>JAWNPN010000081.1:0-315000 GCA_035047485.1 Drosophila peninsularis | reverse complement strand
AGTTTCCTGTCACAGTTGCTCGTTTCGCAGAAGCTTCGCTTTATTTGATTGCACGCTGATGAAATAACAAGACTCCGCCGACCCAATCTCCCGACCCGCTCCCAGTTGACGCCCTCATAATCAAAGAGTGCCCCAGTCGTGGCAACTGCGCAGACGCAGCCGTCGTCAGCAGAAAGACAAAACGAAAAAGAGTTTTCAAGAATAAACAAGAATGATTTAGTCGAGAGTGTCCCACCCAAAGATACCCTGTACTTAAGTAAGTGTCCCTATCTACTAGAAGAAGAAGAAGAAGGTCATATCATAGTGAAATACATTTATAATCCAAAAAGTTAATACATATTCTCAGTCTGCACATTTACAACAACTTTTATAGCAAATTTGAGTATTAAACATCTTATAGTTCTCGAGTTGTAAGCAAAAGTTTGCTCTTATATTTGAAACGCAAACATTTCAAGACAGAGACTTGCATATATGTATAATACCCTGCATACCCTGTTTCCACAATCATAGGGTATGCGTAAATGGGCCTGAAAGAGTCTGAGCACTTAACGTACGAAAAGCGAAAATAATTTAGCACAAAACGTGCGAATGTTTACTTTGAGCCAAAGGACAAACGCTGGCTACGAGCCCCGACTCATGCCTGAGAATCAGCCCCCAGGCATAATTGGAACAATCGCATTGACTTCCAGCTGATGGGAATCTTTCAGAGAGTGCCAAAACGGGCTGCAGGTCTTCTGAAGAGCTCAATTGGATCTGTTTACTGCTCTTGCACGTAAACATTTAAGTATCGCCGCGATTCTGTGATTTCAATAGGCGAAGGAAACAGTAAATATTGCTCAACTTGAACGGACAAATGCTATATTGGCAATGCTCAAGGTCTGCTGTGATGCCAAGTGAAACAAACTCAATATAAAAGAGAACAAAAACAACTTAAGATATAAAACTGAAGCTATATCAATGCCATTACGCATGACCTGTGATTTCACACATATCTGGATTGTTGGCTTCCAGCTCAGAGTTGTCTTCTGCCCAGAGAAAATTATATAACACTGTCATATCGTGTATCTTGAATATCTCTAGCTAAACTTTCCCATCAATTAATGATTAATTAAAATAAAAGTCAATTATTTATCAATTTATTAATTAATTTAAAAAAATATATAATACATAATTTTAAAAAAAATTTAAAAATGATAATAAAAACTATAATCAAAAATAATAATAAAATTTATAATAAATAATAGTGTAAAATAAAAAAAATAAATGCTACATAATAAAGTTTAAAAAAAAGTTATAAATAATTATAAAAAGTATAATTAATAATCAAATAAAAAATATAATAAATAATAATATAAAAAATAATTATTTAAATCATAAAATAAAATTTTTTTGAAATATAATTAATAATGAAATAAAATAAGAAAAGTATAATTACTAATAAAATAAAATATATAATAAATGCAAAAATAAGCAAATTATATAAAATAAAAAATATAATTAATAGTAAAATTTTTAAAAATTGTAAAAAAAAAAAATATAAAAATATATAATAAATACTAAAATAAAATACAACTAATATAATAAATAAAGTAAATTTAATAAATATTTTAATGTCTGTCTATCTGCAGTTCATTAAAAAAAAAGCTTTAAACTTTAATTCTTTCATCATACATGATTATGATGATTATTTGATATTGAAAAAATTTTGCTCAAGACTGATCGACTGTACACTCTAAGAATATTCGCTAATTATCTTTGGCGTTGGTGCAACAATTGTCCTCGGCGCCGCAGACATTATATGCCATATACCCTGTCATCTAATCCCTTGGGCACTGCCTGCCAGCTTCACTTTGACACTTGACAGCGAGAACAGGCGACAACTGCAGCGGGCAGGCGGGGAGTGCAAAAGTTCAGAGTTCAGAGCTGCTGTGACTGCATCCACTGCACATGCATGTGGTGTGGAGTGTGCACTGTACAGTGGGCACTGCAGTTGACAGCCCGAGTCCGAATCGGTGGAAAGTTGTAGCGACTTTTTATTTGCAAACAGAAGACGACGAGGCGCACAAAACGAGTTTGTTTCGAGCTCTTCCTTTGTTTTCCTCTCATTTTATTGCCCTCTTTGTGTTGTTGCTGGTCCTTGCTCGGTGTGGTACTTGCGACGAAATTGAAAATGCATTTTTAATGATTTGTTGCTGTGCGCTGCATGTGAAAATATCACGGGCAGTGCATCAATTGATGAGCTATGTGGGCAGCAGCTTCCAGTGAAACGGTGAATGAACTCGGTGAAAAAAATATATAATATATATATATATATATATATATATATATATTTGGGATCGCTGTGACTCAGCCTTTGATTTGTGTGCCACAGCTCTTCACTATATTTATGGCACTGCCAATGTGCAGAGCTTTAAGCTTCACGAAGTTTTCGAAATTCAAATCCAGCTGAATATACGCTTTGAGCATAATCATGAAGTGGATAACTGAAGAAAAGCATCTATTGTCTATGGTCTATAGTCATGTGAGTCTGGAACATATCTCAGAGTTGTTCAACGAATCTGAATTTGAGAATCTGCAACATTGTCCGATTAGATATACATATATATTCCTATGGCAGCTCTTCAACAAAAGTCGTGAGCATAGCTCGCAAATAACAGTCGACCGTTTTTTTTCTTGCGCTCTCGTTTCGAGCACAACCGAAAAAGTGCATACTCTCTCGCTCTCGCTCTGAGCAAGACACGCTTGCTGTCTTCATTTATGTTTTCTGTTGACCGTTATCATTGAGCTCTTTGTATTTCGCTTTCAATGAGCATTTCGTAAAGAGCAGAACGAGAACCGCTCGAACAATGAGACTCAGCAACAGACCGATTGACCGAAAAACTCAACGCAAACGATCTTCACATACATACATATACATATACATATACATATTTCGTCTGCAAAGCCGACGCTTAACGATTTGCTTGCCTATGCGTGTGCACGTATACCAATGCATACGCAAAAGACTTTTTGCTTCACTGATAATCATTCTACTCTTATTTATTGAAAGGAATATATACTCCTATATATTTCTATATCTTATATAAATTATATATTTAAATTATTATGTATTCTATGTGAATGGTGTAGTCCTATATATTATTTTAAATATTCCTATGTACTCGTATATGGCCACTGTGGACTCGAACTACCCTGAATGGAAATCCCTACCATTCCCCAAGAGAAACTTGTTCAAGTTTAGTCCAAGCGATGTTCAGTTTGAATAGCTATTGATATGAGCATATTCGCCTTAATATGCTGCAAGTTTTCACAAAACTGATGTTGATTAAAAGTCTGTCTGTCACTGGGCGAGTGGAAGTGGTTGGCAGAGGCTTTCGGAAGTGGCTCTCAGTGCAAACACTTGATTAATTGTCCTTGGAGTGTCATTAGTTACGAGCTCAGCAAAGACAAAGCCAAAGCCAAAGCCAAAGACTTGACTTTTAGTCTTATTGAAAATGAAATTTAATATGACAAAATATATATACATATGTGTGCATATAGATTGCCAGACACTTGAGGCTGTCATTGGCATAAGCTGGACTCAGGCTCACGTATGGAAATAGATACAATCCAAGGAATGCTGTAAAATGGACGATAATGAAGTGGTGCAGCTGAAAGATACATTTGACAGGGCGCAAGCCTGAAAGCAAATAAGCAAATGCCAGAGACAAAAGTTGTCATCGGAATATCCAGTGGCTGGCTGTCTTGGGTGCTTGAGCAATTTGTGTAGCATCTTTAAATGTGACAACATGTTGTTGGCAACTAGCTGCAAAAGTATCTACAGCTGTCATATCAAGTGCCAGCCCGCATGGACGGACCATTATATCACATTGCCAGCTCAGCAGCTCCTTCAGACTGCGGTTTTGTGTGTTTTACTGCGGTCAATGGTATTTGCTTAAGAGGATTTGCAAAAATTTCAAATTAAGTGGATTGCTTTGAGCTGCCTGTCAGGCATCGTCAGCATCGCCCGGCCTGGCCTGGCCTGGCCTGCGGTTCCCTGCATAATTGTCCTCGTTAGCCAGACCACACGCTCACACTGCAGTTCGTATGCAGCCGATACTAAAACTTTGCGTATTGTTTAATGCTCACTTACCTTCTAAATGGACGTGCTAATTGAAAGATGTGCGCACTGTCTGCCAACTTGTTAACTGGCTAGGCGCCTGCCAATTGCTTGGCCCATTCCGTCGCCAGGACCAAAGTCAATTTGTCGCCCCACGCCCAACGCCCCCGTCGGGTCGACTGTACACGTTGCACATTAGAACTTTGAATGCCAGCTCGCAAATGAACTATAAATAAATAATTTGAATTACTAGGATAAGAAAAGCACAACGACACTCAGAGTTCATATTGCCCTGGGACGAGGGTAGCTTATAAAGTTTCCATGAAATATAAAAGGGATTTTTAAAACACCTGAGTTAAATAATTGTTATCTATTCCCATTTATAGTCAATTTTAGTACTGTGAATCTAGATGTGCATGAGAATCACATAGGAGGGCAGTAGTAGTAGCCAACTTACATTCAACGCAGCCAGCTCTTGAATGTGCACAGCTATATGTCGTATATACAAATCTATATTTGCATATAAACAAACTTCTTGATTAAAATAAAGTCTTTCTTGAGCCTGAAATTCTGAGGAACATGAGAATTGCATAGAAATAGTTATATTATAACTTATATAAATATGTAAAAAATTTAGTCCAGTCCAAAAAACAAAACTAAGTTTGGTAACTAATGCTAAAAAGCTGTATTCGAGTCAAACAAGTATTTGTCCTATTTAATTATTATATTTTATATTGATTTTATAAATTATTATATTTATATTATACATATATTATATTGTTATATACATATTATATTGACTATTTAATAAATTTTGTATTTTATATATTTGTTTTATATTTAAACAGATGTTTTCTATGTAAAATTTAATTATAATAATTTATTTAATAATAATTTATAAAATATAATTTTTTAATTAATTTAATATTTATAAAATTTATAATCATATATTGGAATCATTTTACATTTTAAATTTGATTTTAACATAAGTTAGTTAAAGTTAGCTTAAGTTAGCTTAAACTTTAATTCAGATCATTTTTTTTTTTTTTTTTTTTTTAATATCCGAAACTTTTATTTATTTTATTTTATTTATTTATTTATTTATTTAGTAAATAATTAACTTTTTTTTAATATTATTTTTATTATTTTTTAATGTAGAAACAAATCATGACGAATTAATGTTTAAGAGCAAATTATTTGTAAATTTAATTTAGAACTATATATATATATATAACTATTCACAAACTCCACATACAGCCCTCGCACAATTCGGCTGTCAGAGCACAAGGAAATAAAGAAATGAGAGAATAAGAAAAAACTATCGAAACGTAAACGCTCGACGGCAACAAATCGTCCGAAACAAAAGAAAAACAAAAGTACTTTATAACATGTCTGCAGCAGAAGCGTTCGCCAAGACGCTGCAGCGCACAAAGCTATTCGTGTTCGTATTCGTGTTCGTATTCGTATTCGTGTTCGTGTTCGTATTCACATTTGTATTTTTATATTCGTATGCTGCTCTATGGCCGGTAACAGCAGCAGAGGCAACAGCCGCCGCCGCTTGCTACAAGTTCATTAAATAAATTATTCATACGCAACGTGTGCCAACAAAATGGCGACTGGCGGCCGTCGCTTTGTTTCACTTTTTTCACACACACTCACAGACACACAGAGATCCGCATGAGGTAAAAATGTTCATTGGCAGTTTGTTTTATTTGGCAATGTCTGCACCGTTGTGCGGAATGAAAACGCATTGGGTTTAAATATTTATGGCCAAATGTCTGTATTTGTGTGCGGGCCACGTCGGCTGGCGCTGGCTCGTGTTGCGAGGCCCGTTTCGCTCTCAACTTGACATTTGTGAAGTGTGTGCGCGCCCCGCTTTCACTCAACGGGCTGTTAAGTGGCAGCATCATTAGACAACTCCTGCCACGCCTTGCCACCCGCCGTCCACTCTCTCGCTCATTTACAATGCTAAATGCTCGAGCTGAGAGCTGAGAGTTGGCAACAAAAAGTATGCAACACTTCTGGCCATGGCCAAGAGTTGCGCAAATCAAAACTAATTTAATTCGAAATGTTGCACTGACATCTGGATGCCAGGAGAACTCTGGCTGATGACTACATCACAGATTAGAGCTCACCTCTGCGAGCAGCCACACAGCTTAAACTGTTAAATGGAATTTTTTATGTGATGCTCTCCCTCTCTCTGTCTCTGTCCGCCTCTGTGGGCCCGGTTAACCAATAAAAATGCATAGAGAACTATGCAAATGTCAAATGTAAATGGCAGCAACCGACGATTGCATAAATACTTGTACATGTCAATGCATTCCAAGAGTTGGACCTGCATTTTTGACAGTTGCAACTTGTTGTCTACCGAGCATTGCAACCACTCTCCCTCTCTCTCTCTCTCTCTCGCTGCTTCCATCAGTTTTGAGTTTTAGTATGTGGCATGCAAGAACATTTTTTTTTTTTGGCTTTGCGGTTGGCTGAACTGCATGAGATTGCATTTTGAAAAGTCGGATACATGCGAGCTGAACGCAAGTTACTATTTGACTAATTTGAATTTGGGGTGAATTGTTTCTGCTTCACTAACCCAACTGCAAAATCTGCATGTAGCTGCAGCAACCTCTGCCCTCTAGCCGTTCTATGCGATTCTCATACTGCTGTAACTGGGCAAATTTTCAACATGTTGGAATGGAGAGTTGGCCAGCATTAGCAAATACTGAAATAAATTCATATTTTATATTGGATCTGGATCGGATAATGGCAGAAAGACAAGTGACCGGATCCTTATCCGGAGCCAGCTCTAGCTGTCTAGCCATCTCTCTATCCGTCTCTCTATCCATATCATATCAGTCTCCATCTCCATCGCTCTATCCATAACCATGTCGATGCAGACGTCCCCATTTCCGTCACGCAATCCAATTTCGAATCCGTCTCCTTATCAGTTTCCCTATCAGTCTTCTTATCCGTCTCCTTATCTGTCCGCATATCCGTCCCCTTAGCCGCCTCCTTATTTGCCTCCATATTTGCTTCCTTATCCGCCTCCTTATTTGCCTCCTTATACGTCTCCTTATTCGACTCCTTATCCGTCTCCTTATCCGTCTCCTTATCCGTCTTCTTATCCGTCTTCTTATCCGTCTAATTATCCGTCTTCTTATCCGTCTCCTTATCTGTCTCCTTATACGTCTCCTTATACGTCTCCTTATACGTCTCCTTATACGGCACCTTATACGTCTCCTTATACGTCTCCTTATATGTCTCCCTATTCGTCCCCTTATCCGTCCGCTTATCCGCCTCCTTATTTGCCTCCTTATTTGCCTCCTTATTTGCCTCCTTATTTGTCTTATTATTCGTCTCCTTATCCGTCTCCTTATCACTGTCTCCTTATCCTCTCCTTATCCTTATACGTCTCCCTATCCGTCTACTTATGCGTCTCCTTATCCGTCTCCTTATACGTATCTCTATCCCCTTCATTATCTCCTTATACGTCTCTCTATCCCTTTCATTATTCGTCTCCCTTTCTACCTTCTTCTTCATTTTCTTGTCCGCTAACCTATCTGTCTCTTTATCATTCTCCCGATCCCACTGCTTATCCGTCTCTCAATAGAGCTCGTGTTCCATTTTCCTTCCACTATCCGTCTGTCAGTCCACAATCCTATCCGTGTGTTTGTCCGTCTGTCTGTTTGCCTGTACGTATGATCATCTCGTCTGTCATGTTGTTGATAAAAATCTCTATTTCTTGTGCATACAAAACCTCTCAAGATTCTCCCAAATTATATACACGTTACGAGTAAGCCTTTAATAAGTTCATCTCATAAGCAGTCAGAGCTAACTTGATTTCGAGCAGATCTCAGCTCATCATAAAGTAATTTTCCCACGCCCTGAGCGAATGTCAACAATTTGCAACGTTTCGAAGTGAAAATATTTATGAACAATGGCAAAGAAATTCAACGGCCAGCAGCAGCATATGGAAAATATGAGGAAAAACTGAACTGAACTGAACTGAACCCAAGCACAACAATTGACAGTGACAAAGAGGCGCTGACGATGGCGTCTTGGGGATGCCGCTGGCAGACAGTGGCAATGTTTTCTAATAAATCGAGGCGCACTTTTTGCGCAGCACCGAGAATTTAATTAAAACTAAGCTCTTCTATTTGGGTCAGCGAAGTGGGCGTGGCAGCAGCTGCTACTTAGCCGCCCAAAAGAGCGGCCATATGCTAATGATTATTGTCATCATCTTTGGCATTTGCTTATTCATATTTTTAATATGCTTGTCGCAGCCGAAAATTAACGTCAAATAATATGTTTTCATTATGTTTTGGGGCGCCTTTTGCCAGCCCGCGCTGTCAAATTAATTTCACTCCATTTTGTTATTAATGCGCACAAAATTATGCCACGCTTTAGCTGTTGTTGTTGAGGCTGTTGCGTTGATGAAATGATTAAATGGCCCACAAAAGATTGCGGACAAATTATGCAGGAAAAGCAAATATTTAAAATTCCTGCAATTAGCTCAAAGTTTGCCCAAATTTTGTTTCAGAAAGTTACAAATATAAAGAAGATGTTGCTGAAATTTTCAGACTGCTGGAATATTTGGACTTTCGAAATATTTTAGATTTTTTATGTCATTTTAGAATTTGCTTTACGCTAATTTTTGTTTGACGAAATTTTCGAATTTATGGAGCTTAAAGACTATTTAAATATTTTATATATTTATATATTTATATTATTTATGTATTTATATATTTATTTATTTATATATTTTTATATTATTTATTAATATTTTATTATTATAATTTTTATTATTAGTATAATTATTTTATTTTGATCATTTTTATATTATATTTTATTATTATTACATTTATTATTTTATTTTTATTATTTTTTATTTATTTTTTTTTTAAATAAATAATTTAAATCTAAAATAAATATATATTAAAATATATTTCAATACTAGCATAAACTGTGATTTGAAGCCTTCAGCTAGCTTGACTTGCTCAGCTTTAACCAGTTTAGAATTCCAAGCTTGCAGCGAGCTCTCACGTTTCGTGTTTATAAAAAATGACGAACAACTGTAGAGCGATAACACCTCTCTTAACGCTCCACATCTATATCTCTGTATGCTCTACACTCAACTCTTTTTGCAAATTTTAAAATAGAAATTTAAACAAAAGTCTTGACAAAAATATTTGTTGCTTAATCAGTTCTAAAGACTTGCAGCCAGCATGCATAGTTTTGGCCATCTGCAGCATTTGGCCAATTCCCTGAATATTTCAGCACTACAAGGTATTATAAAAACAAATTGCAGAGCTAAACTGTGGCATAGTAAAGTGCAATTGGGGCTCACAAAAGTGAAGCGCGGCACAAACAAACCACAGAGGGTGGACGCAGGGCGATTGCCACCACAGAGAGCAGCACGCCCACATTTAGTGGGCATTGATGTCAGCAGCAATTTGAACCCACACACACATGGGCCCACCTATGGGAATATTTCTATCTCGCTCTGTCGCGCTTAGCCCTTTGCCTGTGTGGAATAAATTTATTTAAATAAATAATTTTTCCATTAACCGCAAACATGGATTTTGGCGCAATTGCATAAATGGAATGTAATAAATGAAGTGCAGGAGGGAAAAATGCATGTTTAGTTGTTGTTGTTGCTGCGGTTGATGGCGTGTTGACGCGGTTGCAACGGCCTGGCCTATGCATTGGATTTTTCAGTGCAATTTTTTCTATATTTCTATAAATTATTATTTTTTTTTTTTTTGGTTTTTATGCATGATATGAAAAAGAAAATGAAACTAGGGTATTTCACAGTTGTAAAAGCTGTTTGGATAGTGTATAGTAAACAATTGTATAAGGCTATAGAAAACATTTGTTAATAAAAGGTTTTCCACGAAATTCGCAAAAGTTTTGCAATTGTTACTCAAATTATATCCGGCAGGCATAATGTTCAATAAAAATCTATGAGAATTTTCCTTTCACAACTTTAGTCAATTTGAATACCCATTGAATTTGCCTATATAACAAATCGGAATAATATGGATAGATTAAATATATATATTATATAGACTGTTGGGAGTGAAAGAAATAGAAATTTCAATATTTCCAAGAGAGAAAAACTTTGTAGCTTATAATATATTAAATATTTATATATTATGTTTTATATATTTTTAAACAAATTTTATAAATATATAAAAGCATAAATAAAAAAATTAAATAAAATAAAAAATAGATAAAAGAATAAATAAATAAAAATAATTTAAATAAAAGTAATAAAAACATAAAAATATAATAAATAAATTAAAAAATAATAAATATATAAATAAATACAGAAAAATAAATATACATATGGCTAAATAAAAAAAGTTTAATTAAAAAATGAAAAAAAAAATAATAAAATAAAAAATAAGTAAATAAGTACCTAAATAAATAAATAAATAAATAATTTATAATAAATAAATAAGCAAATACAAAATCTATTAATAAAAATTAACAATAAAATAAATATATATATATGTATAATAAATATAAAATAAATAAATAAATTAAATAACTAAATATATATAAAATCCTTTATAAACTTTATATACTACAGCAAATTTGTTGCTAGCAAAACCTCAAATTGTTTACACAATATCTCAAAGTCGACTCGTTTCGATTAGTGAATTCTGCAGCTTTGGCATTTTTTGCTGTTTGAGCCTGAAAATGAGTTTGTAATTTGTTTAGTTTACACTGGGCGAAATGGCCGCACAATGCATTTACATATTACATATTATGTTTTGTGGTCGCATTGTTGTTTCGTGTTATTCGGATTCTCTGGTTTCCTAGCTGCCCCCATCGTGTTTTTCCCCTCTCTCCCCCTGTGTGTGTGCTTTGTGCCATAAACTCTATGGCTGACTGGCTGGCTGTTAAATTTTAATGTCGACTTTTAGGCGCTGGCATTGGATGCGGGGCATCGAGTTAGTTAATTAATTAACTGGCGATTGGAGTGGGGCGGGGATTGTGCTTGTCATG
This sequence comes from Drosophila peninsularis, assembly GCA_035047485.1. Classification (NCBI taxonomy): domain Eukaryota; kingdom Metazoa; phylum Arthropoda; class Insecta; order Diptera; family Drosophilidae; genus Drosophila; species Drosophila peninsularis. The sequence goes on along the minus strand of JAWNPN010000081.1, from coordinate 303,893 downwards.
TGAACTATAGTTGGTAAGTAACTTAATGCCGCGTGCATGGAGAATATTTATTTGTTTGTGGTTATTTAACTATAGTGCAGCATAAAAGTTGATGAGTTGCCTGCATAAGGTAGCTTGACCAATTATTAATTGAGTTTCGCTTTGAGATGGGATGAGACTACTTGCATATAAAAACACATCTAAATGTATACGATCAACGGTTATAGATAGTGAGCTTCCACTGTAGATGAATAGCTAGGTTAGGTTACTTACACAGCTTTCTTATTTAGGGAGTATAAAATTAACTTAGCTTAAGCTGTTCTATAGTGAATTATTGAAAGCTTAACTTGAGTTCCCAGTTGAATTGAAGTTAGAGTTTGGTCAAGTGACTGGTTAACATTTTAGTTCGTGTTACGTTCAGTTAAGATAATAAAAAAGAAACAAAAATTTAAAACGTGTAAAAAAAATGTAGTAAGTAAAAATAATACTGAAACTTGATATGATATATATATATATATATATATAAATTGTAATGGCAGCAATAATATTAAGATTTTTTGTGGAATTATAAAAATAAAATAAATGTAATATAAATAAATGAAAAATATAAATGTATAAGTAATAATATATTTAAAAAAATATATATATTTAAAAACAAATAAAAATATATTTAAACAAAAATCAAAAGTAAAATAAATATTAAAAATAAAAATAAAAATAAAATTAATATAAAAAATAGTAATATTATAAATAATAATAATAAATAATACAATAAATAACAAATGAATACAAAAATATTTAATAAAAAATAAATAAAAGTAATAATAAAAGTATATTAAATATATAATATAAATTTTAAAAAAATTATAATATTTAAAAAAAATATAAATAAAACATAAAAAATGGATTAAAACAAACTAATTTAAAATTAAATAATAAAGAATAATAATGATAGATTTAAATAAAAATACAAAAATAAATGAACTCAAAATAATAATAAAAATTAAAATTTAAAAATAGTTAATTATAATATTAAACATAATAATAGCAGCAATAGTAAGATGATAACTTTTAGTATATTTATTGACTTAATAAATATTTGGAGCTTAATTTAAACTAAATAGCAAATGCTTTTTTTTTTCAATTTATTTATTAAAAATCCCACACATTTAAAGTTGAGTCTAAGCTGACAGACAGACAGATGCATATATATATATATATAGATATATATATAGTATAGTATATATATATATATTTCACATTCCAAATCTTTCATTCACATTAAGATATGCCAAGTTTTTCTTCAAAAACACAGTCAAACTTTTTCTACGCTGATAATCCAAATAACTTTTGCTGCTGTTGACTTCCTAGTTCTGCCTCTGCTTCTGCTTCAGCTGAAAACGCTTGACAATTCACAGAAACTGACCTCACGCGGCATGCAACAACAACAACGGCAACAACAACTGGAAACTCTTCGAAGCGCACATCTCATAAACAAAGTGACTTCAATTGAAAAATTATACAAAAATAACAGCAAATGAAAACAATTTGTTCGAGCATTGCCTACGTTGTTGTTGTTGTTGTTTATCGTTGAACGTAAACAAAACAAAATACAAAATTAGCTAAAAGGCAACTGGCGAGTCGCGTTGAGCGTCGCCTTTGGCCACTTGAAGCCATCGCCACGTCGATTTCGCCTCGACTCGCATTGCCATTCGAACATCCTGCCCAGTTCTCACTTCGGTTATTATCGAAACGTGAACTGACAATTTGTGTACTAAATTTATGGCCCATTCGACAATAGATGCCAAGCAATATACATATAAATTTATATATATATATATATATATATATTGTATATAGAAATCATGAAAATGTTTCTCGCATCTTTTGAAATTTTTTCAATAATTTTACGACACTTTTACAGCGTCACGTTTTCGAACTGTTCTCGAAGCACTCTACACTCTACGTTTCTTCCTCGCTTTTTTATGAATTTCTAATTAGGCATTTGCAGCGCACATTTCTGACACCTATTGAGCGGGTTAAGAGCAGCTCGTAAAAGTTCTGAGCCGTTTTACGATATTTTTATTTAATTGCAAAAATACGCATTAAGGTAATCGAGGGGCGTGCAAGGGGGCGGGCAAGGGATGCGGCTGCTTCGCTGGCTTTTTACGACAGCTCGGAGCCAAGGGCTGAGCCGCTGCTGCACCGTGCAGGTGTCGGCCAGGCCGTTACATTACAAGTTTTACTGTAATATTATTTAAATTCGCTGGCGTCGCGGCACACGCCCCAAACGGAAGTCATGAGATACAAGTTAAAGCAGCAGAGCAACTGCTGCCTGCCTGATGATGGATGATTAATGCTCGAAATATTTTCCAATAAAATTAAATTTCTGCAGAAACACATTCGGGCACAAATATGCCATGGAAATTGCATTATTTCTATAGGGTATATGGAGGGGGTAATAAGGTCTACATATATAGTATATAGTTTACATAATTATTGACAAATCAATAGCGGATGCCGAGAGCTGAAGTAAAGCTGATCCATAGGCAGAGCCAAGCTAGAGTCAAAGCAGGTTGAGTAAAAGTTGAGCAAGAACTCAGGCAGCGGCACAGCCATAGGCAGAGCGACAGGCAGAGCCTGAGAAGAGCCAGAGGTAAGCAACAGTTGAGTCAGATCAGGAGCAGAGGCATAACAGATGAGCCAGAGCAGAGGCAATGCGCAGCCATTGATTGACAGAGCCTAAAAAGAGCCAAGGCAGAGCCACAGGCAGAGATGCAGGCAGAGATGCAGGCAGGGATGCAGGCAGAGCCAAAGCAAAGCCAAAGCAGAACTAGAATTGAGCCAGAGCGGAGGTAGAGGGCAGCAACAGTTGAGCCAGAGCAGAGACAATTCAAAGACAATGCAGAGCAAAGGCAGAACCACACGCAGATCCAAAAATGAGTGAGAAAACTCAGGCAGAGGCTCAGCCATTTTCCATCATAATAAGTATTCATTATGTATTTATTATATTATATATATTATATATTATATATTATATATTATATATTATATATTATATATTATATATTATATATTATATATTATATATTATATATTATATATTATATATTATATATTATATATTATATATTATATATTTTAATTACTTCTCCCTTCATCCCATTCGCAACGTTCCACCTGGCTGAGCGCTTTACTCTCCGTTGCTGCTGCTGTTTGGGGCTGCTGTTCATCATCATGCCGCTCATGCAACTGAAGTTTTGACAGTTGACTGTGATTATTCAGCACCCCCTCCCCCGCTCTCTCTCGCTCTGTCTGCCTCTCCCTCTGCTCTGCAAATTTAGCAGTGCGTTTGCGTTTTACATCGACGTTAACATTTTGCTGCCTTGCATACTAAGCAAAGCCCCGAGTTGATTCAACAACCCAAATGTTATGGCTGCTTGTTGTTGTTGTTGTTGCTGTTGTTGCTGTTGCACAAACCACAAAATGGACAAAATGTGTTCAATTTCAGGCCTGTGATTTTTCAATAGAGACAACAACAACAACAACAACAACAACAACAACAACAGCAACTGGCGAATTAACATTGATGACGTGCCTATGAACGGATCACGTCAGGCACAGGGTCAGGGACAAGGTGAGGAGGCTGCGCCTTATAAAGGCTTAGCCAAGCTGCTGCGCTCCATTTTGTTTGCCGGACCTGCGTTCGCTGCAATTCGTGCATTCGCACTGAGCGTTCATTAGCACGCACGTCGGCGCCATTTTGCAAACGCATTTCCGCTGCAGTTACGTGCAGTCGTGCGGCGGTTCCGTTCCGTCCGTCCGTCCGGCTGTCCGTCTGTCCGTTTCCCGTTAGTTCAGTTTAACCGTTAGCGAGCCGTTAAGGCCAGGTAAATGTTGGGCAGCTACTCTGATTCCTGTTTTACTACACTTTTCGTTGTTGTTTCTTTTTAGTATTTGTTGTGCGCGTGTGTGTGTGTGTGTGTGTGTGTGTGGTGTGTTCTGCGCATGTCATCATCAAAAGGCATTTTTAATTGGCGTGTTGCAGTTTAACGCTCCACAGAGCCAACGAGGCAGACAAGCAGCAGGGTATCAGGGGGGGTTCGGGAGGCGAGAGTCTCTCTGTGTATGTCTGTGTGTGTGGCAGGCAGACATGCAACAGTTCTCGAGTCGATAATTGGTAACGCGTCACGTGTAATGCCCCCAAAAGCCAAAAATGGAATTTCTAATTAAGTTTTGCTGGGATTTAATATCGACAAGCGAGCTGAGCTACAAAACATCAGTTTCAGTTACACAGTTACACACACACACACACACACACACACGTCTATCTGTGTCTGCCTCGCAGCGAGTGTGTACGAAATTTTGGTCAATTAACACATCAACGAGCTTAGTTTGGGCCAAGCCAAAAGCCAGAGCCAGCGCATAGCCAGCAACCCCTTCCCAGTCCCCGATCTCGTCCTCAACCAAGCTTCACTTGCAGCAAAAATACAACACACACAAAGAGAAGTAAGAATACTCCAGTCGGGTGGGTGCGACTAGCACATACCCTACATTTTAAGAATTTAATATAACTTGGAGCTGCTTTCTAAAAAGTAAAAAAAAATCAAAATTACATAAAAATTATATAAAACTAAATGCAAAATTTGGAGACTCTAGCTTCAAAGATGTACGATATATAATTTAATAACTGAATTCTTATAAGACTTCTAAATAGCAGACGGACAGATATCGCCTCAGTTCGTCTCCCTGATCAAGAATATATATGCTTTATGGGCTCTGCCACGCCTCCTTCTGCCTGTTACATGCATTCTCAGAAAGCCAATATACCCTGATTTCCCATTTGCAATGGGTTCAGGGTATAAAAAGAAGTAGCCGAAAGAGGAAGCAGAGGAGTAGCAGGAGGGGGGCGGGAGCAGTAGAATGAACTAAATTTTGACTTACTTGCTGCAACATTTTGCAGTTTGCTGTTTGATGCGCTTGAGGGATTAGCAGCCGAAACAAACGCCAGAATATCAGGAATATAAGACTGTCTCACTCTCTCTCGCACAGTCTGCCTGTTTCGCTCCCTCTCTGCTTGGCATTGATGTGCGCAAAATGGCATTAGGAATCACTGCAGCAATCCGACAACTGCTTTACATGGCAATCTGATGAGATTTTTATAGTCTGTTCGTTTGCAGTTGTGGATTAGACAGACCCGGTCGGCGCTGCCCCCTAATCCAAGCAGCACTCGTTGGCTGCTGTCTCAGATTGACTCGGTCTCAGTTTCAAAATGAGATGATATACACACACACACACACACACAAGCGGCGATGCATTGAGATATCAATATTAACAAGAAAAGCTTTCACTCACTGCTGTACTCTTTATATTTATACATATCCCATTCTTCCATTCTCGTTGAGTTGTCTTCTGAGTGAATGTTGAGAATAATCATCAGTAATTGCAGCGCTTAGTTAATAGATTTGTAACTGCTAAATTCACACACACCTCTTACTTATTAATTTATATTTAAATTTATATTCAAAATAAAAATATAATTAATTCACTAAAAATAAAAATTCACTCATCTTGCAGCCAAACCCGTCTACAAGGCAAACGCGCACACACTAAATCGGCTCATTAGGCTTCTCTTAATACATTCACAGCTCTGAGCTTAGAGTACGCTTCATACTATGTATAAATATCGCGCTCACATGTCCGCTCTTGCCAAAGGCTAAGACAACGGGATCAAAAGCTGCGCTGCTCTGGCTATATGGCCGCTGTCACTCATTCCACATTACAACGGGATCTAAAGCTGCGCTGCACTAGCTGTACGACTAACCGCTCTCACTCATTCCACATTGCTTGCGCACTGAGCTTAAAATGGGATCAAAAACAACCGCTCAGAATGTCTTTTTCCACTCTCTTTTACGCTCTCTCTCTCTCACTCTCAATCTCACTCTCACTTGGATGTGCTGTTTGCTTAGGTAGCAACGCTTGTGATCTCATTTTGATCAAGACAAAGCTCCGCATGTAGTTGAGTTAGAATTGAAGCAAAAGGTAAAGAGCAAAAGGTAAAGAGTATTTAGAGATTTACTTACATACATATTTGAGTTACTTTCTGTTAAATAAAAATATAATAATAAATTAATAATAATAAAAGTTAACTTAAATTCAACATTAAAACAGCAGACAAAGAGTTTATGATATGCATAAAGAATCAATATAATATACACACACATATACATATAGAGAGTGTAACAGGCAAGCCGCGTAACCGGCAACCCGTCAATCGCTCAGTCAGTCAGGCCGACTGGCAGTCAAGTTGGCCCATCATTTGCCTAGAGCTGGCAGCAACAATTGATATACGCGTACGTGAGCGGCATATCGAGTCGTCACACTGGGGCCGGCAATTGATTTGATGTAAGCGGAAGGCAGCTGGATCCATGTGCGGGGGGGTGGCCGTGCGGGGCTGGGGCAAGTTACTTGCAAGTTTCCGAACTGCGGTCGCAAACTTTGTGAGTGGCACGCGTTAAACGAAATTTATGAGCCGGGCCAACACCGCGCAGAGATACCAAAAACATACTCAAAGATACTTTAACTGTAGCAAGTTGAGCAAGTCTGAGCAGAAGGCAAGTTTTTAGTTAGGGAAGAACTTTTTGAGAATGCATATTATATAGATCTACCTAATAGCTAATAGGCATGAAGGTATATAAGTCAATCTGAGTTCTTCTTATAATGGATATCATCACTAAATGAGAGTTAATTATTGCTCCAAATGAATTTAATATTTTATTTAGATTTTTATTTATTTAATATTTTGTATTTATTATTATTTTTTATTAATATATTTATTTATCTATATTTTATTTATTTACTTATTTATTTAAAATATTTTATTTCTTTTTATTTATATTATTTATTTTATATTAATAATTAATACTTTTAATAAATTAAATATTTTATTTATATTTTAATTTACATTTATATTTATTTTTTGCATTTATTAAATGTTGAATATATTAATGCTGTTAATATATGTATTATTATTATTATTATTATATTATTATTATTATTATTATAATTATTATTATTATAATTATTATTATTATTATTATTATATTATATATTATTTTTTTGCTCTAATATTTTTATTATTTATTTCATATTAATAAATAATACTCTCCTATGTTTTATTTATAAAATAAAATATTATTTATTAATATTAATTAAAAAATATATAATTCATTTTTTAAAAGAAATTAATATTTTATTAATATTTTGATGATTCATAAAATTAATATTTTACGAAATATTATTCTTTACTGTTATTTAATATAATTAATGCTATTGAAGAAATAAATATTTAATTTATTTTTATTTTTTTATATATTTATATTATATTTGCTTATTTATTTTCGTATATTTTAATTTAATCTCTGTATAAAAAAAAAGAAATTCAGTATATATTTTGAATCCTCTTCTCATATTCATAGCCATAAAAAGACCCAATATATGCAGTGTCAGAAGTCAATTTGGTTTTCAATTGAAATGATGAAAAATATATGTATTAAGTTGTCAAAATTAATTAACGCATTAAGGGCTTACATATAAGTACATTTGTATATATGTATATATTTATATATATATTTTATTGGATTGTCAAAGTTAATTAATATTCGTAATCAAAAATGTCAAAATGAATTAAGAAACGGAAAACGCGTTTTAAATGTCAAAATATAGGAGTAAAAGTTACATCAAAGACAGAGAGAGAGAGAAGAGGGAGATAGGCAAAAAATAATTTGTTAATGAACTAGAGAGATATATAGAGGTGTGGTGAGAAGGTGAGAGAGATAGAGTGAGAAAGAAAGGTAGGGAAAGACGGAAATATACAGAGAGAGAAAGGTAATAAGAGATAGAGAGAGATAAAGACAGAAAACATTAAGAACGAAACATTTTTAAGCTATAGAAAGAGAAAGCTAGATAGACAGACAGAAGCAGAGAGAGGCAGAGAAAGAGAAATATATATATGGAGAGATGGAGAGAAATATATATACATACATATATATAGACACAGGAAGAAGAAGAGTGTGTGTGTGAGAGAGAGAGAAAAAATTGCATGTAAAACAATCTTAAAAATAATTTGATTCACATTTTATCAATTTTTCAATATTAAATAAAATTCCCAAAAAAAGGGAATGAATTTAAGTAAAGCCAAAGCATAGAGGAGAGTTAAATAGTGGCCAGGAAATGGCAACTGCCTGGCAACATTGACAAATAAAATAGAAATGCTGCAAATAAGAAATTTATCAATTAGCCATTTATCATTTATGCAAACAAGCCAAGGGCCGAGCCGACTGCCGACTGCCAACTGCCAACTGCTTGGCAGGCAAACAAATGCGCTCAAAATATGAATGACGGACCCGGCCAGGTCCTGGGCTGAGGGGGTCAGGGTGCGGGGGTAGGTACTACTTCCATTCAAATAACTCAGAGCGAAACAGTTGCGCATGCGCCGCAGTCGTCGCATTGTTTGTCTTCAGCCAAGAGCATAAACAAACAGACGAGACTCAAAGGAGCTGCCTGCCCTGGCCCGGCCTGGCTGATTATTATTGTGGCAAGAATTTACACAAAAATGCAATCAGCGCGTAGGATAAATATACAAAATGCCCGACGACAGACGGAGGGACAGAGGGGCGGAGAGACAACTAGCTGAACACAGACGACGACAACTGGCGCGTTATCATGACTGAATATTTACACAATTCGATAAATTTATCACTCGAGTCGAGTCTTGGCGATTAGCAACTTGTCCGCCGCCTATGCCCCCTGCTCCTCTCTGAGATGTTTAATTTTCATATTTAGCTGTCACTCGGCATTTGTTCGGCCGTAGATGAAGGCAAGAGATAGTTGCAAGAGGCGCAGCCTTGGCTTAAACTGATGGACATGTTTGAAAAGTCAGCAAAGTATTAGCTATCTAAAGAAATGTGTTTTGTGATGGCCTGCGATATGAGATAGTCAGATAGAGAAAGAGTTTTGCATATATATAATAAAATAATATATATAATAAAAAAAAAATAATAAAAATTTGGTATTATAAATATATTTTTAATTTTGAATTTTATTTATTTTGGCTATAATTTTAAAATTAATAAAAAAATAATAAAATAATAAATATATTAAAATAAATAAAATTAAAAATTCAAAATATATTTATAATACCAAATTTTTATTATTATTTATTGAAAAATAAGTAAGATTAAAAAATATATATATATTTTTTATATTATTTTTGCTTATTTCAAATAAATATATGTATTATATAATGTATAATATTATACATATATTTATTATTATTATATACACATATATTTATTTGAAATATGCAAATATAATATAAAAAAAATATATATATATATATTTTTTAATCTTACTTATTTTTCAATTTTAAAATTAAAATTTACTAAAAAATGTAATATATTTTTAGTTTTTTAATTCTTATTTTTTATAAATAATTAATTTGTAAAATTGTAATTAATATATTTTATCATTAACGTAAGACTATGATATGGATATTCAACTGGTTCATTTATAAAAATTTTATTTTTCATGTAAAAAAATTTTTTTTTAATATTTTTGTTAAATTAGTTGGTTTATATTATTTAAAATTTTTTTATATTTATAAAATTTTAATAATTGAATTGAATTGAATTTTTTTTTTTATATATCTACTTATTTATTAAATTTTTAGAAAAATTGAACCGAGCCACGCAAACAAATATTTTTTGAAGCAAGTCTAAATTTCAGTTTGCTTCATCTCGTTTGATAATCCTACACTGTGAATAATTCGGTGCGTATTCTGTATGGAAATACCAAGGAATACATGTAGGTCAAGCGGCTTAGGCCGGCTGAGCTAACTGATTTGGATCTGGTGAGCGGAGAGTGTCACCAAGTCCAAATAGATTCGAAAGCAACAAATGTTGTGCCCTCGGATCGCAGTTGATATCATAAAGCAAACAAAGTGTGTGTGTGTGTGTGTGTGTGTGTGTGACCAATCAATCAAACTGGGCAGGCGTAGAGCGCGCGACGATATCATCTACAACAAGTGCCCCTCAGACACTGGCACTGGTTCCCCTCCCTCCAGCTCTCTGAGACTCTATCCGAGTGCTTGTATCGCAAAGAAGCCGTCATAAATCAAAGCGAGATCGCTTGTTGCTCTTAGCATCTGTGTAGCCCTCTCTCTCTCTCTCTCTCTCTCTTTTCTTTGGGCTGGCGGCAAATCTCGACGGCTTTAAGCTGCATTTTAATGCCTCATTATGACAAGTTGCGGCGCGTTACGCACTTTGTCGCGTATCTTGTGTGAATATCTTGATTACAGCAGAATTAGCAGGCAATGAAAAATAATTTATATACAAATATTATTACCAAAAATAATATTAATCATTTTTATATATTTCTTTATAATTTTCATTTAATTTTTAGAAATATCTAAAACGCTTTCATTGCTGATAACAGCTCAGCCGAATTGTATCTCACGGACAGCTAGATATACAAATCAACAGTTAGATGCGCTGTTTGTTTTGTTTCGCTAGCATGCCACAATGTTCCGCTGCGCAACGAAATGGGAATGAAAACTCTACTACTAGCTCAGCAAAGAGAGCGGCTGGCTGGGTTGGCTTATACAGAAGAGAAAACAAAAAGGGAGAGTGCTTGCTGTTGGGCAAAGAGAGCGCAAGAGTAAAAGTTACATGGCACAGGTGAAACGGTTAAAAAGTCAAGTATTAGGGAAAACAGTTATGAAAAAACAAAAAAAATTAATAAAAATAAAAAGAAAATAAAATAAAAATAAAAATAAAAATAAAATAATAATAAATTATGTATATATTTTATATATAATTTATAAAAATTCTTAAAAGCCTAATTGTAAGATACAAAAAATATATATAAATAAGAATAAAATTATGTAAAAAATATTTATTTCTGATTAATTTATTAAAAAAAAAAATTGTTTAATAATTTCAATTCACATATAAAAAATGACAAAGTAAAATAAATAATAAAATTTAAATAATTAAAAATAAAGCTAAATTAAATTTACTTTTGTTTAAAATAAAAATATATTATTTTTTTAAATTTATCTACAAACATATAACAAATTAAATATAGTAAAATAATTTTGTTTATTTACTTCTGCTCAGCACAAGCCAATGCAATCCACAAACAAAACTCGCTCTTCGCTTAAAAAACTGGCGCTCTCTATCGCTCTGCTGCGTTCGCTCTCTGCGTTTCGTTGGGCAGCCAAACGAAACGAGCTGACGCTCTCCGTTTGAGTTCCACACTGAAGTTGGCTTGTCGTCGTGGTTCGTTTACATGGACGTCCGTGCACGAATTTGCGGCTCCTGAGCAGCTTTACAACGTTCGTTCAATTCAATCGCTCGTCAACCTTCGTTCGGCGCGTTACAACAAGCGAACAGGCAGCAGCTCAGCAGCAGCAGCAACGGCAACGGCAACGGCAACGATAACGGCAGCGACAGCGGCAGCGGCAGAGATAGCGACAGCAACAGAACGTTCGGCGTTGTTGCAACAATTCGGTCGGCAATGGTGGTTGCAACAGTGGAACCAGTCTCGTCCAGTTTCAGTCTCATCCCAACGTTCGTGACGGCAACAACAACGCGCAGCTCTGTGCAGATCGGCGACGGTTTCGGTGTTACGTGTTTCGCGTGAGTGTGCGTGTGCGAGTTCAGATACAAGATACTGTTAGTTGCGCAAAAGTATCTCAATGCTAGGCGAAACAAAATGCGGCACCTGTGCACCGGTCGGCGCCAGCTATGCAAGCCAAGTTCAATAGCCGTTAAATAAACGCCTCTGGCTGACGGCATGTAACTGAAGCCAAAAAGTCTCTCAACAGCCGAAATGTGCTAAACATATCAAAACAACCCACAAGATACAGTGCAACCACAACAAAGAGTTATACAAGCTAAGATAAATCAAATCGCTCCAACAGCTTCGACTGCATTTAATTTGCATTTACGAAAATTTATATCGAAAATTGTGTTTAGCATTTCTCGAATGTGTCTGTGTGTTTGTGCGACGCTTTTTAACTATATATAAAACGCAAATCCAAAACAAAACAAATATATATTTAACAAATCTAGTAACTATACAGAATATATATACACGTATACCCCATATACAATGCCTGCGAGCAACGGATACAATCTGCAATCAACCAACTGAAAACATTTGCTACAAAGCCGACAAATTGTTTCAAATTAGGTAAGTGCCGCAGCTCGATCAAAGTTAAAACTGAGATTTTAAGTTGAAATAAAAAAATTAAATTAAATTAAAACTCTTAAAACTTTAAATAAATAAAAATATATATATTATATATTAATATTTTTTGCTAAATTAAATTGTTAAAAATAATATAAAAATTTGAAATAAATATAATGTAATAATAATATAATAATAAATAACAATATGTTGCTATCAATTTGAATAAATAAATCTTAAATTCAAAACTTGATGTTGAAATTAAAATATTAAAAAAAATATATATTGATTCTTATAAAATAAATATAATATAATAATATTTGGAAAACCTATATTTTCCTATCAACAAATAAATTAATTTAAAAATAATTTTAATCTTAAAACTTTTAAATAAATAAAAATATATGTAAGAGTTTAACATTTGTTTCTAAAAAATAATTGGATAACTTAAAAATTTATATTTTTCTAGCATATCATTTCATATAATATCATATCTATCAGCCATATCAATCTACAAAATTTAAAATGTACATTTTTATGCATTTGTGGTATCAAATTTAATGAAATATATATATTTTTTTAAATTAAATAAATAAAAATTAATTTGTTATTTTAATATCTCTTTATAGAATAGTCTCTATAAATTGCTATAAATCAGACATAAAAGTGTAAGGCCTAGGCAAATATTTCTCCAAAATAAATTTACTTATCTGTGAGAGTTAAATAATATATTTCAGCAAATAAAATCTTTGCTATGTAAATTTTCAAACTAAATAAAGTCTTTGATTTATACTTAAATAATATTTTTGAAATATTAAAACTAAATAAAATTGCTGCAATTTTACTTTAATCAATTGGAAATTAAAATATATTTAAAATTGAATTTGTAAGCATTTAATAGCTTACAAATTCAATTTTTCATATATTTTAATTAAATAAAAAATAAATTTCTATCATTGGGTAATAAAATTAATTTCTATGACTTTATTAAATTTATAAAAATTTAAGCTTATCAAAATGTGCTCATTATACGCCAAAAAGTATTCACAAATTATTTTCGTTGAGAAATTTAATATGAACTATTAAAGAGTTTGATATTTCATATTTAAATAATATAAGATAAATATATAATAATAAATAATAAATAAATAAAAAAAAATATAATAAATTTTAAATAATTAAAAATGCAATTATAAATTGCAATATTAAATAAAATAAATTTATTTAAATTTAAATTTACTTACACATTTAAATATAATCATAATAAATAAATTCAATTTTTAATCATTTGAAACTAATTAAATATCCCCACAAAAATATTTTGGAAATATATGCTTTATTAATTAGTAAATGTTGATAGTTTGAATAAAATAAATATTATTTATGTCGCATCTTTGACTCGAAGGTCTGCCGTAAATCAAATTCGAAAAAGAAGCGAAGCACTTAAAGTCTCATTTTCGGTATTTATGACAAAGTTTTGTGACACAAAGTGAATCGACTGAATGAATAAATAAACAAATCATTGTTTAATTAAGCGAAGAGTGAATAAAAAGAACAGAAGAGGAATAAGACACAAATGCGTAAACATGAGACGAGTTCCTGATTGGCTTTGCCAATATATTTGCTTTTGTTATTAGACGACTTTGATCGAAACCTGTTTCGGGAAAATATAAATAAATAAAACTGCTGCCAGTTGTCAGCAAATTGTGTTCAATTGCGAACAGTTTTGAAACACGGATTTTCAACTCTTTCGGCGCGTGTGGAATTTAGTTTGCCACGCCGAACGCTATTAAAGACAAATTAACAAAAGTCAAACTGTCAGCGGGCCGGGCCAATCAAAATAACCTGCTGTATCTTATGGATGCGGCGGCTAAGCAGGTCAACGAGACTGAGAAATGAAACGAGAAATGAATTTTCTTTCTCCATCTGCTTTATCAGCCAGCGCGAGCAAGATCTTGCCTATCTGGCAGCGGGCAGCTGCCTTACATCTCTCAGATACAAATATTGAAATTTCATCAAAAGATTCCTCAGATCTCAATTGTCTTAAGAGTTTAGCTTTTATTGAAGCGTTTGCGTGTCTCAATCTCAGACATTCGAGCTGCTGCAGCTACTGCGCATGCATAATTAATTTCGTGTAAAAATCATAATTACAGCAATTAAAATTTATGTAAACAAGTTGGCAGCTACAGCGAGTTGGGGCTGCCTGCCTGCAGGCGCCATTGCGGCGCAATCATCATCATAATCTTGAAAACTTTTCCTCATCTTCTGCCTGTTTATATACAAACAAACACACATACATTTATATATAGTTTTTCTTCTCTCTCTCTCTCTCTGCTCTGCTGCATCGCTTGTGGCCGATTTTATTAGCATTATGATAAAAGTTGGCGCTATCTTGTTTGTTATGATGCCATTGTGCCGGACCATGATACGGCTTGAATGGCCTGAGTTTATCGATTATAGGAAAGTTGAAAGAAAATGTATATAACATTTAATGTATGTGTGTCTTATATAACTCAATAATGCAATCTGTGGATAGAGAAATAATGGCTCAAGCTAAGAGAACTAATTGAGTTTTTCGACTTGAAGCTGATAGAGTTGGGTTCAGCATGAGCTCAAAACTGAATTAATATTCCAGAAAATGTTGTAATAATGTATATAAAGGGAAACTAAAATATAATCTAACTATACAGCACTGGCATATTCATCGATAGAACAATCTAGCCCATTACTAATTATATATTCAAGAAATACATATGTACTATATACGGCTATTATTTATAAATATATATTTTTATGTGATATATTTTTATAAATATTTATTCTTTGAATATTTAAAAAACTCACCGCCACAAACATTAATGAAAAGATCTGTCAAATAAAGAGAAAGAAAAATATTTTAAAAGTGTTTTTTCAAATATTTAAATAAAATTATATATCAAATATCAAAAAGAATATTCGATAAATATATAACAATATTTTTAGAGCATAAAATCATATATCATTCAATATTACACTCGAATCGTGATAATTTCAATTTCAAGCCCATTCTTAACTCGTAGAAAAGGGATTTTTCTTTGCTATTTCGTATTCAAAGGATTCGACTGTTAGATTGAAGGATATATTTAATTTTTATAATAATAAAATTATATTAAATTTTAACAATTAATTTTAATACAGAAATATTGTTTCATATTTAAGAGACTTTTTTTTTTAATATTTTATATATGATTTTATTTGAATATATAAAAAATAAAACTTTTTTATATTAAAATTTATGTAATATTAAATATTGTAAATATTCTAATAAACACTTCAATATTATATAAATAAAATTAAATAATAGTATAAAATTTATTTAATATTTGTATTTATGTAATATTCTTCTAAATTTTAAACTTTGTTCCCCAAACATAATATTCCATATTCACATAGCTCAGACCTATTCCAAATTCAATTTGATATTTTAAGTTATACGCTCAAAATAATATTTTGATATTCAGATACAATTTCAATTTATGGTTTTCTGTTGTCTCTTGACACTCGTCACATATCCCTGGCTATTCTTAGCTGCCGCCACTTTGGCCTGCCACAATTAATGGATTTCGTTCTCTGCCTTTGCTGGTCAAAGCAACAACAAACATTTCCTGCCCAGAGTCCTCCCACAGTGTCGCAGACAGTTGAAATTTATGCGCATCATGCACTGAGAGTATGTCATGCAGCGTGTTGCTTCGACAACGTCTGCCCACACATACATCTCTCTCTCTCTCTATCTCTCTCTCTATCTATCTCTCTCTCTCTCTCTATGTATATATATAAATGTGTGTAGTTTGTGCCACCGAATGGCCTGTGGGCCTCCTCTGTATGTTCTTCTTTAATTAATTAGCATCTAACTAAGAATAATGTTTCCTGCGGCCGACTGTCATAACTTGGCCGCCAGTTTATTTGTTGTTGTCGGCAAAGATACAAAAAAGATAGCAAGCGACGGCTACACGACTGCAAAGATACAGCGCAGCACAGGTGCCACAATTGCGACGCTGTGTGCAGCGCCCGCTGCCGCCTCCAACCAGCACCTCGCCACACGCTCTCGCCCCTACGGGCAGTCGTGCATGGCCAAGGAAAAGAAACAGAAGGCAAACATTATTATTTTTTTTCTCGGTTTTTTTGGGGCAGCCAAATAGCTGCCACGCCCCCACCCTGAACATCTCTGGCACTTTTTTTTCCTTTAGTTTTATTCTTGTTTTATTGTTCGCCAGGTTTTTTCTTCTGCTGCTCTGTGTTAAGTTGTAAAAATGCAGCTGAGGGAAATTATTTCTTGCGGTCGGCGTCGGCGGCTGTTTGTGAGAAAATTTTCAAGTGTTGCGGCTCATAAAAGTAGCCACTGTATCTATGTGTGTGCTGCACGTGTGTGCGTGTGTGTGTGTGTCTTAGCATGTAGTTGAGAATTTTTTCATGTAACGACTTGGCGCCAGCTTTGCTCTTGTTGTTGCCTCTACTCTGCTCTTCTGTGGCAGCTTAAAGGCGAAACAACTTGAAGTTTTCCACAGTTCGTTTTGCTTGTCGTTGCGTGCGGGGCGCTTAATTAGTAAAAAAACAAAAAAAAACTTGTTAAAGTATCCCAAATATTTCAGGCTGTCAGCGGAGCTTAGCAAATGGAACACTAAAAGCATTTTGCTCTAAAAACAAGACTAAAGCAGGCCCAGGCAAATTACAGTATCGAGCTGAAGTCTATTAGACAGAGTGTAAATTGTAAATTGCTGAAGGAAAAGTTGGGAAATTCAAAGTTGGAAATCAATTGTGGGTGCTCAATATTTGAAGGTTATTTACTTATTTAAAATAAATATAAATATATTAAATATATTACAATAAAATATAAATTTGCATCAGCTAAAATAAATTATATAAATATAAATAATTATTATATTTGAAATATTTAAATTTATATAATAATAAAAAAATATAAATATTAAAAAAAATAATAAATATGTGTAAAAACTATTTTTTAAATAGTTTTTTAAATTATTAATTTCATATGTGCATTAAATAAATTTGAATTTATTAATTATATAATAAATATGTATAAAAACTATTTTTTTAAATAGTTTTTTAAATTATTAATTTCATATGTGAATTAAATATAATTGAGTTTATTAATTATATAATTATATTATATAATTGAATTTATTAATTTTGATTATAGAATAAAAATTTAGAAACATTTAATAAATAAATTTAATAAATTAAATTAAACATATTTAATATTATATTATAAATAGAAGAAATTTTATAAATATATTAAATAATATATATGTATAGAAGAGCAGCAGTCAGAAGTTCAGCAACTTCATTAGCAAAAGATTTCTTTCTCATGTCACTCATTGCTATCTATCATTTATTAGAATAAACCCAAGCTCTCAGTAAAAGTCTTTTAACTGTTCAGCCAGTTCTTCTGCTTGATTACTTTGAGCTGAACAGTTTAACCCTTTTTATTCTGGCTTTCATTTGATCCAGAAATTGGTGCTACAGCAGTTGGCACTTAACCCTCTGCTCTAGCTAAAGAGGGTTCGCTCTAATTACGCAAACATGTTGCCTGCCCATTTCGAAGGGAGGACGGCGCTTCCAGCAATGACAAGTTCCATTGAAATATTTTTTGACACCTGGCGTGCGACCCACCATGATATACTCTAGGGAAACAGGCGCAATATTTGCATAGGCGAGCGGGGCGTGCTCAGAGCTAAGTAGTTGCCATTGGATCGGACTAGACCAGACCGAATGGAACCGGCTCTGCCCGCTGCCCGCCCCTCGCTCTCCTTTCATTTTGGTATCTAACACGTTTTGTCAGCCTGGTATCTGGAAACAAATGTGTTGACTGTGAAAAATTACTTTGCATGTATGACAAAACTTTTTCAAAAATAAAAAACCGAAGCTAAGAGAAGATAAGAGCGAGCGGGCAGCGGAGCGAGGGTGTGTATGCACACAGCATTGATTAATGAGCCGAGCTACGGTTTACTCCCAAAAAAAAAAAAAAAAAAAAAAGAAGAAGAAGAGAAACAGAAACAGAAATTAAAATAAATACAAGTTTGTGCATTCGCCAACTTAGAACTCAATTACCAGACCAGAAATTCATTTCGTATGAGTCTTCCCGCATTTTGATGGATTTGTTGTGGGCTGGGTGGGTTCGTGACCCTGAGTCCAATGCAGAACGGGGCGCTAATGACGTTTTATGATTTCGTGATGCGTAAAATGTTGTGTTTGGCTTGTGACGACAGCGTCTGGCTAATTTCGAGCTGCGACTTGCTTGAATGCCTCTTACAAATCGAATGAGTCCACTGATCAAACAACAAAAGCACACACTAGAGCGACATACATACATATATATATATATATATTTATATATATGTATTTCATATGACAAAGGACGGGCTGGCCGCTGGCAAATGCGGGAAGCCGTCTCGAGTTGATGAGCGGCGATTCATTTCCGCTCAATGTCTCAGCGCTACTAAATACAAATTTCATATGCCTTATATGCTGGGTATATGGTTATATATACTTATATATACTTATATAGACTGCCACTACGTGTGTGTCCCCTGCTCCTTGGCCCGTTCTCATCGCCTGCTCGCAAATTTGCGCAGTGAACTGTAACCGAAAGTTAATTAGCTCAACGAAATCGTCGCAGTTGCATCTGAGTCGAGCCGGCGGGGCCATCCATGTGACGAATCCAGTGTCTCTTTCATATGAGGTTCGAGTGTATCAGCGGAATATTGAGGAACCGTGCTATAAGGGTCGACCTATTGCTTAGATAGCGAAGCAGCGCGAAAGGAAGTCGTGTGAGTCGTAGGTTGAGTGCGAAGCTGAAGGGTTTGGCTGCGCTGGGAAACTTTCAGTTAAGGAACTCGGATTGGAGATAGATAGAGATAGAGCAGGGGCAAATGAATTCCAAGTGAAAAGATATAAAAAACAATAAATATAAAATATGTCCATTAAATGTTATTTAAAAATATATAAGTATATTACAAAATTATATAAATAATTTAAATTGTTTGTATAATAAATAAATTTATATTACATAAAATTTTATATTCAAAATATATAAAAAAAAAATTAAATAAATAAATATAGTAAAAATCAAAATAAAATAAAAAAAAAATTTTTTTAAATATGTAGAAATGAAAATTTAAAATATTACAAAAAATTTAAAACATACTTAAAATTAAATTAATAATATATATAAAACATAAATATTAAAAACATGAAAATAAAATGAAAAACATATTTAAAAAAAATAAATATAAAAAAAATTTTTAATATTTATATAAAAAAAAATAAAACAAAATAAAATTAAAATTGCATCAAAATAAACTTAAAAGTATATACTATGAAAATATACATAAAAATGCATGTAAGATTTAAAATAAATTTAAATTTAAATTAAATTTAAAATAATAGGCAAAGAATATTTATAAAAAAATAAATATTTAAACTAAATATAGAATAAAGCTTACATTAAAAATAATAATATAACAAGAAACATGCATAAACTGCAAATAGATTAAATAAATAAAAAAAAGATTAACATATTTATTATTTATATATATACCTCTTTGCCTTTATATAAATTACATAAATTACACAAAAATATATATCATTGAAATATTCACAAATTTCTATAGCTGTGCTCCACAGCAAATATGCTTCATTCATATTTCGTAGACATTTACAAAACTCGACTGCGATTACTGCTGCACAGTTTAGGTTCTTTTGTTGCTGTCATAGCCAGCTGCATATTACGGTACGGTACCGCAACATAGTAGTCATTTAATGCCCATTACCTTATAAAAACAATCAGCTAATAAAGCCTTCCTGCAAGCGGTGGCGGCGGCGGCACAAGCAGCAGCCCAAACAAGCGTTAAATTTTATGACCACAAAGCCCACAACGAGTCAACGTTAACCCGGCCAGCAGCAGCAGCAGCAACAACAACAAATATAGCCAACAACAACAACAAAACAAAAGTTTTTAACAAGCCGCCTTTCCGGCCAGGGGGCAGGGGCAAGGGCCGTTCGTATGGGCAACTGTGTCACAATTGTTCAGTACATGATTTCTATAATCATATGGCCCAAGCCGCTGCAGGCTGCCACGCCCACGCTAACAAACAAACTTTGCCTGCATTACGAAATCAACAAATTAGAAGCCATTTGCCTAATTGCGCATCATTAGACGACAGCTGGCTGAAAGATACTTTTTGTATCTGAAAGATACATTTTGTAGCTACATGCGAGGCCGGCTCACCTGCTTCGCCTGTTGGCTCTCTCAGTTACAGTACGCGTCATAAAAATTAATCAAGCGTTGCTAATTTGTCTGGCAAGCCTGGGCTGGGCGAGGCGAGTCGAGTCGAGTTGAGGCTTTCGGCCTCTCCTGCGCCCATCATTAAAAAACATGTGAAAACAATGAGTGTTAACGGTACCCAGCGATGGGCCCGCTGCCTCGCAGCTGCAATTGCAGCATACGAAAATCGATAGAGCTTGAGCCCGTACCCACATGTCCTGGGCCACGCTTCGCTGCTCGGCCTAACGATTGTCTGTGGCAGGCCAGGCTTATGCCCTCCTCTCTGTGCTGGCATTTTGTCTCGTCATTCGTCTCCCTGTCTGCCGTCGCCTTTGTATGCCTTCCTGTCAATCAGCGCTTTGTTGTTGCGCCCGCCTGGCAGCCACTTACTACTGCCTCATTGTCAATGTCGTCGTCGTCATCGTCATCGTTGTCATCCTCGAAAATATTTTTACATATTTTTTCTCCTTTTTTTTTGGAGCAGCCTCGCATATAATTCATAAAAATTCCAGCAGCGGGCCACACACACGCACACGTCGAGACTGCTGACAAACCGCAGACAAAAAGCGATCCACAGGATGTACGGCCAGGGGGCGTGGCTGCTGAGCCGCCTCTTCCATTGACAGCCAAGTGAATGCCCAGGCGAGCTTATCAGCTGTGGTTTAACAAGCCGTTGAGGCATGTCGTACCCCTTTCACTGCTGTATGTAAAAGGGCTCCACAACCAGCTGCCACACCCCCTGCTGCCTAACGCCTGCCAGATCCATTTGAATTTATCATTACCTCTGTAGCTGAATATTACTGGAGAGTGAGCGAGAGAGAGAAAGAGATTGAGAGAGGGAATTCTATAGATACATACAGAGCATGCAGCGCATACTTAACCACTCCATTATGATGATGTAAAAATGATGAATTTATTTCTCTTAAAAAATGAAAATTAGAAAAAGAAAAAAATAAATAAACAAATTTAAATAAAAAACAAGAACCAAAAATCATAATTTGGTTTATAACTATTTATTTGATTACAACAAGAAAGAAACTAAAAAAATTAGAAAAATAAAAAATAAATATATTAATACAGAAATTTAAATTTTAAAAAAATTTAATAAAAAAAAAAAGAAAAAATAAAAAACAAAATGTTAATTTAGTTTATAAATATGTTATTGTTTACAACATAAAAGATATTAAAAAAATTAGAAAAATAAAATAATTAATAAACAAATTTTAATAAAAAAAAATTAATTAATAAAAAAAAAGAAAAACTAAAAAACAATTTAGTTCATAACTATTTATTTGTTTACAACACTAAGGAAGCTCTCAATAAAAATGAAAAAATAAATAAAAAATTAAAAAAAAAAAAAATTAATTAAATAAAAAAGGAAAACCAAAAAACAAAAATGTTAATTTGGTTCATAACTATTTTATTTATTATTATTTATTTGTTTACAACACTAAGTAAACTCTTAATAAAAATGGAAAAATAAAAAATAAATTAAAAAATTTAAATAAAAAAACAATATTAAAAAAAAAAAGAAAAATAAAAAACAAAACCAAGATAATATTATCTCTGCCTAGTGCTGAACGCCAGAGTGAATAGCCAGTTTTATGTCATTTTCCAGCACTCTTCTCAGAACTTTTGACAGATTTTCGCCTTGCAGACGCATATTTGGAAGAGTCTAAGGCTTCTTGATGTTACCTCGCGACTTGAGTAAACCCCTCAAAAAGTAGCTAAATAATGTGATCTAGCCGCTTTTCGCTGGCTTCAGAGTATCCTCTAGTCATGCACTCCCGACTACCTCACTCTCATTTGTTTTATTTTTATATAGCTGTAACTTTCCTTAATTTGCCATTCTCTCTGTCTCTTTCTATCCATATCAGCCCTTCCTTTGCTCTAGCTCCTTCATAACTCCTGTCAATATGCCAGCAGTTGCCTCTTTTTCACTTCCTGCTCGAGCTGAGTGATATGTGACGACCGGCAGGCCGGCTACTTCAGCGAGCTCTACACTTGTATTCCTTGTGCTGCGCTCTTATTCCCTTTGAAACACTTTATGCAGCACTTAGCATGCATATATATACATATATATGTATCTGTATCTGTATCTGTCTCGAGTCAAACATTTGTCGCATTCTTTTCACACAAACACAAAAAAAAAAAAAGAAGAAAAACTCGACTAATTTGATCCCTAGGCGCTGCTTGGGCTCGTCTTCGTGCCCGGCGCTGTGATTTGCTCAGCCTGCCAAAGCGTGAAGCATTTTTTCGCAACCTTATGAACTCCCCCGCAAACACATTGAGCGACCCTTGAGCACTCACACAGGCATAGAAATTCAATATTGCGCTCTATGTCTATGCTAATGAATGGCTCGCGGTCTGTGAACCTGGCTGTGGAGTGGCGGGACGACGGCGCGGGTCGTAGCTGTGTTGTCTCGTCTCGCGCCTTTTTATTTATTTTTCCGGCTTCCTGTTGCGAGCGACGCTTTGGCTCGCTTCGGTTCGCTTTGCCTCCTTTTATTTATTTTTTATTTTTGCCTTTTTGCGGTTTGGCGCAGCAACTAAAAGTATGCAACACTTTTTGCCTTCACTTTTTCGCATGTTGCTTTTTGCATATTTAATGGCCGGGCACAGACAAAATGGCGTCGAGTTTTGTTTTTTTTTTTTCGGGTTTGGGTCGGGTTGGGGTTTTTTTTGGTTACCCTTGCGGTTAGGCGTTGATTTGTGGGCGCATCTCGTGTCTATTTGCGGTCGGAATGTGGGCATGGAATATTTGTTTGTCTCTCTTTTCGGGCCTGATGTGACTTTAATGAACTTGGGCACATGTTGAAAATCAATAAGCGCCGTGCTTAAAGCGAGTGCAAAGACTTCCTGCCTGGATTTCAATTTCAAGTGCCAGCCAGGCAGACAGTCCTGCAGTCAGCAGTCAAGAGACAGACACTCTGTCAGCATAATAGAAGAATTCATTTGACTGGCGACTGACTGACAGCAGCTAGACTTGTGGGCCAGGCAAATAGATATATATATATATATATATGCAGAAGAGGTATAAAAAGTTGTCAACTGTCGCTCCTGTGGCAGCTATGCAAATTTTTGTTGTATTTCTTTAAGCCCGACTGCGTTGACTTGGCTTGCTGCTGCTGCTGCTTCACTCTTTCATTAGTTGTGCCCGCTTGGCATTATTAAATCATCAGATGTGTTGGCCATCAAATGCGACCATAGTCAGGAGTGAGAGTTGCACTTCCCCCCTCTCTCCCTCTCTCTCTCTCTCTCAAGCCCTGCTCTGTCGTTGATTTGATTACGTCGCGTCGCCTTCCTCTGCCTGGCTTGATGGATTATATGACGCTGTCGACTGTCTCCAGCCCGCATGTTGTGCTTTAAGCCGCCAGCAGCAACCACGAGCTGCAATCGCAGCCAATTTGTCTAGCTATCAGGCAGCAGAGCTACTCCAGCAGCGCCAACTGCACTCGCTACACCCTATTTAAATGCCGCACAGTCGCTCGCTTGATTAGCGCCGCTGAATTGACAGAAATTGTCACAAGCAGTTGGCACGCCCATGCGCCCACTCAGAAGCCCAACGCCCCCGCACAAACTGCTCTCAACACGCTGCACAATTTGCGTCACTTGTTGTGCATGCAGAAGTTGCATTAAGACTTGCGCCTCCCTGAGCCCTGAGAGGGAGCGAGAGGGAGCGAGCGGGAGACAGCGAGAGCAGCCGTCACGTCAATTGCTTAATTGATCAATTTAATTTGACACTCATTCAAGCACTCGACGCGGCAGACAAGATAAATATCTTTTGCTCCCGATTTGCAGCTTGCTTTTTTTTTTTTTTTTTTTTTCTGTTTCGATTTATGCAAATCGTGTCGAGCCATGTGGCCTACTATATATATATATATATATATATATATATATATATATATATATATATATATATACACATACATGTCTCTATCACATTCTGCATGTCAGTCTCTGTCTCTCTGGCTGCCAGCTTCATTGATGTGCTCTACTTTAGAAATGTGTTTTTTACTTCTCTTTTTTCCATGAAAACTGCGCTGCGCTTCATCAATTAATCAATTTGGTTTGTTTGGCATTTGCGGGCATTTTTCAATTGTTGTTGTTGCTGTTGCTGTTGTTGTTGTCTTCTATTTTCGAGTTAATCAGGAAGTCAGCCCAAAACACAGTTTGATGTTTAAATTTTCAGCACGCGGGCACGCAATTTGTTTAATTTTTAAGAGAGGCACACACACAGACACACAGACACAGATTTAGCTTTAGGTGTGTGTGTGCCTGTTGACATTTGAAATGAAAACTCTTTTGATTGATGACCTGTGGCCAGTTAGCTAGACTAAATGGGGCGTTCTATGCGCTGAAAATGAAAACGAAAATGGAGATTTTCCTGAGAGCATTTAATTAGGATTTCGAGGAAAAGGTCTAGGAAAAATGTAAATTATTAAATAAAATTATATATAAATTATATGTTCTATTATATTATATTATTATTATATTATTATATTATATTATTATATTATATTATATATAAATAAATAAATAAAATTAAACTGAAATTTAGCTTGAAAGTCGCTAAAGGCTAAAAGCATATTCCAAAATCTAAATTCTTTGTTCTGGAACGTTTGTATTTTTTTCTAAAAAAAAAAATATTTTTATTAGTTGGGCACTCCCCGCCAGAGAGCACTATTACTTTCTTCAGCTTCACATGTTAACAGTGAATTGTTGGCAAGGGTAGAAACGGAAGCCAAAGTGAAGAAAACACAATAATAATCTAGAAGAAAGCCACCTTAACCTCACCAGCAGTTGGCTAGGGTATACGCAAGTTGAGCACTCCCGACTATGCATTCGCTTCATGTATTAAATAAATAAAGAAAGAGAAGAAACGGCCACAAGAGTCTAGAAAAGAGAGCATACTAGAAGAGAGATACGCCTTCTCCACTCCAGCAGTTGGCTAGGGTATACACAAGTTGAGCACTCCCCACCATACAACACTTACTTTCCTATAAGGAAAGAGAAGAAACGGCCACAAGAGTCTAGAAAAGAGAGCGCACTAGAAGAGAGATAGGAGAGGAGCAGTTGGCTAGGGTACACACAAGTTGGGCATGCCTCACTTTATCACTTCTTCTTCATATAGATGCACACAGCACTTCCAGTTTCCTTAACTCCGCTTGATTATTGCAAAATCCAAAAGTAATTTACTTTTCAACGCGCACACCTGCCGCCTGACTTGACCCTTGCCCACACCTTGAGCGCAGCTCCAGCGAGTCTCGCTAGCTGCTATTATATCACAATTTCATCGACAGGCCGACTGCGAATTGACTTTATACACATATATATATATATATATATTCATGTAGTTTATGCTGCTAACGCCTCGCTGCGCTAAAGCTGGCTGACCATTGGGCGATAAATCTTTTATGACAACCATTAAAAAAATGCAGTCGCTGCGCTCAAATTGCTAGGCTGGTTCTGCGCTGGCCTGGCCCGGCCTGGCCTGGCCTAATGCCACTTTTAGAGCCAATTGAGCGTGTAATTAACTAACTGTACATTTCAATTTATGAAATATTCGCGCGCTGCAACAAAAACAACAGCTCGGAGCGCTCAAAGCGCCGCCAGGTGCAGCTGGCCAACCAGAAGGCACTGCACTGCCACGCGCTCGCCGCTCCAGAGCGAGTGTCACTATTAATTTAACCTACATTGTGCGGCGGGCAGCAGCCGGATACCCACAGATCGCTGCATCGCTGGATCGCTGGATCGCTGCGGTTGCTGTGGCGCATATGAAGCACAGCCAGTTAAAGCTATGACAGGCGGCATTTGTCAAGCAGTTGCAGAAGAGTTGCTTGGCTTGCTGGAGGATCAGGCTAATCTGGACTGTAAGAGAGCATAGATATAGCTGTGGATACCAAGAGTTTCCATCATCTGAGAGCAAATAGTTAAGTCTCTCATCAGTCAGTCTATAGTCTAGCCAGATACTATGGAAAGCCAAGCAACTCCCTTTGGCAAGCATCTCACAGCTGGTTACGCTTGATTGAAAACTCCTTACTTGGTTCCTCCTGGCATCTTTGTAGCCCGCTGCAGTTGAGAATTCTCTAATTTGTTTCGGCTGCGTCGAGCGTCAAAGGCTGCCGCTGGGCTGGCTGCCGAGTCGAAGTATCTGCGCCCTGCGACGTTGAGAGATGAGCAATTAAGCGCTGAGTTATTGACAAGAGTCAAGGGAAAAACCAACACACTCACACACACACACACAGGGGGTGTTGTTGCAGCAGCTGCCTCTGCGTGACAAATTGCCACATGACGTTGCCCATTTTTTGTTGTTTTTTTTTACATATTTTTTGCATGTGCATGCACTTGGCGGGCGGAGTCATCAAGGCAGTCGATAAGGCTGCTCAGGCTGCTCAGGTTGCCAGCGCTGCCAGCGGAATGGACACATTTGTTAGATAAACATCAGCGCAGCAGAGGAGCACTACGTGGGGCATGCCCTGGCCGACACGTAAACTGAGCCGAGGATCTCGTTAGTCTGGCGTGGAATGCAAAAAATAAATATGCCAAGGGAAAGTTTCGGTTGTATTATAGGAGACAAGATAGATGACTTTGTAGCTGAATAGGAAAATAAGGATATAATTGAGGCGGTGGAGAAGGTGCTGAGAGAAGTCTCTTGGACTAAACTGACTAACGAAAACTTCGACTGAGCACAAGAAGAAGAAGACGATAGTTTAAGAGATCAAGACATGAGATTAAGAGACTGGTTAAAGCCTAATCAAAAGTTCTTTCTTTGAGCTGATAATATTATATTAGACTTGAGTAGACCTTCAGGTAGGTCTCTCTCTCTCTCTCTGTGGAGGAGGTGCTGAAAGAAGTCTCCTAGACTAAACTGACTGAAGAAAACTTCGACTGAGCACAAGAAGAAGAAGATAGTTAAAGAGATCAAGAGATGAGATTAAGAGGCTGGTTAAAGCCTAATCAGAAGTTAGTTCGATGAGCTGATAATATTATATTAGACTTGAGTAGACCTTCAGGTAGGTCTCTCTCTCTCTCTCTCTCTCTCTCTCTCTCTCTGTGGAGGAGGCGCTGAAAGAAGTCTTTAACTGACTGAAGAAAACTTCGACTGAGCACAAGAAGAAGAAGATAGTTAAAGAGATCAAGAGATGAGATTAAGAGGCTGGTTAAAGCCTAATCAGAAGTTAGTTCGATGAGCTGATAATATTATATTAGACTTGAGTAGACCTTCAGGTAGGTCTCTCTCTCTCTCTCTCTCTCTCTCTGTGGAGGAGGTGCTGAAAGAAGTCTTTAACTGACTGAAGAAAACTTCGACTGAGCACAAGAAGAAGAAGATAGTTTAAGAGATCAAGAGATGAGATTAAGAGGCTGGTTAAAGCCTAATCAGAAGTTAGTTCGATGAGCTGATAATATTATATTAGACTTGAGTAGACCTTCAGGTAGGTCTCTCTCTCTCTCTCTCTCTCTCTCTGTGGAGGAGGTGCTGAAAGAAGTCTCCTAGACTAAACTGACTGAAGAAAACTTCGACTGAGCACAAGAAGAAGAAGATAGTTAAAGAGATCAAGAGATGAGATTAAGAGGCTGGTTAAAGCCTAATCAGAAGTTAGTTCGATGAGCTGATAATATTATATTAGACTTGAGTAGACCTTCAGGTAGGTCTCTCTCTCTCTCTCTCTCTCTCTCTCTCTCTGTGGAGGAGGTGCTGAAAGAAGTCTTTAACTGACTGAAGAAAACTTCGACTGAGCACAAGAAGAAGAAGATAGTTAAAGAGATCAAGAGATGAGATTAAGAGGCTGGTTAAAGCCTAATCAAAAGTTCTTTTGATGAGCTGATAACATTATATCAGACTAGGGACTTGAGTAGACCTTCAGGTAGGTCTCTCTCTCTCTCTCTGTGGAGGAGGCGCTGAAAGAAGTCTTTAACTGACTGAAGAAAACTTCGACTGAGCACAAGCAGAAGAAGAAGATAGTTAAAGAGATAAAGAGATGAGATTAAGAGACTGGTTAAAGCCTAATCAGAAGTTCTTTCGATGAGCTGATAATATTATATTAGACTTGAGTAGACCTTCAGGTAGGTCTCTCTCTCTCTCTCTCTCTCTCTCTCTCTCTCTGTGGAGGAGGTGCTGAAAGAAGTCTTTAACTGACTGAAGAAAACTTCGACTGAGCACAAGCAGAAGAAGAAGATAGTTAAAGAGATAAAGAGATGAGATTAAGAGACTGGTTAAAGCCTAATCAGAAGTTCTTTCGATGAGCTGATAATATTATATCAGACTAGAGACTTGAGTAGACCTTATATGCCTTCAGGTAGGTCCCTCTTCCTCACTTGAGTCCTGCTTTAAGCCTTAACTGACTCTTAACTTCAGCTGGCTGTCTGAATGGTTCTCTCCGTGCAATCTGCGGCATTAGAAAGCACGTTTGGTTATCGCATCATTTGGCTTTAACTGTGAATGAATCTCAAACTCAATTGCTGCCAAAAAGCCAAAGCAACAGCAACAGCAACGAGAGCTGCCAATGCGACTTCGACTTCAGCAACGACTTTGGCTTCGACTTGAATGAATGCAAAGTGAATGTGCGTGACGATGACGCGCAGGATGCCGACCAGCTGAAAGTGGGGACGACACGTCGTCAGCGGATGGGGCCAGTGCCCAAGCCAGCCCACCTAGTTGCTTCAGCCAGCCCCTCGCCCGCTCTGACGCTGTGTGGCTGGCTGAATGACTTTGTGCTTTTCATTTAACATTATTTTGCAACAATTTTGCCAGCAGTTGGGGCCGAGATATGTGAGCCATAGAAAGCGGCCAAAGCAAACATGTTGACTGCCTAGTCACAGGCGAACGCTCCAACTGCCTCCCCAGCACAGCAAGGCACAAGCCAGTTTCCGCTTTAATTTAACGCTGGCTTACAGCTGAGAAGAGGCAGCAGCCGTAGAAGCGGACCCAAACCCGTCAGCTGGCGCAGCAATTTAAAGCAGAAGCTGCACTGCCAACACACGCCCAACCCTCCCCCTCTGGACAGACGAAAATCCAAGTCAGCCCACTTTATGACATGGCCGTAAGGCGGGCGGCCAAGAAATTTATTTAGTTTATGCAAAGCGTGCGGCACAAAATATATATAGAGAGAGAGAGAGAGGGAGGAAAAGCTACAAAAAAAGGGCAAAAGGTAGCACAAAAGGCGGCGGCAGATGAGCGAACGTGCCAAGCCCAGCGAGACCCGGGACCAGCAAAAAGGACATTCTAGGCGCAGTCCAACAGCTGCTGCCTGCGCCGCCGCCGCCTCCATGTTTGTGTTTAGTTTGCAAATTTCTTTTGATGTCTTTTAATTTTAATGAGTTGCGATGTGGGCGGCGGCGACGGCGACGGCGACTACCCTAAGCAAAACTAATTAGAAGCGAAAGCGGCTTGCAATGAGAGCAGCGCATACGTTAACTGAATGTGCGAGTGTGCGAGATGCGAAGCGCATAGAAGGGCGCTTGGCTGAAATGCGCTGCCATTGTTAACGAGTTAGAGCTAAAGTTGGCAACTGCCAGCCATATCTAATCAAGCTGCAAATGCAATTAGACAAGCTTTGAGAATTGCAAAGAAGGGCGCAGCTGGAGCTTTTTTCACCTAATCAATCATTTTTATGCAATTGCAGTAATCGAAATGGAATGAAGAAATAAAAGAAAGGGATTAATATGAGAGTTGGGCAATAATTTACAGAAAATGTGGTGAGAATTGCATAGAGAGGCAAAATATTTGTCTTATATTTAAGCTAAAAATAGAATAGTATTTTAAAAATAAATATTATTTATATTTATATTAATCAAAGCATATATGTATATATATTGAGAATTGCATAGAGAGGCGTAATATTTCTCTTATATTTAAGCTATAAAGATAAGAACTTCTTAAAGATAAAATATAAATTTTATTTGTATTTATATTAATTAAAGTATATTTTTATGTTTGCTGAGAATTGCATAGAGAGGCGTAATATTTGTCTTATAAGATATTTATATATAAAAGCTGTTTATAAATAAACTTTAATTTATTATTTATTTATATTTATTATTATATATATTTATATTAATAAAACTATATTTGTATATTTGCTGAGAAGTGCATAGAGAGGCGATATAAAGATAAGAACGTTATTCATGTAAATTTTAAGCAATTTACAATTGAAATATAAGTTTTTATATTACTCAATCAATTTATTTCTATATACTAATAAAAATTTCTCTTCTCTTGCAGATCTCACTGCTAGGCCAATATCAATCAACTATCAATATTCCCCAGCAGAATGACGCACAGCTTAGACGCAAAGAGCATAAACAATTCTAGCGACAAAATGTTCTCCCGCCAGTGCCTTTCCAGCTCCCCACGCTCTACCTATCCCCGCTCAATATCCACAACTACAACAACAACATCCTCATCATCGATATCAGAGCAGCGCCGAATGCGGCCGACAAGAAACTGGAATGGGAATGGCAACTGGAACCTTAGCCTCTTGGCACTGATCATTGCCAGCGGCTGTTTAATGCTCAATACGCCAGCAATTGCAGCCTTCGATATTGGTGAGTAGACGACGATACGATGAATCGCATTATCTAACAAATCAAACTAAGTGAACTCTCGGGTCTGGCAAGCCAAGAGGTGCGCACATTTATCAATTTGCCGCTGCTGGCATCATTAAAGTCGAAAATGGCTTTATTTTGATTTGATTCAGATGGCACTTGGGCTGGGGCTGGGACTGGGGCTGGGAGGTTGCTGCAGTTCAAGCCAAATGTATTTTAATTGACATTGAAAGCACATTTTTATGTGGCTCATCATTCGTGGGGCCAGGCGACAGGCGGCACAGTTGGTGGCTTCAGGCCAGCGCGCCATGGGGCGTCCGTCTGACAAGGCAGAGACTCTGCCAGCCTCGGCTCTCTCTCCAGCTCATTAATTGGCATATGGACATTTTTATGCAGCCTCTAAACTTTTGTGCAGAAATTTCCAATACAAACACACACACACACACACACAGAGAGAGGTACAGTAGTTGCTGGCTTTAATGAAGCCATACCGCGGTAGTCGCACTGGTAGCCGTGGTAGTTTGGGGTCGCTGCTAACTTAGGATTATGGCCACTTTGAATGGCCCTGGCATGTCAGCGGCTCATAAATTTCTATGCTGATATGAGGACAGACCGCTGGGGACATTGTGAAGGCTGCCTGATGGACTGAACAAAAGCTAAGCGGCATGCGAAGACTTTCAAAGCGAACGTCTAAGACGCAAATGCGATAGCATTACAATGCCACAAATACATATACAAGCGGGCACATACAAACACACATATATACATAGAAATTATATGTATTTAGAATAGAGCAGGAAATATAATATTTTTTTGGGGATTTGTGGCTAATGAAGCGATAGATTTTGTTTGGAAAGAAGTTAAAAGTATTTATCGAATGAAATAATATTGTAAAATTATATTATATTATTTTAAATATAATAAACTTATAATTTAATATTAATATAAATTATCCTTATTTAAATTTAATAATATAATATTACCTTATATTTAATATAATAATATATTATATTTATTAATTTTAATATATAATATTATTATTAAATTATGTAATGTTATATTATATTAAAAGAAAATTTTTGTATTGAAAATTTTGGAATTTCTAATTCATTTAGTGTGCTTTTAAATTCAATTTATTTAATATATATATATATATATTTAGAAAAAATTTAAATAGTTGTTGTTCCATTTTTTTTTATTAACTACAATTTTTTTTTTTTTTGCAATCCATTTATAACTTTTTAACATCAAAAAATATATTTATAATTTATAAAAATTATATATATCTATTTAGATATATATAATTTTTATAAATTATAAATATTTATTTGTTTTGACCAAAAAAAAATATATAAAATATATTATATGCAGTTTTTTCTATTTTAATATTTTTAATAATATCTAATTTAATTTTGAGTTTTTATGGAATTTTTGAAAATTTATAATTAATTATAAATATGCGAATATTATCATTAATTTTAATATCCGCTAAAAATGTTCCTAAAATATCTCAAAATTGCCTTAAATTTTAACCTCAGTCAGTATAAAAAGTAATTTTAAATACTTTATAAATTCATTCATATATTTGATTGACTCAATTAAATTGTTTTACATACCTAAACATTTGCACAGAAACTTCCTGTTTCCGGCTAGTTGTAGCTGAAATGAAAAGCAAAGAGAAATAGAAGGAAAAATGAATTTCATTTATTTGATAGTTTTGCTTTCAGAGCTTTGGTAATAAGTTTTCTACTTTTCTAGTTTTGCACTTTTCTAGTTTTCTAGTTTTCTACTCGTTGCCTGCTCCTCTGCTATTTATATGCATTTTGCTTGAGTCGACCGCAAGTTTTGCTGCAAACTTTCCGCTGTCATATTGCATAAACAGAGGCGTCTGTCTGCCTTTGTCTTCGGGTCTCGTAAATCAAATCTAAGCCATAATATTTATAGTTAATCAAGCAAGCCAAATATATAAATACGAATTTATAAACATGTTCGAAGGCAATCCTCGACTTGGGACTGCCTAGACTGCCTTCA
Organism: Drosophila peninsularis; assembly: GCA_035047485.1. NCBI lineage: Eukaryota > Metazoa > Arthropoda > Insecta > Diptera > Drosophilidae > Drosophila > Drosophila peninsularis. The sequence continues at coordinate 270,760 of JAWNPN010000081.1, read as the reverse complement.
ATATTTGCACTTTGTAAAAACACATAAGCAAATAAGCAAGAGGAAGTGCCTGAGTTGTTCTGAGTTCTGCTCGCTGTTGTTGTGCCAGACACATTGAGTTGAGTTAGCAAAACATGCAACAATTTTCCAAATGAATACACTTGCAATATGCAGTTGAAGGCAATGCAATGGCTTCTGACCCGAACCGAACTGAACCAACTCTAGGCGACTCCACTCGGTCCTAGATCTCAGCCCAGCCCAGCCTTTTGCAGAGCAGCTTTCAGTTCCCATTAGCATTGCCAGCTATCAAATCCAATCAAGTGCGAATGCAAAGAGTGATTCGTCCAGGTTCTCTGGCTATGTGTGTCTGTGTTTATTTATAAACTTCTAAACGAATGCACGCACCTTGGGCAGGGGAGGCGATGCAATGCAGTCGGCATATTGAGCTGGTAACTGGAAGCTGCGTCCATGCTGTGCCTGTGCGCAACAAAAGTCATGTCAAATCAGTGTTGATTCTGGCGAAAATGTCAGCAGGCAGTCAGACAGCCAGCCAGCCAGCCAGCCAGCTAGACATCTGCCGGCGGCGGCGGCGGGGGCCCAGCTGCAGCCTCAACTTCAATTCACATCAAAAGGCAGCCTAGAGGGTAGAGTAGGTGCTGGGGCCAGTTGGGGGATTGGGTCTGCAAAATGCAATCGGTAGGCAATAAATTAAGTAAAGTAGTTGACGTTCTGCCCGACTCGGCTCGTCTCGGCTCGGCTTGACTTTGGCAATGATTAAGTGTTTGCCTTATTTAAAAAGCAGATTCTGGTCTGGGAAAGTGATAGGCCCTACCTACCACACATAGCATAAACGGCCCTGGGCGTGCCCACATCTCCTTCGTTCAAATGTCAAAAGAGAAGAAAACGTCAAATTGACGCTTGACTTATTTTGATAGATTTTATGGGCGTGTTGCCCCAGCTCCACTTGGCATAGCTAAATTTACTTCTAGCTCGCCTCTGATGCACGCTGCGGTCCATGGCAATATGCAAAGCGCATCCATCATTAATTAAAGTTCTTTTTTCTCTGAGATTTTCTAATATTTTTCTATTTCTTTTTTTTGCGTGTATTTTGCAGCTACTTGCAATGTGCCTTTGGGCATGGAATCGGGCGCAATCACAGATGCTCAAATCACAGCTAGCTCAGCCCACGACACGGGCTTTGTTGGGCCGCAACACGCAAGGTGAGTGTGGAAAATTATTATTAAAAAAAAAATTAAATATAAAATATATATAAAAAAAAAAAATAATAATTATAATAAATAAATAAAAATAAAATATCTAAATTACATATAAATATAAATGTATTACAAAATATTTATATTATATAAAATAACACAAAATATAATAAAATAAAATGTATTAATTACATATATATAACTATATACTTAAATATTTTAATAATAATTAAATATAAAAAAAAAAAAAAAATATAAATATAAATAAAACTAAAAATACAATATAATCAAAAAATAAAAAGAAAATATAAAAAAATAAATTTTAAATATAAAAATATAAATTAAAATAAATAAGAACAATATATATTAAAATATTTATTGCATAATTTTATACATTTTTAAATTAAAATAATATATAGAAATAAAATAAAAAAAATTAATTTGAATGAATATATATATGTACAGTAATAATATAGTAAAATAAAATAATAAAACATCAAAATTAAAGATATATTTTAATTTATATTAAATATTTATATGTATTATTTTTATATTTTATTATAATTAAAATATATATAAAATTATATAAAATAAATATATTAATTAAAACATATCTTTTATAATAATAATAAATATATGATATTAATATATAAAATATAATATAAATATTTTAATAAATTAAAATAATGTAAGAAGGAAACGTTTTAATATGAGCGAAAATTGTTTGAATAATGAAACCAAAAGAGATCACTCTGTCGCTCACGATATCTACCCTTTCCCATAAGAATAAGACTTTATATAAGTATATTCTTATTCTTCTCTCATTTTGTTTCATTTAATAAACTCTCCTCTACTCAAGCAATGCTTCTTAAACTGCTCTTTTATTGCCCAATTGGGAGAAGTTTCTCTGGTTGACACTCACTCAAACCGCAACTGCCGCAGCCACAGCTGCCCTCTCACTGCCTCGCTGCCTCGGGCACTCTTCATCTTTCTCTTACTACACAACAGATTATGAGCTCTGCAGCGTGTTCGTTTAATTGCTAAGCTTTAGTAGACAACTTCATTAGTGCGATAAGACAAAGTCTATAAAATCGAAATTCCAAAATCCGAGCAGTGTCAGACCGAAGACTAAAAGAAACCAAAAACAAATTTATGTTATGACAGAAACAGTTGTCGCCATCATCAAAATACCAAACAAATAAAAATCAAAGTTTTTGCATATCAGTGCGAGAGGAATATATATATATATATAAATATATATTTTCTAGCGCGCTTCAAGAGATATCGGATATTGGATTTTGGGTCTCATTTCATGAATATGCAGCACGAGCAACCTCGCCCCCTCCCGTCGGCCGACTAATTAAATGCAATTTCAATGCAAACCGCAAACCGGTTCACACAAAGGGCAGCAGCAAAGAGACTGAACTGAACTGAGCTGAACTAAGACCGAACTGAATGCATTTGCCAGCTGGCTAGACAAGTTTAGTGATTTCTTTCTGTTAGTTTGAGGCTTTCCTCCGCATTTTGTTTACTTTTTATTGACGCATTTTTCTCTTGAATTGAAGTTTTATGGGGGAAGTGTGAGGCAATGCGGGTCAAGAGTTTGGGGCGGAAGTTTTGCAATCGCCCGCCCATTGGCCCATTGCAAATGATTGATGACACCAGCGCTCAGGCGCTGGCTGGCTGTATAATTAGTATGGGATATCAGTGCTCAAACTATGCGCTCTATATCTCTCTATAAAGTAAAGCACTCATTCAAGCCATAAACATGTCAATTACCACGTGAGTTACGGCAAAATCAATGCAAACACAACAATCCAGCCGCTGCAGACTCTTCCCTTTTGCTCTCCGTAATAATTCGCTGCCTCCGCGTTTATGGACATGCACTTAAAAAACACTCAAGTGCAGGGCTGGCTGGCAGTGAGACAAACGGACGGACAGATGGAGAGATGAGCAGACGGACAGACGTAGAGACACCACCACAAAGGCATCATTAACATTAACCCTTTATGGCGGCACTAAAGCAAAGCCACAAAACGATGCGTGATGAGCACGTTGAGATAAACAAAACAATATATATATATATATATATATATATATATATATATATATATATATATATATATAGAAACATACATACATATACATATATATATTTTTTAGCTCCCGCTGCCGCTCTTCATGCGTTTTTTTGTTTTTCTGTCCACGATTAACTGGAATTTTTACTAAAGAGCAAGCCAAAGACAATGTCGGGCTCTGGGCTTGGATTGAGGCACAGCTCAGGGCTTGGGGTTAAGGTCTGCCCATAGCATTTGATATGTTTTTTGTCCAACTCTGCGGGCTTTTAGCTGTTGTTGGCCAATCGCAGCTCGCCGACTGACTCACCTGAGCGTGCTTCGTGCTGCGCCTGGACAAAGTGCCCGTGGATTGACAGGGCACTGTGCTGGTGCTGCAGCTAAGTGACTCGAAGCTTAATGCCAGCCGCAGCAATGTATTTATTATGTTGCCAGAGAGAAGATTTAGCACAAGTTTTAAGCATGAAGCTTGTTTTGGGGATTCTGTTTGGAATTTTTTGCTGAAGAGTAGAATTTGAAGAGGAGAACAAGGAAAAATCATTTTACTATTGCTTAACTGATTATTTTTAGATTTTAGAAAAAATCATTTATAATCAAAATTTATTTTAATTATTTATTTTATTTTTTGTATTATTTTTTATTATTTTATTTTATTATTATTTTTTATTACTTTTTATTTTATAAACTTTGACTGCAGTCACTAGACTAAATAAAATAAAAAAAAAAATATTAGTTTATTGTCTTAAGACAAATCGCAAATAAAAATGTATAAAAAAAAAAAAAAAAAAAAAAAATTGGCAACTTTATTGTCTTAAGACAGATCGAAAATAAAATTTAAAAAAAAAAAAAAAAAAAAAAAAAAAAAAAAAAAAAAAAAAACTTAAGACAACTGCATCAATCAACTCGCACTACTTAATAATATTTTGCAAAAATAATTTTATAGTCCCTTGCAGACTTTTTCTCTACTATTTTCACGTATTTGCACATTCTTAAATTTTTGCGCAAAATTCTCGGCAGAGCCTTATGCCCTGGCAGCCTTTCACCTCGACCCAATGACTGCTGCTGCTGCTGCCTGGCGAAATCAGCTCTTCAAACTAGCTGAAACTTTCTTTTGTCTTTTTCTTCCGTGTTGTTTGCCCACACTCGCCCCCCTCTCTCCCACTCTCTCCCCCTCTCTCTCACACTCTTCAGCCACCCAGCGAGCCCAATCAAGCGCAGTGCAATTTGCTTAACTAAAGTTCCAGCCGGAGCTGGCATGCTGCAAAGTTCAAAAGTGCAGGCAGCATTATAATTTGTGGCTGCCGTGCACTTAGCTAACCAGGCAGCTAACTAGCCCAAAAGCCATCAGCTCGCAGCGAACTTCGAGTAATTCATTACAAAAAGAAGCCGAAGACGAAGAGGAAGAGAGAAAACAGTGCATTTAAAACAAATCACGCGCATTTGCTTACTGAAGGGATCCGGAGGGCCAACAGGATGCGAACATGAATGCTGATGCTGTCCACGTTGCCCGTCTGCAGCTATTGAATTACAAAGATTAGTTTAATGACAGTTGGCGCTGTTTGATTTTCATTACCTCGCCCAGCGACCAGCGGCCAGCGACCAGCGGCCAGCGGCCGTCGGGCCATTAAATTTACAACCTCTTACATATTACAAAAAAACAGAGTCAGAAAGGGAATGAGGGAGAGAGAAACAGAGAGAGAGAGAGCTTGATTAGAAGCCAAAGCCAGTCCGAGTACCACTCCGAGTCCAGTGCCCGGCAGGCAGCAGTTAGTCAGTCCATCAGCCGCTCGAAATGAGCAGCCGACGACGGCGCAGATTGTTAACTTTGGCAATAACAATAATTAAAGTCAAGTTGAAATGCACATAACTGCGGATATTAGCATTTTAAATGATGTTTATACGTATTCCACTCCGATTCCGCTCGCTGCTCGGCTCCGCCCTTGGGTTATTTGCACGAGGCTGGAGGAAAATCTAAGCAATTTTATGATGATTAAATTGACCTTTTTCTGGCTGCTCTTTCGCTTCGCTTTTTTTCTCGCTCTCTCTCTCTCGCTCTCTCTCTCTCTCTCCTTTTTTTTAATAAAGCAACTTTGATCTCTGCACTTGAAAGTAATTGCAGTTGGTAATGGCCGGCAAGTGTTATAAGCCACACACAGAGCCTGCGGGCAGCAGAATGGGAGAATATTATGCAATGAGGGCAGTTGCTGAGGCTGCTTTGAAGCTGCTGCTGCTGGTCTATATGAGAGCAGAAGGCAGCAGAGAGTTCTGAGAGCAAAATACTTCAGCTTATACTCCTTCTAGAGCATATTTGGCTTAGATTATGTTTGTCCGTGGGCCAGATTGATATTATAATCTTATCCCAGCTTATCAGTTGCAACAGACTCAAGCCACCTTGTCACTAGAGCCAGTCCAGAAGCTTAATTAATATTCAAAGGGACCACTTGACCACAGAGAGACATAAACAAAATTGCCTAAGCCGCTCAAGTGATGCGGAAGATATTACTAATTGCACTCGCTCAATGTAAATAAATAACAAATTGCAAAAATGCATTAAACGCATGTCGGCCACTAAATAAATATTGCAATCAAATTGAATAACCTGCTGGCACAGGTACGGCCAGCAGCCAGCAGCCAGCAGCCAGCAGCTGTGGCCAGAAAATGAAGCAATTTGCAAGAGACAACAACAACAACAGCAACAGCCAGCATCTGCTGGCTGGCGTCAAGCCGAGGGGTCTAGGCCTAGTCACAGTCGATGAATAATGGGCAAACATTAAGGCCCCAAAATGCAATCAAGCATGTAAAACTTAATTGAAATATAAACCGAAAAACGTATTTGTAGTGGTTAACATATCAATACCAGGCAGAGTCCGGGCTGAAGGCGAAATTGATTAAAGTGGCAGGAGGGGCGGCAGACACACACACACACACACAGACACACACACACACACACACACACACAGATAGGCCTGCCGTCCAGGCGTCTGTGTCTAACTTAAATTAATCCTTAATTACATAGACAACATCCTGCTGCGTGGAAAACCGCAACAGCTTAACGAACGAGACGAGCTGCCAGACAGAACGTCCAGCAAGGCATACGCCGGGCTCCGGCTAAGACGTTGCTGGCTTTGACTACAGCCTGCGGCTGCCTCGCCGTGTGGTGCCGCGTGGTGCCGCCTGCCTGCCAAACGCTTAATGTCAATTAATTTATAAGAAATTTCGCCAGGCGCAGCTCCTGCGCAACTGGTTACTCGCGCAGCTACCGTTCTGCACGAGGCCTAATTAATAAAGTCGTTTAACTCTTCTTGCCTTTGCAGACTGAAAACCGATAATAATGGCGGTGCCTGGTGCCCCAAGCACATGGTATCGAATGCGCTCAAGGAATATCTCCAGGTGGACTTGCTGCAGACGCACGTGATAACCGCCATACGTACGCAGGGTCGCTTCGGCAAGGGTCAGGGTCAGGAGTACACCGAGTACTATGTCCTCGAGTACTGGCGACCGGGCTTCGACAAATGGCAGCGCTGGAAGAACACACAGGGCAAGGAGGTAACACTTTGATCTCAGGCTCAAACCCAGCCGAACTTGACCCAACCCAACCCAACCCATTCCATTCCTCTCCCACAGATACTGCCGGGCAACATCAATACGTACAGCGAGGTGGAGAACGCACTGCAGCCGATTATATTCGCCTCGAAGATACGCATATATCCGTATGGCCAGTACGATCGCACCGTCTGCCTGCGCGCCGAGATCGTCGGCTGTCCCTGGGAAGGTAAGTCTCGCTCCAGCCTATCTGCTGCATCCACTACTGTCCAGAGGCGAATTGAAACGAGTGCGATAAAAAGTCGACATGAGCAATGATAGCGCGGAAAGGCTAACAGAGTTTTAGTGTCAGCGTTAATTTATCATCGAGTGCCCAGAGCCCAGAGTCTATTAGGCCGGCCAAAGCGGCTTAAGTCTGTAGTTAGCATAAAGTGTGTATCAGTCTGTGTGTGTTTGCATTAGCATACCAAGGCTGCAAGCCATGTCAACATTTTTGCCCATAAGGCTTGGCCTGCTCTTGGCTATTAGCTTAAGTCATTTAGCCACATCGACTTCTGCCTCTTAGCCTCAGATTTATATTTATTTAATACTCAATGCTCCATCAAATCTTTATTGTTTGGCTTAAAGCTTAAGCCTGAGCCGACTTGAGGTTTTACTTAGCTGGAAATGGCTGTAATTCGTCAAGTTATCGCCCTTAAACGGAATGCCATAATTGTGCATTCCCTCTTTGATACCTCAGACCCTGTCTCTCTCTGTCTCCCTGTCTCCCCCTCTCAGTCTCTGCCTTGAAACCCCTATCGCAGTTGTTTAGCTGAAGGAAAACATGACATTATGGTCAGCGTATTAGTCCAACCGCATAATCCAATCATGGCAACTACTGCGCCTGGATTTTTCTACTCTATACCCATTGCAAATGGTAAATGAGGGTATATTGGTTGTTTTGAAATGTATGTAACAGGCAGCAGGAGGCTTGGCAGACCAAGTCAACTGAGCTCTGGTCGTCATATCTATTTATCCGTCTGTCCGTCCGTCGATCTGTTCACCTATCCGGCTGTCCCTCCGTCTCTCCATCCTTTCGTACGTCTGTCCTTCCGTCGATCTGTTCGCTTATCCGCCTGTCCCTACGTCTGTTCGTCCATGAGGCAGTCCATACGTCCGTCTGTCTGTCCGTCCATCCGTTGATATGTTCACCTATCCGCCTGTCTCTTCGTCCGTTCGTCTATCCGTCCGCTTGTTCGATTGTTCATCCATCCGTTCGTCCGTCTGTCCGTCCATCGATCTGTTTGCCTATCCGGCTGTCTCTCCGTCCGTTTGTCTATCCGTCCGCTTGTTCGATTGTTCATCCATCCGTTCGTCCGTCTGTCCGTCCATCGATCTGTTTGCCTATCCGTCTGTCTCTCCGTCCGTTTGTCTATCCGTCCGCTTGTTCGATTGTTCATCCATCCGTTCGTCCGTCTGTCCGTCCATCGATCTGTTCGCTTATCCACCTCTCCCTCCGTCCGTTCGTCTATCCGTTCGCCCCTTCGATTGTCCGTCCGTCCGTATTGCCTCGTTTATCCGCCTGTCAGTCCGTCCGTCTCTACAGATATAAGCAGTTCACTCAAGAAACCCAGCTCGACGGCTTTCAGGGTATTTCCCAGTCGGCCACTCCCGACTAAAGCTTACCTCTTTCTTCTTATGCCCCCACCTTTGGGGACCTGCTGCCCGCTTTACATTCGGCCACACATGAGCTTCCACGCAATGTTGATTTGTTGCAACATGCGAAATGTACTTGAAAGCGCAAAGAGAAGATGAAGTAGAAGGAATATCGCGTGCAGACATTGGCTGTGCCCATGCCAGAAACCGAAACCAAATCGAAATCCAGACGGGACTGAGAAACTATGCAGACGACAAGCCAAAACAGCAAACAGCCAGCGCGAGTTGTGCTCGTTGTTGTTGTCGTGCCTGTCGTCTGGCTGACTGTTGTCGATGTTTGCACGCAATTGTCAAGGAACAGCAACATGGACGACGACAACAACTATAACTAGTCTGGACAAACAAATTTTTCTATAATTTCCAGGTAGTCGACGATAACAGCAACGCGCGCCTAATGTCAATTTGTTTGACCAGAACCAGGTTGGCTTTTGGGCAATCCTCTGGGGGACAGGGCCTGGCCACAGCGCGGAAGTCGAAATTATTCCGTAAATTAACGCAATGTGCGATGGGATGGCTGGCGCCATTTGTGTTGGGGTCAAAACTATGCACACGCCCTTTAGTGGTTGAGTTCCATGGCTACCAAGGAATTAGGGAGCTGGCCATGCACACTGACCGCCCCCATTTGGGGGCTGGCGCTCATTGTGATTTGCCATGGGGAATTTAGATGTACACAGCGCATTTCATGTGCAAATGAAATGAGATAAGTTGGCCTGGGCTACGGGAGGTCTAGACAAGTGCCAGACAAGGAAATCAATAAAGCTGCCAAGTAACGAGCGCAGTGACAAAACTCTGCCCGGAACGATCGATAGACATTCAGTCCGAAATCATAATTGTTTATAGATTGCGGCCATAAATTCTGGCAATGCTCGGCATTTAAATGCAAATCAATGGACACACCTACGACCGCACCCAGGTTGGAAGCGCCGTCATAAACAAATGCTAGTGGAGCCGCTCACGTCACGGCTCCAGATTATCTTCGGGCCAAGTGACACACTCTGATTTCACAAATTTGTTTCGATTTAACAACAGCTTAGCCCTTGGAATTCCGACTTCGGCTGGCTAAGTTGCATTTGATTTTTATTATGAGTGCAACAACTGATTAGCGTTGAGCCCCAGATTTATGAGCGCTGCATAATTTATAGCCGAACTTATTTCAGTTCATTATGTAAATTGAAAGCTGAGCTCTAATCGACGGTCTTTGTGTAGGAGTGCTCACTGTGGCAGCCGCTTTAGTTAGGAGTGTGAAATAGTTTCGAGGAAAACGAAAACGAAGTGAGCAATGTGAGTGTGGGCTGGCATTTAAGTCACAGATTAAGTCGAATAACATGCTAAGAGGCGCATTAAAGAGATTTGTGATCAGCGAGCAGACTGCGCTAGGGCTGATCGGCCTGGGAGGCTTCAATAAGCTGAGCTTTGATGTATGTAAAGTGACCAAATGAGAGTGATTGGATTGGATTATAAATCTAAATTTGTTCAAGCTGTTATTTTGAGGCCACATTCATGCCTTTGTGCTTGGAGTAGTAGCAACATTGAAGCTTCAAGTTTTAGATCCAGTCTAAGTTCATTATATGAACTACACTTCCTGCAATATCATCTCAAATGTTAGTCTTCAGCTCTTCTACACTCTTAAACATAAGCTGAGCACTTGAAATTATCTCACAGCACATAATTGTCACAGCCAATTGTTCGCTCATCAACGTCTTCCTCAGCTGACGCATTGGCCTTATTGCTGCAGCTCAACAGCGAGCATAGCGTTTACAGTTTATCAACTACTTTTACATATTCAAGCTTAAGTTAATTAATTAACAAATGGCAAGGCATATATAATACTTCAGCAACTCGATAATATATATAACTTAAACAACTGCTGAGATTTAATTAGTTAAAATAGTATCACTCTTGTGTGGTCAGCCTGTAGCCTGGGCACTGCAAGTGTAGCCTAATCAACGCCACATAAATTCGACTTGGAAACTGATTTTAATATATTTTAAATTAAAGAATGTTTAAAATTAATTAAAAATTCAGAATAAATTCACATTGGTGCGTTATGAGCAGTTTTTGACAGGACTGTGGCCATCTGACCATATGAGATCTTTCCGCACTGTGGCCCACTCATGGTCTATGGCGCTGCTTGCTCGCCAGAATAGCCCAGAGTGTATATATATTTGATATATGTTTATTTCATATATATAGCTATATTCAAAGTTTCACAGAGAGTTTTTATTTCCCTTTGCTCCACTTCTTTGCGCCAACTTTCGCTTAATGTAGAATGACCAAACTACAAACAAAGCTGAGTCTAACATGGCCCACAACATCTACTGCTCCTTTTGAGACTTCCTGCTTATCTAGAGAAAAAACAATTTCAACCAAAATATTGTAGTTTAGCCGCAAGTTGACTGCTCTCCCAGGCAACTAAGTATCTATTTATTCATTTATGCATTCAACTGCTGCTCAATTTGACTCATCAGCAAAAGTTCGCAGACGTCGTTTGCGTGACGGCCGCAGCCCCGAAAAGGGAAGCAAATTACATGCCATATAAATATATATATATATCTTTGTATATATATATACTATATATAGAGTGTATTGTAGCTGCCCGATTTCGGCTTGTTTTCTCCGGCCATGAGGACCTCGTTTTGTTTTTTTGGCAGTTTCCTTGTCTCTCGCTCACTCGACACGCAAATAAAAATCGCATGTGAGCACGCGAGTAACAGGGCTAAAGTGGATGTTGCCCCAGCCGCAGGCTCCATGTGGGCATTGCGTGAAAGATGTCGCGACGCAATTGTAAAACGCGCTGCCTTAAATGTCTTTGCAGTTAATTAAATAACCCATATGCCAGTTAAATATATATACTATATATACTGTATATATATGGCTGTGTCGTGTACGCGTTTAATGAAGGCTTATCTCTTGGCCTCCGCGCTTAAGTGCCGCGACAAGGACTTTGCCCTAATTAAGTGTGCCGTTGCCTTCACACAACTTTCAGCTGAAGTTGTTGTTTAACTGCCCACACATTATAAATAAATTAAATAATAATTAATGTGGAGCTAGCGCGGCTGCCAATCCTTCCTCCCTGCGCTACTCAATTGCCTGACTGAGTTCCTAATTATGTATAATTATGTGATTTTTGGTAATTATTGGAAAATGCCTTTGACTGCTCGGTGCCCCGTCCTGGCCTGTCCTGTCTATGACGTGTGTCCTGCTTGCGCCACTGTGTAAATAGAAAGGCCACTAAATTACCCAGGCTATGTCCTTCCTCTACCCTCGCCCACCTGGGCTTTGTGTGTAATTATTTTGAGTGCCCTGGCAACCTGAGCTATTGTTGTTTTTCCTGTTTTTTCGATACAAATGTAATTGTTTTGTACGCACTTATCTCTCTGGTAATTAGCGTCAGGTGTTGTTTGTTCTTTAAGCCCTTAACACGTGTCTGTATGCCTCTCTCTCCCCACTCTCTCTCTCAGTAGTTAAGCTTGAGCTCACATCAAAACACTTTATAAAACTATACCACAAAAACCATGACTCAGTTGTTTTCTGTTCTGTGTCAGCCACTGTGACTTTGACATTGAAAAACTATAGCCAAATATACACACACCCACACCCACCCACACACCCACACACACTTAGCATTTAAGTCCCCAATTCAGTAACTGTAAACTTCCCCCCAGCCGCAGTTGGGCTAAAAATAACCGCAACAACCAAATGGCAGACAAAAGACAAAAGTGGCCGCAAAACGAAATTATGTTTCAAGTAACTCAATATCCTGCCACCCTCAAGGCCCCACTCTGCAGCCCCGCCCCGCAACCGCCCCACTCTGCAGCCCCTAAAAAAGTTGTTGGGGGAAAACTTTAAAATTTACCGCAGTTTAAAAACCCAACAGGAAAGCAGACAAATTCGAGGCTTTGTTTGTCACTCGTTTGTCTGTGTCACGTGACACGAAACGTGACGACTCGTGACGCGACGTGACATGACGTGATGTGAAACGAAGCGAACTAATTCACATGTATCTAAATAAATATATATATCTATATATATCTGCTCATTGCACGTGTGGGCGTCTCATGTTGCCTTAGAAAGGTTTTCGTCTTTCCACGAATTGCCTCGCTTTATTTAATTCGTATTTTTTTCGTGTTCCTTGCAGAGGGCATTGTTTCGTATAGCATACCCAAGGGCGTGCAGCGCGGCATGGAAGTGGATCTGTCGGACAAGACCTACGACGGCAATGAGCAAGGCGATCGCTATGTGGACGGCCTGGGTCAGCTGGTCGACGGACAGAAGGGCAAGGACAATTTCCGCACGGACATACATGGCTTTGGCAAAGGTAAGTCGATATTGCATGGCAAATATGAGTGTTTTAATGGATGTATCAGAAATATATTAAAAAATAAGTTTATCGAATATATACAAATATTTGAAATAGTATTTCATGGAAGTTGCTCAATCGAATAACTTTAAAATTATAAAAAATACTGCAATATTATTCAAATATTTTAAAAGCTTGGAGTCAGCTTCAGTTTTGCATTTTAAAAATGCAGAAATTCAATTTCAAAGGCTATCGATAAATTTATATCTCAGAGATGAATAAATAAATAATATTTAGTAAATATTATTTATTAAATATTATAAATACTAAAAATATTATAAATATTAAAAATATTATAAAGTCTGTAAATTTTATATATTTAAAACATTTTATAGATATTTAAAATATTAAAAATATAATAAATACTATAAATATCAGAACTTTATAATATTCAAAATATTCTAAGTATGACAAATTTTATAAATATAAATTTTGAAATATTAAAATTATCGTAAATATAAAAATACTATAAATATAAATACTATACACTATAAATATAAAATATAAAATATAAAAAATATGAACAAAATATAAAATAAATATTAAAAACTATAAATATAAAAATAATAATTATTAAATATATTATAAATAATACAAATATAAATATAAAAAATATTAGGCAAGATATGGTACAAAATCTAATAAAATATAATCATGTTAAACATGATATCAGTGACATTCCAACGTAAAGAAACTGAACTATAAGCTTACTAAAATTTTAAAAATATTTAACAAGCTGAAAATCATAAATAAATTAAATTAAATTAATTTATTTAAATTAATAAATTGTGAATTCAGAGCACAAATTTCTTTGGGTTTATCGAAAATATTTAGCCAATCTATAGCAACTCCACAAAGCATACATTAAGGCTTTCATTGAGAGACAGCGGAATTTCGCCCACAAACCTAGCTAGATTATTGTTAAAAATTATTCAGCTATATCTTAGACATGAAAAACTTGGACTATAAATTACGAACAAGTTTTAAAGCAATAATAAATAAATATAATTCTTAATGACAACTAAAGACTATAAATTGCAGTAGCTCTGTTCAAGTCTCTTGCACATGCGACTCTATAATTGTATAAACTATAAACTCTGCTTGTACAATTACCTAGATGCATGGCAAAATGCATTAATTTATAACTGAAACACGAACAAATATTTCACTTAGCCTCACCTCGCTCATTAAAGCGCACCAACAACAAAAAGTTAAGCCTTTTATGTATTTAGCAAACTTGCAATGACTAAAAGTTGGCATGGCCTTAACTTTTTTTAAAGGTTCGCCCATGCAAACTTTCTCCATATATTTAGTCCGAAAATCGGTTTGTTTTTAGTTGCTGAAATCGCTCCCACTCTACGCCCACCCACATACACACACACACGCACAGTCAAAGATTTATTGCAATAGAAAAAACTGATTAACATCAAATAATTACAAAAGTTCACCGACAGAAAAAGCATAAGGCAAATTCCGAAACAGGGCGACCAAGCCGAAAGTTCACTTCATTGAACAGCGTCGAAGGGCGCCCAGAAGGGGGCGGCGTGCGGCTCATGTTCAAGGGCGTGGCCGAGCCGTGGCCGGGCAAAAGTTTTGGCGCTAGCAAATAATTTGCCTCGCAACACAATAAACAAAAATAAATAATAATAACTATGGTCTATTTGCTGGCGTCGCAGCCAAACTTGGCCGGATACACAAAACGCACTCAAACCAACTGAACCGAACCGAACCAAGCCGAACCACCCTGTGAACTATGCCCGCCTGCAAAAATGTAAACATTATGCATATTTGATAATTTATGGCAACACTGGCATTCATTTCCGCCGGCTGCCGGCTGCCGACTGCCGGCGCGTCGTGGCTGCTGCAAAACTTCTCAACTGCCAAACTGCGAATTTTCACAAGTCTCGATTTTTCTCCACTTCTTCCGCCGCTTCTTTCTCTCACTCTCAATATTTGACTGCTTCCATTGAGTGCAGTGTGTGGAGTGGAGTATATTGGTTATAAATGGAGACCAGCTGAACTTAGTCTGGCTGGAGAAGTCTTAAAACTTCTTAAAGAACCCAGTCTAAGGCATACATAGTCCTATACACAGCTCTAGAGTGAAAACTTAGATATAGATAGATAGTAGTAGGTATAGATAGTCGGGCATACCCGTTGCTATACATATCAAATCAAGCTAAGACTCTATATTAAACAAATTTCCTCTATATCCAACTGTCACTCCACTCTCCATTCAACTACCCAGTATTTCACAGTCGATCATGCCCGTTCGCTCTAGTCTTATTTCGCCATTTGGCTGGCGCTTTGGCAAATGGCCAATAATCGAAATTATTGAAAACTTTGCGCTCTGCGAATTTAAGTAGAAAAGTTCGCACAGACAATTAGACATGCAGTCGTCGTCGAGACAGACAGACAGTCACACACACACGCACACACACATACATTGCAGTGTAGTGTAAAAGTTTTTAGCGCAAAATCTGCCCTTCATTATTCATCGTTGACTATTGAATGGCAATTTTCTATATGATTATGATATCCTGGTATGTGGACGCGCTTCTTTATAGAAATTGTACAGTTTGAGAGCTTGTTAGCGTAGTCGGCTGCAGTTAATATTGCATGACTTAAATGTTTCCTGGGGTCACTAAGCCGTGCACGTCGCCTGCGGCCAGCCTGCGCTGGGTAGCTGGCAAATTAGGGCCATGCGAGCAGAAAGAGTGGAAAGAAATGGCTTAAATGTCGCGTTGGCCATAATTTCTGGTTATGAGCCCCTGCCGCCAGCTGCCAGCCGCCTTCAACCCCCCCACGTGGGGGCTTTGCCGAGCGCATTTGTTTGTTTTTTGGGCAACGAAAAACTTCACCCCAAAGCGCGATTGACTTGGTTGGCTTAAATAGCTTTACATGCCACTCCGCAGCATATGTGCCAGCCGGCGGGCCGGGTTGGCCTATTGATTTTTTTTTTTTTTTCTTTTGCTGGAGGGAGGTAAAAACCTTAGTTCAACAAAATGATGATACATTTCATTGAAATATACTATTATACATAATACATGATATTTTATTGCTATGCGTTTTTTTCTGATATTCTTTTAGGCTACGAATGGATTGGCTGGAGAAACGATACGCCCGGTCTGCTGGGTAAACCCGTTGAAATTGTTTTCGAATTCGATACGGTGCGCAATTTCAGTGCCATCGTTCTGCATACGAACAATATGTATACCAAGGATGTGCAGGTGAGTGGAAGCAAGCCCAGTTGCCATATGATTTATTAAAGCAATTTCAGCTTGGGGGCATTATTAAGGTATATTATTGATGTCGAGGGCAGATTGAACAGCTGAGTTAAATGTTTAGCTTATACTGGGATTGGCTTTAGTTGAACTTAAGAATGAGAAACTTCTTTAAAGTTTCTTGCTTTGAATGCAGTAAGACGAAAGTACTATAAAATAGTTGATCCTTACTTATATTAAAGCAGTAGAAATTGATATTTTTCTTAGTTATTATAAAGCTTCTTGCTTCATATGGAGTATACGCTATCGTAATGCCAATGTCTATAAAACGTATATAGATTGTATAGTATATATATCATATCTATTTATATTTATATTTCCTTACAAATTCGAGTAAGTTCTTTAAAGCTTCTTGCTTTATATGTAGTCAGGCGCAATTCCTATCAAAAGTAGAATCAATCTTGTCACAAGGAATTTCTAGATTTATATTAAACAATTCCTTCTTTTAGAACTTCTTTAAAGCTTCTTCCTCTATGTATTATATAAATTTCTTGATAAAGAATAAATAAAGAATTTATATAGAAATAGTCTTCATTATTTAAAGTTTCCATATAAACTAGTTTAAGCAAATAGGTGTTTGCACTTATCTGAAGCTTCTTTCTATCTTCCTCAAATATCAATTCATTTAATTAATTAAATATCCCTAGAGCTTGAGGTTGTTTAAGATCTATTTCTATTAGTTTCTACTCTTCTCTTTACTCATTTACTTATATTCCTTTCTCTCCATCTCCTTTCCAGGTCTTTGTCCATGCTAAAGTCTTCTTTAGCATTGGCGGACGCTACTTCTCTGGCGAGCCCGTGCAATTCTCCTACATGCCCGATACCATAATGGATCATGCTCGAGACGTTACGATTAAGCTGCATCATCGTGTGGGCAAATATCTGAAAATCAATTTGTACTTTGCCGTCAAATGGATTATGCTATCCGAGATCAGTTTTATATCCGGTAAGTACGTGACTAAGCATCAGGGAGTAAGAAAAAAATGGTGAAATTGCTGCGCAAATTGCCCGAAAATTGCATTTGGCATTCTATGTAGAGTGGAGAAAAAACTGCATACGCGAGTGCAAATGCATTTTTCAGCTTCATTTCACTTTCGAGTGTGCGACAGCGACGGCAACTACTACAAAGTGCAATGCATTACACTTAGCCCGGGTGGATATGGGTAAAAAACTGCCCGAGCCCAGCAGTGGCAAAAAGGGAGTACAAAACACATTTTCCAACATTTGGCTAACAACAATGCGATAGAGATGGTGATGGAGCGACAGGCGAGATAAGCGGCCCGAAAGGGAAAATCTCTTTAGGACAATTTTCCGTGTTTTTTTTTCTCCGTTTTGTTTAGGCAACTCGTGTGGGGAGGCCAAAGTCAATAAAATACCCAAAGCCCATGAAACGGAATGAAGGGTCTCCGACTCGCTGGGCCTGGCCCTGTCCCTCTGCATGCAAAAGTAAACAAGCAGCAGGTCGAGCTTAAGGGTAGCTGCAACCCCCTAAATAACAATGCAGGCCCTGACGGGCTGCATGCATGGCATTTTTCAGCTACATTTCCTATGAATGCCGAGCGTGTCCCAGTACTGATTAAATTGTACCAAGTGCAAGGATGCTTGGACAAAGATTTAGGCTACCCTCAACCCTCTACCCCAACCCCAACTCCCTCCCTCGACAGATATTTAGACAATATTGTCATGGCACATTTGCCGAGGGGTCGGGCACAAATTGTTCCATGGGCAACAATGCTGTTAACATCGCAGCAAGGATCGGTCACTGAACCGCACAGATCATTTATATTCATTGGTTCACTGTGGAGGGGAGTTGCCCGAATGGAAACGGAATGGAAAATCCATGCGCGGTAGGTGTGAAAATGAGTAGGGTATGAAAAACCCAGTCAGTCTGCCAACGGCATTTGATTGATGAGTCAAACAGAGCGTGCCGCATAAATAGGGGATTTTCCCAGATGGCGGAGCTGCGTTGTCGGCTTAATGGATTTATGAAGGAAGTCGCCAATAAACCCTAACTGAGATTTTATAGTTCAATATGAAATGCGCTTGCAATGAATAGACAGGAAGAAAGCTGGAGGGAAGCAGAAATCTATAAAGAAGACATGGCAGGCTGTTCTTTGATAAGTTTATGAAGATATGCGAGGATCAAAGAGGGTTGCGGGGATATGCGCAATAAAAATTTAGGAAACTGAAGCAAATAAATCAATTTTGGGATATTAGATATAATATATGAGATATATATAATACTGAGATGAGATATAATGGAAAGAATGAATTGAAAAGATTATTTAAAGCATTATAAAAAGCTTCAGTTCGAGGAGTAAAATATTTAAAATATTAAATAATATTAAAAAATAAATAATATGTACAAAAATTAAAATTAATCGATATTTATCGATACATTTGTTGACCAGGAGTTTGACCGATTTGCGGATATGTCAACTAATATATTAAATATTTTATCTTTGACTTTTCTAGTCAAATCAAAAACTATTTGAAAAGTCTTATATAGACTTGCCACATAACTTCATCTATTACCTCAGCTACTTCCTTCCTTCGCCTTATGCCCAAAAGTTGTTTTACCTGCTTCGAAGAGTCGCAGTATAAATGATTCGAAATCTCGCATTGTCATCAAACATCATCACAATCATGCTGCATGAGCTCCTTGTGTCAATCATCCCTTTTCTCTGGAAAGGTTCTCTGCTGGGCTTCTGACACTCCACAGATCGGTAGTGGATCAGCGTTTACCTTAAGTGCTTTAGCGCGCATTACGAAGCGCTTTTTTCGAGCGGATAATGGGAAATCAATCCAATTGGGTGGTGCTCAGTGTCTCAGCAGCTGGGCCAAGGATATGTGCGAGAGCGCAAAAACCGCAGAGCATTAGGCAGAACTCAGACCGAAACTCGGTTGCACCACATGCTGCGCTGCGCTGGCAGCAATTACATGACGAGTAACAAGCACCACGACGCATTTGTCACGCACAGGGAGGCAGGGGGGACGCTGGGCTGGAGAGAGCATTGGGGGGCAGCCACAGCCGCAGCAACAAGCAACCAGCTGTTAGCTGGTTCATATTATTTTTATTTTTTGTTCACTCTTCATTGTTGATGTTTTTTTTTTTTGGTGCCGCACAATGAGCAGGGGCTGGCGAAACTAGGGTAAGGGTAAACAAAAGAAACGCACGTACAGACAAAGCGAGTGGGAGCGAGAGGGGCTGGAGGGGGCAGCATCTTTCAAGTGTGTGCGTATATTTTTATCAGGCACTGCAGAGATTTAACCCCAATTTGTGAGATTTGCTCGCGGTGATTGCTGCTGCTGCTGCTGCTGCTCTCGTTGTTGTTCTTTATGGAGTTGTATTTAAAGGTTTCTAAAAATACAAAGGCCAAAAAACAATGCGAGCGAATAGAGACCCTGAGGACGTACACACACGCACACAAAGAGAATTAGTTATAAAGGGGCATGCGACAGCAGTCAAAAAAAAAAAAAAAAAAAAAAAAAAACAAGGCGAAAAAAAAGGATATGCGGCATATTTGCCATTACACTCGAGCCTAGCCCTGGCCCAGTGTGTGATAAATGTGGCTGGAAATATTTTAATTATTTTAAACGTTTTATGACGACCACAGAGAGCCGAGAGATGCAAGATATGCGCCCTTATAAGCAGGCAAAAAGCGGAGAAAAAGAAAATGAATTAAATAACAACAGCAAGGACAATGGCATTGGCGAAACAAAAGGCAGCCGAGCACAAACTTCAGAGGCATGCCCGGCCGGGGTGTCCTTCCGCCCGCTGCTGTCCGGCGAAGGCGACATAACTCAAAACAGCGCCAACAACAACAACAGCAACTTCTCACAGTAATTACGCCATTTACTGTCTGAAGAAACGGGGTCACCCACTCAGGCAGGCAGTTTTCGGCTAGCCGGGGGCGTACTGCCGCCCCAGCGTTCGTTACTTCTTTGTTATGTAATGCCCTCAAGATGTTGAGCGAAGATAGATGACAACACTTTGCAGCGCTGAGCCATATGCTGTTGCTGTTGCTGCTGCTGTATGCCGGTTATTAGAGATCAAAGCGAACGGCCTGAGGAGCAGGTGTTTGGCAGTGCACGGCCTGCAGCAGCGCCTGACAGATCTAAGCTAATAAGCGGAATAGTCCTGGGAATAAGGTCAGCCTGGCAATGTTGTTTATGTTGTCAGATTGTCTAAGCCTAAGCACAAGGGTGGCAACAGACGTATAGAAATCATAATATTCAATGGCCAAAAGCATAAAACATGCTAAGCCTTAGACTCCTCATGCTCCATAGCATTGTAAGCCTATTGTAACTCGAGGTATAGGGTAGCTGCAGCAGTCCCACAACTTTAGATAGTTACTAGCCGCGCAGAGAAAGCTAAAAACATAGTGAGCTATGGGCATAAAGAGAACAGCAATGCTGCAGCACATAATATATGGGTAACAGCGTAAATGTTCAACATTTTTGTAGGTAGAAACACTGTTATAGCTCTTGCCAAGAACATGTATGGCCACGCCATATGCACAAGATCATTAAAAAGAGCTCCATGCATATGCATAAGACACGCGTTCAAATCAAACATCTGTGAAAATTTAGTAATGCCCGAGACGAAACAAGAAACCCTAAAGGTTTGACAGGAAATGAACACGTTAGAGGTCTCGAAAGAAAAGCGTGGCGAAAGCAAAACAATTTAAAGTGGAACGAAAGGTGACAGAAGAAGCAGCAGCAGCAGAAGCAGTGGAAGAGGCAGAAAAAACTAATCATGAAAGCGCAGCTGTGCGCAGTGTTCCAATCGAGGCGGCAACTTGTGAAGTTGAAGCTGAAGATTCATGCCGCACTTCATATAACTGTGTTCCACTCTCACTCACACTCTCCCTCTCTCTCTCTCTCTCTCTCTTGCAGTGCCCGCTATGGGAAATTTCACAGACGAACAGGAGCAGCGCAATACTGCGCCGGGCAGCGCGCCGGATACGCGCGAATATCCTTTGCAGAGCAACGACTATCAGCACAATCAACATGGCAAAAATAAACTGAATGGCGGCAACTCTGGCGGCGACACAAGCGGCGGCGCCACCGACGCCAACGGCAACACCAACAACAACAACAACTACAACAATGGGCCACAGTGTAAGTACCGCTACTTCACCTGATAAACTCAATTAGCAATTTGCGTTGCCGCTGCTAATTATTTTAGTTGAACAATATTTACTTTTAATTCCGTTGCAATTCAATTTGTTGCACCTTTGCATTTGGGCTCTGCTGTTGATTCACCTTTTGTTATTTCTCTCTCTCTCTCTGTTGTTGTTGTTGCAGTAATTGCGCCGCGTCCCATCGATCAGGAGCCGAACGAGGCGAACTTCATTGGCGTTGTCATTGTGGTTCTAACCACGATAATTATCCTGCTCGTCGCCATTATCCTGTTCATCGTGTCACGCACGAAGCGAGCACGCGGCAGCAACGTACTCGATGCATTCCAATACAGCTTCAATCCGAATACGCTGGGCGGCAATGTCGACAAGCATCGGCCCAATGGCAATAGCATTAAGGTGAGAGCACACACACATACATAACACACATACACATACATACACACATATATATCTATATGGAGACGAACAAATTCCTGCCTCGAATTTCACATAATTGTTCAATGTAGCGTGGCGCTGCCACGTCCTCGGCCAGGACACACTTGACCAGACGCCGTGCGGCATTTATTTTATTTAATAGAACTTTTCAACGGCTTCCCATAGGGTCCGGCAGCCCAGCCCCGCCCCGCTCCGCCCAACTTGCTAAGCTTAAGTGCCGAGTGTGTAACACTTTAAAGTTGGCACTCAGTTCAGAGGGCAGCGCCAGCAACTGCTTTAAGGCCATTTTCTTTAAAGCAAAAGGAAATGGGCGAAGATGTTTCTTGGAATGAGCACTTATAAAAGATATAGGCATTTTAGGGACTTCTGGGAAATTGATTTCAGCAAAAAGGTATTGCACTAAGATTAGAAAAATTCTTAGGAAAATAATTTTTTTTTTTTGCATAATGATTAAAAGAGCAGCCTGATATGCAATAATCTTAGCTCTTAAGGAGGAATTAAATAATGAGGAGTAAAAAACTATAAGATTTTAAAAATTATTATTAAAAATACTCATTCACGAAAGTGAAACGAGTCCATCTGGCAGTCCGTCCGCCGGTCTGTCCGGCTGTTCATATGAAAGCTAACCAGTTCGGTATTCGGGTAATGAAGCTAGAGAGTTTGCATTTAGAGTATATGCCTATGCAGATCTTACTCTAATAAAGTGCCAAGATTTTTCCGATAGGCTCACTAGGGTCGTGGCAAATAGGGTCACACTTGTAGAAGTATGAAATACTCCTTCTCGAAGTTCTAGAGAGTTAAGATTTGGAATGTATATTCGGTTTGACAACCCCAAATTTAAAACGGATATATCTCGAGAATTACGGTATAAATTTTTTTATTTTTTATTTTTTTTATTTATTTTATTTATTTTTTAAAAATTTATTTACGCTTATTGTCGTAAACTCTATAGCGTATTTATTACTAGACCTTAACTAAATTTTTGGGCAAGTATGCCAATATATGTACCTAACTTATTAACTTATTAACCTATTATTATTATTAACTTATTTTACATTCCCCGACGGTCCAGGGGATGCATTGTATAATTATTCTTAAGTTTTAGAGTAAAAAAAAAAAATTGTTTATAATGTATCTAATCATAGCTCTCTATCTCTAATGCATTCAAACAGAAATTGATCTAACCCACATTAAAGAGCTCAAAGCTGTCATTAGCTCTCACATAAATTCCCATAATATACCTATATATATATCTTGAAAAGAAACATTATTAAAAACTCCCTCTCCCTCTCTCTCTCTCTCTCGCTTCAGGCCAGCGTCGACGACAACGATTCCATTGGCAAGAACAGCCTTTACCACGAGCCCTTCAACGTGAACATGTATACGAGCGGCGTGAACGGTTACGCAGCGGTTAATGATTTACAATGTAATATGACGCCAGACTATACAGGTGTGTATGCCAAATGGCTAGGGCCTCAGCGCCGGCCCCAAACCGAACCAAAGCAAACCTAAAACCCATACACAATTCCCATGGCTCGCCCATTTCCGCTGCGAGCCATAAAATATGGCGCCGCCAGCAACTAATGCAAATAAATTTTTGCGGCGATTGCCACACACACACACATGTCACACACACACACACGCACACACACATACACCTTTCAACCTTGCCATTTGCCTGACTAAGCGAAATCCTTTTGCGTCTTTTTTGCTCGCTCCCCCGCGGCCTCACGCCAACAGATGTGCCCGAAGGTGGCTACGCAGTGCCCCACATGCAGGACTACATGCCGGCTTCGAAAATGGCCAATGCCGCCGGCGTCGGTGGCTATGTGAATGTGCGACGCACGCCGCCGCCACCGCTGAGCAGCATATTCCCTAGGCCGCCCACGGTGCCGCCGCCGCCCATGGAGAAATACTATGCGACCACGGCCATATTTAAGCCCATCAAGGGCGGCTCGGCCAGCGGCGGCAGCAACACGAACACGGTTAGCAGCGGCGGCGGCAAGAGCAGCCACAGCAATCAGGACCAGCTGAATGGCATCTACGACGACGGCATGGGCACCATGAACTCCCAGTCGACAGCGCCCATGATCAATCCGTACACCAGTGGCAACAGCGCTGCTGCGGCCGCTGCCGCAGCCGCTGAGTTCCAGCGCGCCAGAACTTACAATTTCCGCAGCTATCCTGATAATCTCTAGTTCGAAGCCTCGCTCAAGTTGGCAGCAGCGGAGGCAGCCGTCGCTGGCAGCGATCTGGCTGGGATTAAGCGCACCAACGCCTCCACAACGATGCCCAAGAAGCCGCAGCATCTCAGCATCAGCAGCGGCAACGGCGGCGGCGGCGGCAGCAGCACGGGCAACAGCACTCTCTCCGCCAAGCCCAAATACAGCTTGACGCTGCACAACAACAAATACAGCAAGAATCCCACAGCGATGCGCGACAATCATCAGCAGCTGCAGCAGAGGCAGCATCTGAAGGCGCTGCGTCTGACACGCGACGTGGCCAACACAGAGGCCAATAGCTGCGCTGCTCCCGACTACAAGAGGCCGACTCTAACGGGCCTCTCGCCCGCCGACGACGTGGGCGTGCATCTCAGCAGAGCTGCGGCACTCAAGGCTGGCTCCGGCACTGCTGTCAACAGTGAAGCTTCGACTAACCAACCAACGACAACAAATGCAACCAAACTGACTGGCAATACGAACGGAAATGGAAATGGAATCGGAACGGCACCTGCAGCGGCAAATCCGTTGGCAAACGGTGTCATGCGAACACAAAACAACAGGCTGTGGTATCATTGATGAAAACCCCATATTAAATGGATTTGAGGTGAGTGAAGCGAGGCTTATACAAATGATAATTAATGAATAGAAAATAAGGCATTTAAAAATATATAATTAGTGATAGAAATTCAGGAATAATTCCAATTTAAAAATATACAGTTTTAAGGACTTAAAAATAAATATATGGAAACGTAATTATTAAAAATATTTTAGGAAATTGTTTAATGGAAATTTTGAAGATATTTAAAAAGAAGTTTATAAGAACAGACAAAATATATTTTAAATATTTATTCAATCATTTATACAGTTAAATTAATCTTTTTTACATACGTACTTATTTTTTAAGATAATAAATAAATTTATATTCAATGTAAAGTTTATTTATTTTATTAAATAAAATATATTTATATAAAATATTAATATATTTATTAATAAAAATTACATATATTTTACTAATTTTTTTACGAACTTTAATTTAAAACTACATTTTTATAATGTAATATTATGATATAGAATAAATAATATATCAAATATAATTATTGAGCTTCTAAGGAAATATTATTAAGATCAATATACTAAATTGAATATAATAAAATAGTGAATATTATGTAGCTTGGAAAAATATAATTTATAATTAAATTTATATTCATATTTAAAATTTAAAATTTAGTATAATATTATCCATTAAAAATAACTTATTTAATTTGACCCTTCTCTCTTCCTTTACTTTATCATTCGCAGCTCTGGAACTCTACACGGACATGCAACTAGAAAATACAAAATATGATAAAGAAGTGTTAAGTACTCGTTATCGTATCGTACCGTAAATTGTGTTAGAACCCGCCCCTCCCTTATATGGAGAGCACAACGCGTCGAACAATTAAACCCACTGAGCAAATGGTAAAAAGATATAAAAGCAAAATACAAAAAAAAAATTAAAAATTAAAAAAAAAAAAAGAAAACAAAATTTAGCTAAAATCGAATATCTAAGCAAAAATGTAGCGTCGAATATATGCCAACGAAATGATAATGATAATGATAATGATACAACTTATAGAATACAATCTGTAAATAAATATATATGTATGTATACCTAGTATATATCACCGTGCAAGAAAAGGTAGTGAAAATGCATATGATAGTAAAGCGAGCTGAATTTTTAAAAACCTACAACAAAAACCAACAAAACAAGCAAAAAATATTTGAAAAACAAAAACAACACAAACACACGGCACTAGTTTCTCATAGATCAAATGCAATCGAACAGAAAATTTAAAGAAAATATTAAAAACACAAAAAAAAAAAAAAAAAATAAAAGAAAAACAAAAACGAATTTAAGGTCTAGCATTTAGCGACACTTATTGTTTATAAAACGAAACGAAGCGAAGGTAATAATAAAAGATATAACGAGATGAAAGTAACTAGCATATATATATATAAATATATATATATATATATAATAGAGTTCAACTGATTTTTAGTACCTTTCCGAAGAAGAAAACGAGGAAAATTGCAAAACTTAACTGTAAATGCCTGTACAACTCCTTAGCCCTTAACTGTACCCAACTACTTAAAGCCCCACTGTAAATTTCTGTGTATAAATTTAAAGAGAGAGAGAGAGAGAGAGAGAGGAGAAGAGAGAGAGGGAGAGAGACGGAGATACTTAGATTGTTTGCTTACCCAGCAGATGGAAAATGCCGCGTAAAAAATTATGTATGAGACGTTGATGATAATGACGACGATGATGATGATAAAATTGTAACGGAATTTAACGGACCAAGAGAGCGTGCAGAGCGTCATCGCCTAAAACCAATTAAAATGAAGTTTTCATCAATGATTTGTGATTAAAAATATATATTCAACTACTTACTTATAGCAAAAACAAAAAAAAAGTATAAAAAAATTAAAAACTATAAAATATATTGAGTTCTTAATGCTAATTATAATTTAACCCGACAACAAAATGACTCTGACTATAAAGAATTACTATGAATTAAACAAATATATATATAGTTATATATACGTACAAGCATATAATTGAAATCGACTATATATATATAAATATATTGTATAATTAATGAATAATCATGTATATGTTCCTTTTTAGTTTAATGCGCATACAATTTATCACAGCAAGTACTAAAAGTTAAAATCGTAGCAGCTTCGTAGTAGTTACACAAAGGTAAAAAAAACGTAAACAGAAATGCATAAATAAAGCAGCAAATAATGAAGGGAAAATACACAAATGTAAACACCGCATTTTATAAATTATTAACTAAGGCGTTAAAATAATATTTGAAAAATGCAAAACAAAAAAATCGAGACACACACACGCACACAGACACAAATACGCAGCCAATACACACAAAGTGCAGAAAAAAGTAGATTAAATAGTAGAAGAAAATCAACCACACACAGAGGCATACAAAAAAGGTATTTCAAATGTTTGTGCAACACCTTCGAAAAGTTTTCAACAGCAATAAACGAGCTACACATTAAGCTAGACATTTTTAAAAGAATCGTATTTAAATGGTTAATTACACTTATAAGCTGTCAAGGCCCGAACGATATATATAGATATGCTAATCAGTACACAAATATACATACATATATATAATATATATATAAAGATTTCCAGACTTTCTGCACCGTTCTTAACTTTCCAAATTTCCAATTGCACAACACGTTTGCCAACACTATCTACACACACACACACCGACAACACTTTCCGCATGCAAATGCAGCTCGACAACACTGGACACTCAACACAAACCTAACAAGACTTGTATAAATTATAATAAAACTAATAATGATAACTAAAGCGAACAACATTTAATAATTAGTAGCTAAGTTTAAATTACTTTTTGTAAAAATTAATAAGCCAGGCGTAAGTGTACACTGTAAAAAAAACGTGGATATAATACTTGTAAACGACTTTTCATTCTTATGTTCTTCCTTTCGTTTCTTTCCTTGTAAATTATGGCAGAGTTTCGCAGACGAATTTCTGATTTGCTGTCGCTACGCTAATTCATTTCGTAGACTAGTTTAATTTCTAAATTAATTTAACTGCATTTATTACGTGTATGAGTGTAAGAGAAATACATAAAAATAAACATATATTTAGTATTAAATTATTTAAACAAAAAAAAAAAAAAAAAAGAGAAAAAAAAAGAAAACCAACATTTATTTATTTTCCTCGTCTCGTTTATTAATCCAATTGCAAACAATGAGTGCAAGCGGTAGAAATCGGTTGGAAGAAAGCAAAGCCGAATACATATTTCAGCAATGGCATCACATATTATAATTAATGCTAACCAAAATAATACATTTAAATTATTTCAATAAAATTTAAGTAGCAGCGCGTCTGAAAACCGATGCACGTTGCAGACAAAGCAAACACATGACAATTAACAAAATGGGTAATAAATAACGAGAATAAAAAACAGAACAAAAGAAAACAAAAACAAAACGAAACCACATTAAAACGCCACTAAAACAAAAGCGTGCTAAATATAATAAAAATTTGAAATAAAAATGAAAAATTTTAAAAACATTTCAACTTGGTTTTTCTTGTTTACTGGACTGCCTGGCAAGGGGGTTATCATAATGATATCGAAAGGATAAGTTGCCTAAGAGCGGATTGGTTGCAAACTTTGAATTATTTTACATTTAAAAAAATTATAAAAAATTTATAAAAAATTATATAATTACAGATTATAAAAATTTTTTTGAGAAAAATATATTTTTTGTTACAAATTTATTGACTATTTTTTATAGGGTATAAATAAAATTTACAAAAATATTAAAAAAATATATATTTCTATAGTTGCTAAATTGATTGATTTATAAAATAATCTTTACTAAATTATATTTTTATATTGTTTAAAAATA
This sequence comes from Drosophila peninsularis, assembly GCA_035047485.1. Taxonomy (NCBI): domain Eukaryota; kingdom Metazoa; phylum Arthropoda; class Insecta; order Diptera; family Drosophilidae; genus Drosophila; species Drosophila peninsularis. The sequence goes on along the minus strand of JAWNPN010000081.1, from coordinate 242,360 downwards.
AGGGTTTATTTTTTATTGGCTGTTTAGTTTGCTATTTCTATTCCTTAAATATTTTGTCATAAGTTAAAGACAATTGGCGAGATTTGGAGCTTAATATTAGCATAAATTTATTTGAGAAAAAAAAGACTTTGAATGTTTTTTAGTAATTATTTATAATAAAATCCCTAGAGCCAGACTTTCTAAAATTCATGATTTCAAAGTATCAAGTAAAAGTTCGATTGTGACTAGTTCAATAAAAGATATTTAATATTTCCTCTACAATTGGCTGCATATTGCCATCAAATCTATGGCCAGCAGCTGCGAATCAATTTGCATTTCAATTGCAGTCTTAATTTAAAGGCGTTGCATAAACAGAAATTCAATAAGATAAACAAAGGCCGCAGGCAGTCAAATGATAGACGCCTTTGCCAATTTGACCGCGGGCTTTGATCAACCTGAACGTAAAGCAGGCGCATTAAGCCAATTCTCCAGGGAAGTTAGGCATAAGTCGGCGGCATTAATCAGAGACGGGGATCAATGACCGACCGCCAAGGGGTACAATTGACATCTGTTTTAATTCACGCATATTTCGCAAATACCAATTGAAATTGAAATGGAAATGGCAGAGGAAACTCCAAGAGCAGCGACCACAAATCGCAGCTGGAGGGTTGACTCGACCGGAGGGAAAGTTCGCACATGTCGATTTCGAAACGTTTAAATCAAATATAATAAAATAATAACGTTGACGTGAGCGTTGCGGCTGGCACTTGGCACTGCTGCCACTTGCTGTTTGTTGCTGTCTTTTAATTGACACTTTCGATTGTTCCGCACTGAACAAATGACGTTCGGTAGCTCCGCTCGAATGCCTGTCCATCAATTCGCTGATTGGGGGAGGCGAAGCCTTCACCTGACAGACTGTCTGTCTGTCTGGCTGTCTCTCTGTTGAAAATTAGTTGAAAGCCATTTACGAAAATCAAACCGAATGGGTGAAATGTTTGTTGTGTGCCCCCTTTATTTATTTTATTCTATTTTTTTTCTGTTTTCTGTTTGCTGGACGGTTCGAAAACTTCTCTCAATTCGTCAAATTGTCATTTGGCTTTTGAGTTGAGTGTTAAACGATTTTATTCTATTTATTTTCCATTGCACTTTTCGGTTTTTCGTTGTTCACTTTTACAACACTTCAATTTGTAGCGCTCGTCTTTTTTTCCGTTGGCCTGAATGACTTTATTTATCGCATTATGTGCGTGGGCCAGAAAAAAGGGTTGACCAAACGACCACCCAACCGCCTTTACAGTTGACAAGTTGATGCGACCGACACGCACTCCATCTATTTGAAATTGTGTTGCGATAAAAACCCGTGAAATAATCATAATTATGGGCAATATGGCGAAAATGTTGGCCAAACTCAAAGGTTACTGTCACGCCCCGCAGCAGAAAGGGGCCGAATGCCTGTGACAAATGCGAAAAGCTATGTAACAAATCGATTTTTGGCTGATTTCGTTTACAATTCAGTTGCTGTAAGTCGTTTTAATTGATTCATCGCATTTCTACAAAAGTGTTTGAATGAGCAACGGACAGCAGAACCCATTTCAAATCATTAAGCAATGCAGCCTAAGTATAATTGATTAAGGCGTGAATGGCGAGAGGCAGAGGGGGCTTACATATAGATTTTATGGGCATATAAGTGCTAAATATATTTGATATATGCATAAGTAAAAGTTTTATGTACTAAACATAATATATATTGAAATAAACTAAAGTATTTTAATTTTTATGTTTTTAATTTTAAACTAAAATTCTTAAAAGTGCAAAATTGATAGAAAAACAATTAATTTACATTTTAATATTATTATTATATTTCTAATATATATAATATATATTATATTTCTAATATATATAATATACTTCCAATAACCCTCTCGACCTAAGGCCAAGGGCTAAAAAGTGTTCTTACAAAAGTTTCAATAGATTCAGTTTAGCCAAACAGAAAAACCTCGTTTGGGTTTGCTCTCAAAAGTAATCCCTCGCACAATGCCAATTATTTCGGCAGCTCTGTGAACGCACACTGATTCATTTCGAATATGAAGAGCTGAGGCAGTAGCTAGTTCATCTATGATAATGCGTACTAATTCGCATGTAGCTCACAATTGTGCCATTGATATAATAATGTGGCCCGGCTGGGCAATGCCAGAATTTGAGCTCATCTGGGGCTCAGAGCATCAGCTGCTGTTTGCCACATCAGGAGCGCAGGACCATTAACTGGCTACAAGGGCTCCTTACTAAGCCGTCTGGACAAATACTTTAATGCCGCCGCCCAGCAAAGTCCACGGCGTAAAAATGCAGAAATATGTTTTTTATATGCCGCGCGAGATCCTCTTCGCCAACTGTGCAAATAAGTAAAAAGTAATCCTAATTACAATTGCTAGTTATAAATAAACATGGACAAGGAGAAAGTAGCTCTCGAGGCTTGAGGCACAACAACAAAAGAAAACCCCGGCTAGAGCAGGCTCTGTCTGGACGACGATGACGACGTCATTGTAATAATGAAAATCCCCAAACAAGCCATAAAAGGGATAAGCGAAACGAAACGAAACGTAATGGAATGAATGAATGAATTTTTGGCAAGCTGCGCATGTGACAGGGTAACAGATTTTCGCTCGCTACAACTGAGAGATTGGACTGGGCGAGGACCTTCAGCTCGTGGAGTCAACAATATGTTAGCGACCTGTGCAAAAAATTCTATTTTTAGTGGTTGGTGGTGGATGCTGCGTATGTTGCTGCAAAAATGTTTGTTTGCCTTGCAGCTTAAGGATTTTAATAAAGCAAATCGCTTAAATAGCTCAGCCCGGCCCTGCGACTCATAATTACAAATGTCAGAGATGAAAATGTTTTAAATCGTTTAATGCCCGCCTGGGCACACCCCTAAGAGAAAAACCCAATGCACCTCTCTGATGCATATGCGTACCCCTTTTTGACTTCGTCAAGGGACAATGGGCAAATCGAACAATGGCTGCACGGCTATAGCCATATATACCCCATAGACAGACAGTCGTAAGTTGTCAAGTTGCTTATCAAGCGTTAAATTGCTGCAATTTGACAGTTTATCGTTGAGTCATCGTCGCCAACTCATTGTCAAAGACAATGCCAAAGGCTTTCAGCTATTTGCATAGCGTCGGGCTCACTCCGCACTTGACCCTGTTGCTTGCTGGCTGGCCAAAAACAAAGTACGAGTAAAATGTCAAATTGTCGCCCCGTTTTCCGTTGCAACTAATGCAATTCATGTGTTGACTGTGCTCAGCATAGAGCATCCATCTCACTGGCTGGCCGGCCCAATCATCGTGCGCTGCTCCCCTTCGGCCTGTTTGCTTTTGTTTGTTGTTTGTGTTTGCCATGTCCTGGCGTATGTCCCTCCCACTCTACCACCCCCTCTCTCTCTCTCTCTCTCTCTCTCTCTCTCTGTCAATTTGCATGTTACCTTGCATTTGTATTGGCATTGAATTGCATTTCGTCTTGGTCCCCTTACCCTACACTCTCTTTCAACTATTAGTTTGAATCTGTGTGTGTGTCCTTATCAACTGCTGCTTCCTGCCGCACGTCCTTGCTCTGACTTCCTTTGTCTGTCTGAGTTTGTGTGTGACTATTTGTTTATCTAACTATCAAAGTGCTGCGTGCTGCTTGCTGCCTTGCTGCTTGCATAACTCGAGATTCGAGTGTGTTAATTGCTGGTCTCCCCCGGCTCATCCCGGCCACGCCCTTCCTGCATCCATTGTTGCCTCGCCCACTGCAGCTTCAGTCGGCTTATCTATTATTAAGCCACACACATCTCTGATAAATGTGCAAAAATCATGTGCCAGCTTTCAGTGCATGTTGTTTGGCTTTCGACCAATTTGCAAGTATTTTCAGTTACTCAACAGATTAGAGTCCCAGATTAAGCTTCAAATTGATACAAATTAAAGGGTAATGAACTCACCCAGGCCATGCCACAAATGCTCCACTTCTGCACTTGCTTACGTAGTCATTACGTTTTCCTCATAAATGAGTACATACAAATGTTAATTGCTGCATTATTATTAGCATTGTTATTGCTGCACAAATGATCACTCTGACATTTATATTATAATTAGCATATTTGAGATATCATTGATTTCTATTTTGAATGTTTTTTCTGAATTAGATTGCTTCACAAAATTGAGTTTTTATTTATGCCCGTCGAGTTTGATGTGATTTTAATAGTATAGTTTCAATCAAAATACATTTTCATTTCCATTTCAAGTTCATCACAATTTCTGAACAATTTCTTTGAGTTGTCGCTAAATTTGAGCAAGGGCAGTTCTGAGTAAAGTACACTTAATTGTTTCACTCAACTATGACTGCTTTCAGAATATATTTGTGTCTAAATTTGTAGAAATATAAAATAAATTTATTAATTAATTAATTATAAATTAAGTTCAGTCAAAATATTTTAAAAATTTAAGCATTCTTCAATATTATTAAAAAGTAAATTAAACTATAATTTAATTAACTATAAGTTTTTTTTGTTATATATTTAATTTTTTTTTTTATTTTTATATGACTATATTTTTAAATATTTTATTTTTATATATAATTTTTATTTTTTTCATATAAATATTTGTATTTTTTTTTTTTTTTATATATTTAATTTTTCTTTTATTTTTATATGACTATATTTTTAAATATTTTATTTTTGTTATATAATTTTATTTTTATTTATTTATATTTTTATATTTTTTTTTCATATAAATATTTGTATTTATATATTTATTTTAAATTTTATATATTTGTATTTTTTGAATTTTTATATATCTAAATATTTCAATTTTTATAATTTTATATTTTTGTATATTTATCATTTTGCATTTTTCAATAAATTTATTTTTATTTTAAATTTTTTAAGAAAGTTAAAGTTTTTTATATATAAGTATTTTATATATCTTTATTTTTAAAATTTAATTTCATTTTTTTTTATATATTTAAATATTTCTATATTTATAATTTTAATTTTGTTTTTTTTTTTTTTTAATTTATTTATTTTTAAATATTTGTGTATTTTTATACATTTTTATTTTGTTATTTTTTTCAAATTTATATTTATTTAATCCAAAATTGAGAAATCCTGAAACAAAAATCGAAAAAAGTTTCCAAACTGTGGATCAATGAAGACAGCCACTTAAAACTGTGAGACATACGAACGTATATTCATAAACAGACTAATTAAAACTAGGAATCTATATAAGTTCCCTAAATGGGTGTGATAAAAAACTCCATTTCTCACACTTATCAAAACCTCTCTCAACAATATAATAAATAAATATCTTATTTTAAATATTTATATTATTAAATAAAATTTCCTTAATCTATAATACTTTTAAATTCAATTCGATTTCATTAATGCAGTAAAACTTGGCAAATTTCGCACTTTACTCCAGGTCATAACTCGTCTGTGCTTGTGGCAGGCTGGCTTAACGAAACCAAAACAATTGGCCAGACATGTGGTTAACTCAAGTGGTTTAGGAAGTTCGGATCCTTTTCGCCTGCTGTTAACTAAGCTGGCCAAAAATGTATGAAAATAAAGTAAAGTTTGGCGTGCATCGATTGGCGTGGAGAGTCGTCCACTTAACGCCAAACTAATTGAAACTTTGCCTAATGCCTGTTTATGGCACAAACAACGAACTGAGCTGAGTGGGCGGACGAGGCAATGGTATTGTGTGACAAGATAGGCGAACGTCTGATGTGCCAGATTATAAACTGCAACCTAAGACTTGGCAATAATTTGATAATTTAATTACACTTAACCTCGTTGAACCGACCCGCCACGCCAGCCATTCCCGTTCCGTCCCTGACTCCGGCTCCACCCTCCAGTCAACATAATTTATGCAACTGCTAATGTATGTGTATAAGTGTGTCTCTGCGTGTGTGTTGGTGTTGCCGGCGACATTTTGCTTGTAGAAACGCATGCATAAATAAGTTTTCGCATAGGAGTCAAAGCGACGCCCTCAACCCCGCCTCGGCGGCTCCTCGCGCTGGCAATATGTGTGTGCGGCATCCACATAATTGTCGGCCATGTATCTTACAAATGCAAATTAGATGCAAATGTTAATAATCTGCGTGGATGAATTTTAATGAGCAGCCAAAGTGTTTTGGCGACTTGTCTCCGTCGCCGTCGCCGTTGCCACTAGAAAGTGTCAGACATGCATCAAGGATTAGCCCTGACCAGCCGGAGATGTTGTTCTACAAGAGAATTCATTTCGTTTTTCCAGCGAATGACAGCTGGAAACGTGCCTCGTAAACGGCGCATAGGTAGCCAGCCAGCCTAACCCTAGCCCGCCTCTTACGTAGCCAATTTCGAGTTGAGAATTTTTTAATGGCGTTTGCCGCTTCCCCTAGCCCCAGCAGCTGCGCCAGGCAGCAGACATCAAGTGGCTGCGGCTAATTAACGCCGCTGTAAAGACACCGAAAGCCGAGCAGAGTTGAGCCCAGCAGAGCTGAGCGAGAGCGCGCCAAGTGCCAAGAGCGTCACGTGCTCACAGATCCGACTATCAAAATTATGTTTTCTGACACTTTATTCGAGTCCAAATTTAGATGGTTCCGTCTGCGGCGTTTCCTTTGCTTGCCCTGCCCGAGTCCAAAAATGAAAACAGATGTTGAAAATCAGTTGCACATTAAATGCTGTTCATGTGGAAACTTAATTGTTGCCACAGCCACGACGAGGCACAGGCAGTCCCTCGATCTGTCATTTTGCAACTCGGTTTGATTTGCGGCAAGTGTCGCCGGCTTAGGGGTTGCCCGTTTAGGTGTTTGATATTTGCCCATAATTTTATTTCATATACATTTATTTGGCTCCTTTTCCATTTGTTTGGCCAAACACACCCAGCGCCTGGACATATCAATAATGCGAGTTTATTTGCCCACACTGGAGGCGACATATGTCGGCAACTCCAGCTGGGGTCGTCGCCGCCGAGCAGAGGGCATTTGCCAACTGCAGTTGGAAATTGAAATCGATGACTGCTAATGACTATTATGATAGAGTCTCGATGGCAGAGAGTGCAAAAAATAATATATATTCAGCTGTTATGTTCGGCAGTGATCAAGTGGTGTTTGGAAAGGTGTAAGGGTATATATATATTCTCTATATCTTTTTATAGCCAAAACTTATATAAATAATAACTATAATAAATATTCTGCATATATACATATATGGTTTAAGATATTGCTGTTCTTAAATAATAATAATATATTCATATTATATATATATATATTATTATTAATTATATATTTATATATAAAATACTTTTAAGTCTCATTAGGGCCTGAGGCATATTGGGCGGTAGAAGACACATTTAGTCTTGAGTCCAAAAATGGCTGCAAATAATTTTTGTTTTCAAAATGTTATATATCATTCAAAAGCTATATTCTTCAGCTTCAAATTGCATAAAGGTTTATATCTCAGATAATTATTTAGTTGGGTTCAATCTAGACGAGACTGCAATTAAAGATATAACTAATTCTATATAAAACAAGTACTATTTGTAAATAAAATAAATAAATTCTAAATTTATTGCACTAATCTGCCAAAGTAGCTTTAAATTTAATAATATTCCTTATTAAAATATAAATATTTAAATAATTTAACATCAACAATGTCACTAAAGCTGGGACTAAGCCGAACTTGAACTTAGAATTTGCTGCCAATTTGAACTAAATATATATTTTTGTATATGTATGGAAATTATAGTTAGGAATCTTATTTATATTTTATATACTATTTATTATATATTATATTTGATATATTTTTTATATTTATATTTATTATATGTATATTTTATAATTAATAATAATTTTATAATAGTTTTCTGATTCTATTTATATACTTAAAAATATTTCTTATTGCCTGATTATTACTGATTGATCCTTCTTACGCCTTTTTCATAAAAAAGTTGCTCTACGGGCACAACTGCATCTTCATGGACCTCAAGACATCTCTGATCAACTAACAGCTAAAATAGTTTCCTTTGCCTTCCTTTGCCCCTTCCTCTTGCACTTCGCCCAGCTCTACTTTAATATTGTTTCTACCTTTTAAAAGTTTAATTTGCCTTGAAACATCAGCTATTCAGAGTGAATGGCCTCACATATGTGCTCATCGAGCGCCTATTACAGTTTTCGCGTAATCGAACACTCAATTAAATTGCATTACTATAATTTGAGAGTGGGAACTGAGTAATGCACGATATTTCGCCATACGCCGCGCACATGATGCATTCCCAGATCGATGAATGCTGCGAGTACGCGTTCAGGGTTCGCAGTCATCTGATTGTGAGGATAACTGCGTGAGGATGTGTGTGTGAGTGTGTGTGTGTGTGCGTGTGCAATAACTGCGCAATATATCAAACAAATACACCTGGGACTACGCAGCTACTGCACCCGGGGATGTTTGGCTCGTGAGCGTGAAGAACCAAGCGCAAATGGAAAATAAAACGAAAAAAAAAAAAATAAGAACAACAACAATATAAGGAAAACAAAACAATGGAAATCTCCAAATGGAAATGGAAAGCGTTTGCCAGCGAAAAATGTATTTATATGCGATTTAATGGAAATGCCGAGGGTTGGGCGCGAAACAACAAATAAAAATAATGGATTGAATCAAATTTTTGGTAAAGAGTCAGTTGAAACCGTAGACTATATATACATAACCAAAGAGAGGGAGTGGGAGAGGGGGAGGCGGAGTCTAAAGTGTGCATTCAGTTGCAGCAACATCGACGGGAAACATAACAAATGACAACAAATGCAGAGCAAACACTGGCAGGGCTGTGCTGTCCAGGCAAACAGTTTGGCAAGTGGATCGCCCACAAGGAAAATACAAAATTACAAATGATAAGACGAATATGAGATGATCTATGCAGAGAGATTAGAGATATTAAGCACAAATATAGTAAAATAAGATATATGTATAAACGATATAGTAAGCCAACTTAAACAGATTCTATTATATATGGACAATAGTCCAGTAGTGCTTGAGAAACGGACAGGAGGACCGGACGACTGACAGACGGACGGAAAGTCAGACGAACGGTCGTATGGATGGATGACAAACAGACGGAATACGGAAAGATAGACAAACGGACGAACAGACGGACGGACAAACGACGAACAAACGACGAACAAACGACGAACAAACGACGAACAAACGGACAGACGGACGGAAAGTCAGACCAACGGACGGACGCATGGATGAACAAACAGACGGAATACGGAAAGGCAGACGAACGGACGAACAGACGGACGGACAAACGACGAACAAACGGACAGACGGACGGACAAACGACGAACAAACGACGAACAAACGACGAACAAACGACGAACAAACGACGAACAAACGGACAGACGGACGGAAAGTCAGACGAACGGACGGACGCATGGATGAACAAACAGACGGAATACGGAAAGACAGACGAACGGACGGACGCATGGATGAACAAACAGACGGAATACGGAAAGGCAGACGAACGGAGGGACGGACGTATGGACAGACAGACAAACTGACAGACAGCCGGACAAAGCTAGATCGACTCAGTTCGACAATCTGATCAAGTATGTGCACATACTATTGGGAGTCTTTCACGCCCTCTTCTGCCTGTTACATACATTTTCACTGAACCATTATACCCTGCATGGACGTAGGGTACCAAAAAAGGCAGAAAACGACCTTGTAAAACGTGAATGTCACTTCAGTCCAACTCGGCGACTTTGTTCAGCTACGCCTTAACCACTTCCGTTTTGTTGTCCGACGAGGACAAAAAAAGCAACGCAGAACCATGAGCATTGTTGTTGTTTTTACCGCCATGCTAATCCTGTAACTGAGCCCTCGCGGGTCACCCCAAGGGTGGCACCCGTGTGGCATGCCTCAGTGACTTTCGCTGTCGCCAGCGCAGCCTCGACTGGGATTAATTCCACACATTAGCCGGAAATTGTATATATAAATATATATATATATTTGTGTATGTCTGTAGTATATGGCCTGGCCAGTTGGTTATTCCATGAATATGTTTCGCTCTTATACAGTATGCCTAATGCCGGGAGTTAAGCCTGGAAATCTTCTCGAGCTAAGCCGACATGACCAATGGCAGCCACTTGTTAATTTCTCATACTAATTTTTGTTGGCAGCTCCGTCGCTGGCTCCGCTTTGGTTTCGTTTCATTCATTTTTTAAGGGGTTTCTTTTTACGTTCGTATTGCCCCTTTCATTAATCACACTGATCGCTTTTCGAGCACGCACTATTCGCCATCATTTTTTAGGATTTGGCGCGCATGTGGAATTTCCACACACGACACAGTCGTCTCCCATGGGTGGAAAACTGCGACACAGCATTTCTCTCACTCTCTCTCTCTGTCTTGACGAGTAATTGAAATTTGTGTGAGTGATAAATTCAGTTGTGGTGCGCCATGTTAAGCGCATGATTAGCGCATTTTCCTCGCACATTTCGGCCACACAGCTCTCGGGAAATGGAGGTGTGGCCCAGTCGTGCGTGGCCTGCCAACAATGGCTTTTAATTATTTATTGCCTAATGACCTAATGACTTTTCTTAGCCCAGCCTGAGGAAGGCCCAAGCTCTCAGTGATTGGCACAAAGCTAGTCGCAGTCAAACTGCGGCAAAGGCACGAACAGTCAAAGCACTGATGTGAACGCACTGAATGGCGAGCTTTTGCCTGCTTATACAAAGACGTTGCCAGCTATTGATAAAATATTGCAGCTGCAGCTCACTTATCATCGTTTTTCTGATCTAAAATATCAATATCAATTTTTGCTGTATTAAAAAGAACAAATTATTGACTCTTATTATTATTATTATATTATTAATGTTATATATTATTATATTATTAACTCGATTGCATTGAAGTGAACTTGAGATATTCATAAGTTTTTTTTTTTTTGCTGTTTGAGAGCATATATACTAAATTTGTTAGCCTGGCTTTGAGAATATAGAGAATATTGAGATCTTTTCATGGAGAGAGTGCTCTGTTTAACTCTCTGCTTATATCATTGTGTCTTTCTAGATTTCTATCACTCAATCCTCTTTCTCCTCTTATCACTCTCTCTATCTATGGAAAGAACTCTATATAGAGAGTTATAACTGAGATAGTTATATACGATTATTTATTATATTATTATATTATAATATTCTTATATTATTATATTATTATATTATTATATTATTATATTATTATATTATTATATTATTATATTATTATATTATTATATTATTATATTATTATATTATAATATTCTTATATTATTATATTGTTATTTTATTTTTATTCAAAATTAGGATTCTCTAGCTTTTCTTTTCCATCAAGCAAGCCTCATACAAAATTCTGATTGCGTCAGGTCAGGTTTTTAATGCGCTTTAGCCTTCTGCCTCTGTGTCTTTCTCTCTCTCTCTCTCTCTCTTATATTTGCTGGAAAAAAAATCTAATTGTCTTATAATCCCATTAGCACCTTTATTAGCTGTCCATGAACGGGCATGGGCTGTAATTTAGCAGCGGGCAGGGCCAAAGAGTCGATATGGCCACACCCCCCGCCATCTGCCCCACAAGCAGCCCGCAATCAACTCAATTTGCAAATTGTGGCCTGGCCTGGCATGTGCCACACTTGAAAGTATTTTAAAACCATTTATTTCAAATGACCCACACGATGAAGACGACGGCGATGGCGATGGCGATGAGGATGAGGATGAGGAGCGGGCAGTACAATTTTAAAACTCGAAACACGTAAAGGCAACCAAGGAACTTGGCCACGATTGCAACCTGGCCACGGCTGTTGGCTGGTGCCATAAAAAATTCATTTGACTTAAAAACTTTGAGAGAGAGACAAAAAATACAAAATATATGGAACCAGGCAGCAAAAAGTGAGGCAACAAACTAAACAGCAGTCGGTAGTCTTCAGGCGGTAGTCGAAATTGATATTAAGTCAGGTGGCGCGTGTCCATTACACGCATTGCGGCCAGAAAGCGAAAGCCGCCTAGAATTCAGGTAGAATAAATATAGAGTGAGAGAGAGAGAGAGAGAGAGAGAGAGGGAGCGACAGCAGCGAGTGTGAGCGAGAGATTCCGTTCTTAAACTGACAGTTTTGAGGCACGCACATCCCGTGCCTGGCATAAGCAAAACAATGCCCGAGTCAACCAAGACCCGCTCCGATCTGAACGGAGAGCAAATTTGCTTAGCTGGCGCGGAAATTGTGGCCTACTGCTGCTCTATTGTCTTATTGAACTGCGGATTGGACTGGAGTGGAAGGAAGCGGAAACGCGACCCGGCCGCAGCCTGAAGTGCACCCACGCCCCTTTCGCCGCTCTCTCTCGCTCCCTTCCTGACTGCTGGTACGGTCAGCGCGGTCGGCGTTTTGTCAAAAGGCGCACGTGAACTATTAAAATCACTTAAGTGCAATTCATGTCACGTTCTGCGCCAGCCCAAAACTTACAAGCGATTGATATATGCGATGTCAGTGCCTCGCCTGGACGTAGCTGTGCGATAAATGAACTGACACAATGTCTGGCCAACTCCTGATAAACTTGCTTCCCCATTTACATAAATCCATTCCCCATTCTCTCGATTCTTAACTTTTATGATGTTCTTCACGCTTTCTTGGTCAAGGTCGCAACCAAATTATATTCCATTTTGTATAATGGATCTAAACGATTGCGGGTTGAGCTAGGAAGATTTGACATAATATAAGAATATAAGAATATAAGAATGTATGCTGTATGCTGTATGCTGTATGCTGTATGCTGTATGCTGTATGCTGTATGCTGTATGCTGTATGCTGTATGCTGTATGCTGTATGCTGTATGCTGTATGCTGTATGCTGTATGCTGTATGCTGTATGCTGTATGCTGTATGCTGTATGCTGTATGCTGTATGCTGTATGCTGTATGCTGTATGCTGTATGCTGTATGCTGTATGCTGTATGCTGTATGCTGTATGCTGTATGCTGTATGCTGTATGCTGTATGCTGTATGCTGTATGCTGTATGCTGTATGCTGTATGCTGTATGCTGTATGCTGTATGCTGTATGCTGTATGCTGTATGCTGTATGCTGTATGCTGTATGCTGTATGCTGTATGCTGTATGCTGTATGCTGTATGCTGTATGCTGTATGCTGTATGCTGTATGCTGTATGCTGTATGCTGTATGCTGTATGCTGTATGCTGTATGCTGTATGCTGTATGCTGTATGCTGTATGCTGTATGCTGTATGCTGTATGCTGTATGCTGTATGCTGTATGCTGTATGCTGTATGCTGTATGCTGTATGCTGTATGCTGTATGCTGTATGCTGTATGCTGTATGCTGTATGCTGTATGCTGTATGCTGTATGCTGTATGCTGTATGCTGTATGCTGTATGCTGTATGCTGTATGCTGTATGCTGTATGCTGTATGCTGTATGCTGTATGCTGTATGCTGTATGCTGTATGCTGTATGCTGTATGCTGTATGCTGTATGCTGTATGCTGTATGCTGTATGCTGTATGCTGTATGCTGTATGCTGTATGCTGTATGCTGTATGCTGTATGCTGTATGCTGTATGCTGTATGCTGTATGCTGTACGCTGTACGCTAAATGCTGAGCTCTTATACTTAGGCTTATATTCTTATATAGTAAGTTTGTTTATTTAAATTATTAACAATAAATTGCATTAAAACAAATTAATTATTATAAATATTTTTATTTAAAATTATTATACATTTTTATGTGTATGATATATAGCAAAATTATGTAAAACAATAAAGCAAATAATTTTATAAATAAAAAAATATAAAATAAAATTTGCACAGCAAGATAAAGATATTCATATGCCTACATTTGTCAAAGCAAAAGTCTCTATATAATATATGAAATACGTTTTTTGTGAGTTTTTAGAATTTTTGAGAACACCCAAAAATAAACAAAATTCATTAGAACCCCTAGAGATAACTGGATGTTTTCATATCTACCGATTATTATGGATAGCAAGGAAATTGGATGTGTTAAATCAGCTATATAAACTCTCTCAAGATATATCCATACAAATCAGTTAAAAATAATGATAGAAGATACTTTATAATCTCTCTTATAAAACTCTATAAAGCGGTACTTACTTATTGGCATCAGTACCCAAATAAATCGCAATTCCAGAAACACTGTTCAACTGCAATAAAAATAAATAAAATGCATTATTTAAAGGACTTCAATCAAATGAATATTGCCGTAATAAACTTTGTTTCCGAATGAATGTAAAGGATACTCAGATTATGGGCAATTTATATTTTTGGATTTAAATTAGTGTTGGAATTTTCATTAATTTACTGAGCAGATACTCAATATTTGTGATTCATACACACACTCCCACATACATACGTAAATGTATTTGCTTTTTTGCGGCTAAGCTACGAATTTATTTAAATATTTGAATACATTTTGACGCTTGGCGAGATTCCCATTCGCATTTTTAATGAAAAATGTGCAGAGATGCGTGTTCAGGAAATAAACAACAACATCAGCAGCATTTGGTAAAGCATATTGCAATGTTTCGTTGGTCAAAATAGATTTGATCTAAGCTGATTATTTACACTGACCAACAGGGTAAAGCGTTTGACCCAATTCCAGCGAATGAGCAAACAAAATATTACACTGAATTGGTTTTGGACACAGTTGTGTACGTTGATTAATTTTACAACTATTTGCGTACATCCCAAAACAATTAATGCGAGACCGCAAAAGTTGACACTCAGTGCCGACAACTGCGAAGTATCTGAAGGAAGGAATTTTCGTTATGCTCCGGCGACGTTTTGTCAATTAAATGCTGGAAAATTTAACGCCACAGGCCGCAGCTCTAATGAAAGCAGCAAAGGAAGGCGGGCGCATAAGATGTCACACCATTTACAAGGCAGCCACTTGACAGGCCACACAACAACAACAGCAGCAACAGCAACCAACAGCAACAGCAACAGACATGCCATTGCACTTCTCCACCTCCTGCTCACTCCTATATACAAGCATCTCAGCTGCACTGATTAATTACAGACAAATAAATAAATTTCTACCTCTGTCCTTCGTTTTACAGCACGCTTTTCGTGTCATGTGTAGAAATGATAAAAATACTTAGCACGGTGTTACCATGTTTTTAGATACCCTGCAGCATAAGACAGCTCGTAAAGGTATGAGAAGATTGTGGCAGGAAACTTATAATAAGTATAAGTATAAGTATAAGTATAAGTATAAGTATAAGTATAAGTATAAGTATAAGTATAAGTATAAGTTTAAGTATAAGTATAAGTATAAGTATAAGTATAAGTATAAGTATAAGTATAAGTTTAAGTATAAGTATAAGTGTAAGTATAAGTATAAGTATAAGTTTAAGTATAAGTATAAGTATAAGTATAAGTATAAGTATAAGTATAAGTTTAAGTATAAGTATAAGTATAAGTATAAGTATAAGTATAAGTATAAGTATAAGTATAAGTATAAGTATAAGTATAAGTATAAGTATAAGTATAAGTATAAGTATAAGTATAAGTATAAGTATAAGTATAAGTATAAGTATAAGTATAAGTATAAGTATAAGTATAAGTATAAGTATAAGTATAAGTATAAGTATAAGTATAAGTATATATAAATATAGATACAGGTACAGCTATAGGGTATCTCAAAGTCTGCCACTCTGATTTCGATACTTCTTTATCGCTTTGTTTTGGTTGTATTTGAAATTTATTTCTGCTGCCTTTGCCTTTTTGGATTATTAATTACGCTGACACTTTGGGTCTGCGCTAATGAGCACCGAAATAGAATTTTTTTTCCATAATTTGGCTTCTGTCTATAAGAATATCGTGCATTCGTTCGCTCCTGGCACATCGAGCTCCAGCTGCATAATTTTATGCAAATGACGTTGCCGGAGTAAACATAACCTCATTTTGGATAGCCCAGCTTCGATATGGAGCGCTTAGATGTCGCTGTTGTTTCCGCTGCTGCTGTTGGCCATTCGGCTGCCACTTACCTCTACACTGCACTACACGTTCATGAAAGATGATTATAAGTGGGTCACAGGATATGCAAATGTTTCTTTTTCACGCTCAGCTTACGACAATGGCAGAGTGGGGCGAATTGGAGCACAGCTGCTCCAACGGCCGCCAGAGGGCGTTGCCTAGCGGCAGGTGTTGGGCCACTCTTGAGTTATGTGCACATACATATATATATATATATATATATATCTGCCTGAGGGCTATACGTACTTGGCAGGACATTTTGCAAATGCAACTGAAAGTTTGCCAAGAAAATGGTGAAAGTTTTTTCCGCTTTAGTATTTTATAACCGCCATCGCCGGCAGCTGCAAGTTGGCAGTTGCAACTTTAATTTTGCGGAGAGCACAGAGCCCAGTGGACACCAAACAGTACAGACAACAAGAGCACAAACAACAACAGCAACGACAACAACAACGCCTACAGTAACATTTGATTTAATTTTCTATGTCAGTTCCAAGAACTTGCCGTAAAGCCAAACGCACAACGCATGAAAAACTAATCAAAATGGCGCTCGTCCTGGGACCCGATGCCCACAGAGCCTCCGCATTGACCACGTGTATCCAGCCAGAATGCCATCGGCCATTTGTTGGCTGACACATGCACATGTCCTTGCGACTCGAGTCCCAGAGTGAAAGTTTATTTAGCTTTTTACCATTGCCTTCGCAAAGTCAAATAGTTTAAAATGTGTCACTAGTTTTGTCATTTGTTTACATATAAATAAATATATACATATATATATATATATTTTTTTTTTTCATTTTTTTAGTTATTTAGTTTTTGTTGGAATCATATAAATAAATATAATATGTTGTACTTGCGCTCAGAGCTACAGAACTTTCCGAGTTGGATGGGTTTTGTGTTTCAGACACTGAAATTGAAATGTCATCAGAAACCAAAAAAAAAAAAAAAAAATCCATGGAAATCCTTGGCTCTGGCATGCAAATGCAAAACGAAAAGCTAACACAATTGATAAGAAACTTAATTGTATCTCACAGTGCGGAAACATGGCGCACTAGTGGAGCAGCTTAAGTGAGGACTTTAAAAGGTTTCAAAATTGTATGTATTTAAAAAATATTTTATAAATAAATAGATTTGCGAAATTGAATTTGAATTGCGAAAAAAATCCTTAAATTATTGGACACATTTTTAGTTCTAGCAATCAAATGGTTTCAAACGTTGACCTACGTGAAGCGGGCATACCCTTGTTGCTTTGTACTGCTGTTTTAAACTTTCAATAAGTGAAATATTTATAATGTGGTTTTTTGGTTAATTATGCAAGAGATTATATGCTAAACTTAGGATCTAGAGGGTCTTTAGGTCAAGAGCTATTTTTGAAGTAATTGCTCAATAAATGCAATAATAAAAATAATAATAAAAATAATAACAGTTGATAAATCGAAAAAAAAAAATGGTAAATAGCAATAGAAATTGATTATAAAAAATAATAAAATTAATAAAAATAATAATAATAATAATAATGAATAATAACATAAAATAGTCTATATTTATAAATTTAAATTCATTGAAATTCTTTTTAAAAAACAAAAATAAAACCTTAGTCGAGAGTAACCAAATTTTATTAATCTAAACATATGTCAGTAAAAATAAATAATTTTAAGAAAATCATTTTTTAATACAATTTAAAATATTTAAATGTATTTAAAAAAAAAAGTTGTGTAGCTTCTCAAAACTAATTTATTCATTTAATTACATTTTATTAAATTAAGTCCAATTAAATTAAATTTCATTAGCTTGCACTAAATCAAATTAAGCTAAGTTAAATTAATTTCAATTAAATTAAATGAATTTTAATCAAAATAATATAATTTGATACTTGTGAATCATTATAATGTTGTCATTATAATATATACTACATAATATATACTAATTAAAAATGAAATTCTAAATTATTTTAATTACTAAATAAATAAAATCTTTGCATTTTATGTATTTAATAATTTCAGCTTTTAGCTTTCTTAAAAGAAAGACCACAAAGCTGAGGCAACCAAATGCTCAACCACAGAGCACTGATGACCGTAAACCAAGCCGAAGTCCCAGTGCCTCGAATATTTTTGTTTTATTTTCTATTTTTATTTTATTTTCATATTTTCTGGGAGCGCTTCTTTAAGCTCCGAACATTTTGCTTAGTTTGGCAAAAACACGCAGCGACCATTTTTCATATTTTCATTTATAAATTTATTATAAAGCCAACAGCAGCATCAGCAGCAGCAGTGAGAGCAACAGCTACTCTCTGCTGGTGGATGGGCTTAATAGCTACCATTTGCCCCCCTCTGCCACCGCCGCTGCCTTAGCCAGCGCTCCTACTACAACTCCTGCTCATGTCCCAGGCTGTGCCACACAGCTCAACCCACTCTGGCAGTGCTCTCGGCTGCGGTTTAGAGCAACGGCTACTTTGGCATTTATTTTAAATTATAGTTCGCAGTAATAACTAATGCTCAAAGAGCAGTCGCTGCTGCAGCTGCTGCTGTTGTTGTTGTTGTTGTTGTTGTTGTCGGTTGCTGCCAGTTGGTTTGGCTGTTGTCGCTGCCATGTACAGAAATTATAGACATTTTGGACTGAGGCTGTGTGTGTGTGTTTAGTTTTTAGCCGTTTAATGACAGTATTCGCCAGCTATGCCATGCTTCTATGGCAGCTTGACATGAGAGATTCCGATCGTCGGGGGTTTTCAATTAAATTCGCTGCAAAGTGAATGTGGATTAAACAGTTTGACAAGTCATCTGCATAATTATGAAAACCAGTTGACATTTTTGCAGCCACTAATTGAAAATTCCTCAAGTCAAGCCAATGCTGTCAAGCAGCTGGCAAGTTTCTCGCCAATTTCCATGCAACAACGCCAACAACAACACAACAATGCCAATCGACGTGTGTATTTGTGTTCTCTGTTGTGTGAACGTATTTTCACCATTATGGCAATCGCCCCTTTGGGGCCGCCTAATGGCCAAACACGCCTCCAAAGCACTCCCCCACACAAACCGTCAGTAAATATGAATGAGTTCCAGTTAATGAAATATTGAAATATGAATAGACAAACTCGCCTTCGCACACTCCAAAGCAATCATATGTCCATCAAGCACAACTTTGCCTGTCAAAGGCGAACGCAGAATGAGCTGAGCTCGAATATATGAGCCGGACTACGAAATACCCTGTAATAGAGCTGAGCAAAACTCTGTTAAAAGTAATTGAAACGTAAGAGAGTATTTTTTTTTTTAAATATATATAATAATATACAAATATTTGTATTTAATATAATTATTATTTTATTTATTAGTAAAATATTTTAATATAAATATAATAATAATACATAATAAAAATATTTTAGTTTGATATAATAATATTTAAATTTAATATAAAAATATTTTTATTTAGTATATATAAAAATATATATGTTTAATATACAAATATTTGAATTTAATATAAGAATATTTTCCTTTAATATAAAAAATTTTATTTTAGTATCAGAATATATAAGTTTAATATTCGAATATTTTAATTAAATATTAATTTATTTTAATTTAATGTAAGAGTATTTTAATTTACTATAAAAATATTTTAATTTACTATAATAAAATAATAATTAGAATATTGTTATTTATTTAAGAAACCCATATTTTATTTTATATACTCAGATCTGACTATATTACTTCTAGCCCATATACCCTCTCATACCCAACATTATAGGGAATTGAAAAAAAAATGGGGGAAAAAAATATAATTTAATCGCAAGGCTGCGGAGGAAATAAAGCCTTTACCGCGAAGGGACTTTCGCCCATCAGCAGAAAACAAAAAAAAAGTAACCCGAAACAAACAAAAATTACAACGCTTAATTATGAAAAGTGTTTTTTTTTCTCTCCTCCATCAGTTCGTCGAGGAAAATGAGTAAAAATGTGGAAAACACACGAAACGAGTTAATGAGCGAAATTATAATGAAGTTTTTCGCTTCGCTGGGGCGTTCGACGAGTACCGCGAGCCACCCTTGTGGCGCCAGCATGTGGGTCAGAGCTGCCTGTAATGGGGCTAATCAAATATTTGACATTTGTTTTGGTCGGCGCTGCCGTTGAGCTCAACTTGTCTACTGAAAAACTCATTAGAATCACTGTGCGTGGGCACGAGCAGAGCCGCTCAATGTTAAGTCGGACAATCCGGCCGGGCGGACAGCCGGGGCAGTCAGCCAGACCAGTCAGCCGTGCAGTATGCAGCGAAATATTTCATTAAATTGCTCAACATTGCAACTGCAATCCAAGCAGCCAACAGCCTACAGCGAACATCAACAGCCACATTAACAATGTCGGCAACAGCACCATGAAAAAAAGCAATGCAAAGAGGATATGAAGTGAATTGCCGCAGCTGATCAGCAAGGTATTTAAATGACCTGTGCATGAGCTTTTATAAATTATATATAAGTAAAATGATATGTGAGAATATAAGATATACCTATAAAATACATGTTATAAAAACAGACGAGTGCTGAAAGTGAACTGTATGTTCTGGACCGCAGAGGAAAGTGAAAAACTTCAGATATTTTCGAAGAGTAAAGAATAAGAAATAGATGAATCAATAGGAAAGGTTGAGGGATAACTGAGCTGTACTGCAATAGTACTATTAGATAAGCATAAATAACAATTATATACAACTACGAATACACGTCTCCTATGGGCCGTAATAAAAGGAGAGTCAGAGTTGAGCTACAGCAGAGCCTAAGCAGAGCCATGGGCAAAACGATGCAGATCCAGGGCAGAGCCTGAGTGAAGCCATAGGCAAAGCTAGAGCTGGCAGAGCAGAGCCAAGCCAGAGCGAGAGCAGAGCGATGTAAGAGCCAGAGCTCAGACGAAGCAGAGGTAGTAGCTATAGAAGACTCTAGAGTTGAGTCAGGGCTCACAGCCAGTGCAGAGCCAAGACAGAGCTAGAGCAGAGCCATAGGCCGAGCCAGCTGGAGCATAGATAATGTTAAGCTAAGGCAGATCTAATGTTGAGTCATAGCACTATCATAGGCAGAGACAGAGTTCAGGCTAAGCAGATCCAGAGCAGAGCCAGACTTCAACCATAGGCAGAGCCAGAGCATAACCAGAGAAGTACCAGAGTTGAGTCCGAGTTGAGCCCTGATCGCTATCAAACACAATCTGAGAATCAACTGCAATGAGTTGAGATATGTAGGAGTTAAGCTTTGTTTAACTTGTTCTTATGAACTAGTTCTTTTTATTTAAAGGAACTAGTTCATACAAAGTCTATAGGTATGCAATGAGTTAAGATATGGACGAGTCCCATTTGTGAAGCTCTGTGGAACTTGTTGTTATGAACTAGTTCTTTTTATTTAAAGGAACTAGTTCATACAAAGTCTAAAGGTATGCAATGAGTTAAGATATGGACGAGTCCCATTTGTGAAGCTCTGTGGAACTTGTTCTTATGAACTAGTTCTTTATATTTAAAGGAACTAGTTCATACAAAGTCTATAGGCATGAGTTGAGATATGTAGAAGTCCCATTTGTTAAGCTCCGTGGAACTAGTTCCATTTGAACTAGTTCTTTTTATTTAAAGGAACTAGTTCATACAAAGTCTATAGGTATGCAATGAGTTGAGATATGTAGAAGTCCCATTTGTTAAGCTCCGTGGAAGTAGTTCCTTTTGAACTAGTTCTTTTTATTTAAAGGAACTAGTTCATACAAAATCTATAGGTATGCAATGAGTTGAGATATGGAGGAGTCCCATTTGTTAAGCTTTGTGGAACTTGTTCTTATGAACTAGTTCTTTTTATTTAAAGGAACTAGTTCATACAAAGTCTATAGGCATGAGTTGAGATATGTAGAAGTCCCATTTGTTAAGCTCCGTGGAACTAGTTCCTTTTGAACTAGTTCTTTTTATTTAAAGGAACTAGTTCATACAAAGTCTATAGGTATGCAATGAGTTGAGATATGTAGGAGTCCCATTTGTTAAGCTTTGTGGAACTAGTTCCTTTTGAACTAGTTCTTTTTATTTAAAGGCACTAGTTCATACAAAGTCTATAGGTATTCAATGAGTTAAGATATGTAGGAGTCCCATTTGTTAAGCTCCGTGGAACTTGTTCTTATGAACTAGTTCTTTATATTTAAAGGAACTAGTTCATACAAAGTCTATAGGTATGCAATGAGTTGAGATATGTAGGAGTCCCATTTGTTAAGCTCCGTGGAACTTGTTCTAATGAACTAGTTCTTTATATTTAAAGGAACTAGTTCATACAAAGTCTATAGGTATGCAATGAGTTGAGATATGTAGGAGTCCCATTTGTTAAGCTCCGTGGAACTAGTTCCTTTTGAACTAGTTCTTTTTATTTAAAGGAACTAGTTCATACAAAGTCTATAGGTATGCAATGAGTTGAGATATGTAGGAGTCCCATTTGATAAGCTTTGTGGAACTTGTTCATATGAACTAGTTCTTTATGTTTAAAGGAACTAGTTTATACAAAGTCTATAGGTATGCAATGAGTTGAGATATGTAGAAGTCCCATTTGTGAAGCTTTGTGGAACTTGTTCTTATGAACTAGTTCTTTTTATTTAAAGGAACTAGTACAAAGTCTACAAAGTCTATAGGCATGAGTTGAGATATGTAGGAGTCCCATTTGATAAGCTTTGTGGAACTTGTTCTTATGAACTAGTTCTTTATATTTAAAGGAACTAGTACAAAGTCTACAAAGTCTATAGGCATGAGTTGAGATATGTAGGAGTCCCATTTGATAAGCTTTGTGGAACTTGTTCTTATGAACTAGTTCTTCATATTTAAAGGAACTAGTTCATACAAAGTCTATAGGTATGCAATGAGTTGAGATATGTAGAAGTCCCATTTGTTAAGCTTTGTGGAACTTGTTCTTATGAACTAGTTCTTTTTATTTAAAGGAACTAGTTCATACAAAGTCTATAGGTATGCAATGAGTTGAGATATGTAGAAGTCCCATTTGTTAAGCTCCGTGGAACTAGTTCCTTTTGAACTAGTTCTTTATATTTAAAGGAACTATGGACGAGTCCCATTTGTGAAACTCTGTGGAACTTGTTCTTATGAACTAGTTCTTTATATTTAAAGGAACTAGTTCATACAAAGTCTATAGGTATGCAATGAGTTAAGATATGGACGAGTCCCATTTGTGAAGCTCTGTGGAACTTGTTCTTATGAACTAGTTCTTTATATTTAAAGGAACTAGTTCATACAAAGTCTATAGGCATGAGTTGAGATATGTAGAAGTCCCATTTGCTAAGCTCCGTGGAACTAGTTCCTTTTGAACTAGTTCTTTTTATTTAAAGGAACTAGTTCATACAAAGTCTATAGGTATGCAATGAGTTAAGATATGTAGGAGTCCCATTTGTTAAACTTTGTGGAACTTGTTCTTATGAACTAGTTCATTATATTTAAAGGAACTAGTTCATACAAAGTCTATAGGCATGCAATGAGTTGAAAAAAAACAATGCAAAGAGGATATGAAGTGAATTGCCGCAGCTGATCAGCAAGGTATTTAAATGACCTGTGCATGAGCTTTTATAAATTATATATAAGTAAAATGATATGTGAGAATATAAGATATACCTATAAAATACATGTTATAAAAACAGACGAGTGCTGAAAGTGAACTGTATGTTCTGGACCGCAGAGGAAAGTGAAAAACTTCAGATATTTTCGAAGAGTAAAGAATAAGAAATAGATGAATCAATAGGAAAGGTTGAGGGATAACTGAGCTGTACTGCAATAGTACTATTAGATAAGCATAAATAACAATTATATACAACTACGAATACACGTCTCCTATGGGCCGTAATAAAAGGAGAGTCAGAGTTGAGCTACAGCAGAGCCTAAGCAGAGCCATGGGCAAAACGATGCAGATCCAGGGCAGAGCCTGAGTGAAGCCATAGGCAAAGCTAGAGCTGGCAGAGCAGAGCCAAGCCAGAGCGAGAGCAGAGCGATGTAAGAGCCAGAGCTCAGACGAAGCAGAGGTAGTAGCTATAGAAGACTCTAGAGTTGAGTCAGGGCTCACAGCCAGTGCAGAGCCAAGACAGAGCTAGAGCAGAGCCATAGGCCGAGCCAGCTGGAGCATAGATAATGTTAAGCTAAGGCAGATCTAATGTTGAGTCATAGCACTATCATAGGCAGAGACAGAGTTCAGGCTAAGCAGATCCAGAGCAGAGCCAGACTTCAACCATAGGCAGAGCCAGAGCATAACCAGAGAAGTACCAGAGTTGAGTCCGAGTTGAGCCCTGATCGCTATCAAACACAATCTGAGAATCAACTCCAAATTCTGTACAATTTCTTTACATATTTTTTTTTTAAGATTCTATTATCTTTTATCAAATGGAGGACAACAATGTCGAGAGTCCACACTCAGCTAATGTACAGCTGTTCTTCTGCTGACTTGGATTAGGGGTCGAACAAGCTTCATTAATGTTCTTGATAGTCTGAATTGTAGATGCTAAAGGGGAATTAAAGTGTGAACGAGCGGAGGAAAATGAAACAGACTAAAACGGAAGCGGAAATGCTTAATGCGGGTTTGCCAGCACTGAGGACGATGCGTTGACGAGTTCAACTCGCCGGCCGGCCGGCTGTCTGGTCGGAAAACATAGGCCGAGCCTCGGACCGAGAGCGAGACCGAAGCCGAGACCAATGCCCATGTGAGCTACGCAGTAACGAAAGCCGATAAATATTTATTTGCATGAGTGTGTGTGCGTGCGTGTGTGTGTGTATATGTTAATTAAGAATTTGCAGCAGGCTGGCAGACGATTAAATGTGTACGAAAATGTGCCGCCTACCGCCGCCCAGTAACCCACCGCACCACAGCCGCATGCTGTCCAATGCAATCGTTGTGCCGTGGACACGCAAAGGACGACCATTAGTTCCGCCGCAGGGGCAAGGGTTGGCTGGCGCCGATAATCGAATAAATTAATGGAACACGCAAATGAAATAAAAATCGGCAGCGCCAGCGATTCATTTGGATAAATCTCTCAGTCGCCAACGAGCACAAAGCGAACTCCTCAGTGCATTGCTGCCGAGTCTTGAAGCTACTAATAACCAGACAAAGAATGAGAATATATATTTATATATATATATTATGAATATATCTATATTATACTTAAAATATATTTCAAACAATATTAACTTATACGAATTTTAACTAGGTTCATCGTCAATTGCAGCTCCTTCCGTAATTTTATATAATTTATTTAGTCTTCACCTTCCTTGACTTCGTAGCATTTGCTTTCTTTTCACTTTTCGTCTTCCCAGTCAGTTTTCTATACAACAACTTAACAGCAATCTTAAAGATAAACCAGCTAACAACAATCAGGCTAATGAGCAGCGCATAAACATCAAAGTTATTGGATGCTATATAGCTCATATGGAGGAGAGGGCTTTGTAAATGAGCTGCTCCATGGTGTCTCAGAACATATTCAATCCAGTAGAGCACCGTTTGCCGGGCAGTCAAAGGGCGATCACGGAATAACTGGGAAAATGCCTTGACTTTATGTGTATATTGGGGATTCTCGAGAAGTTCTTTGATGTTATCGTGGAAGGCTTTCTCCTCCAGCGTCAACAAGCTCATACTTAAGCCAAACCCGTCCCTAACCATCTTGTCAGCATTGGCCGGCTGATCGCCAAACACTGGCAACGAGAGCATGGGCTTTCC
Organism: Drosophila peninsularis; assembly: GCA_035047485.1. NCBI lineage: Eukaryota > Metazoa > Arthropoda > Insecta > Diptera > Drosophilidae > Drosophila > Drosophila peninsularis. The sequence continues at coordinate 216,665 of JAWNPN010000081.1, read as the reverse complement.
ATGAAACTGAGATTCCGTGATGCCTCCTCGTCCAGCGTGATTGATGAAGAGTATGATATTGGGATGGGCGAGGATATCATCTTGTGGCAGCCACTTGGAGTAGAGGATGTTATCCGACTTGCCTGGAATTTTATCCAGATTCTCCCACTTCCAGATCACTTTCTGTTTGAGCTTGGACAACACATTGAACATCTTTTGCACTGTGGCGGGCTTCAAAAAGGCTCCCTTTAAATTGGAACCTAAGCTAAGCAGGATTGCTCCATCCGGAGCATTTTCTAGAAAGTCAGCAATTTCCTTTGGCAAGGGGTCAGCTTTTTCCTTGATTTGAATTCCTCCCACCTCGATAGCTCCTGGGAAGTTGGGACGAATGGGACCTTCACTAATGCCATGCGAGTTGAAAAGGACAAGGGAAACATTCTTGTTGAGCTCTTCATATTTTGGCAAAGTGGGATCATCGCCGTAGAGTTCTCTGCAAAAGGTTTCAATGATTCGAATATTTTCCTCGACATTTGTTGGGTTTTCACTTACTCGTAATATTTAGCATTATCTTTGTCCATGAGATACATAAACAGTTTAAAGAACTTGAGTGTTACGTAGCTGGTCAATCGTTGTGCAAAACTCATAGTTTGGTCTTTATCGACGGTGATACCCATTGTGGGAACATAGGCTTGAGTTTGGATTTCACCGAGCATGGAATCAAATAATTCCGACTGGAACATTGAAGTCACCATCACTACGGGCACCTTCAGCTTCTGGGCGATGCCTATTTGGAAGGTGTTGAAGAAGTAGCCGACCATAACGAGATCGAACTTGTTGTCCTTGTTCTCGTATAGATCTATGACGCGTGGATCTTTCATAACATCGCGGCTCTTGTCAAACATTGTCAACAACTCTCTGCGCATGCGAAACACTGCTGAGATCAGATTAGAATTGTCTCGCTCAGTCATTGCGGCTATGCTAGCCTCCTGTGCCTTACGCTCCTCCTCAGTCAGTGGCACATAAATAAGGTGCAGATTCTTGTGGGTGACATGCGGCTTCAGACTTGTGATCACCGTGACGTTGTGTCCATTCTCAGCCATTACTTTGGCCATTGAAATTTCCACAATAAGATGCGATGCAGAGGGGCAGCTGAATACGGCCAGAATGTTTGCCCCACGCGAGCCATTGATAAGAAGAACCGCGAGTAGCGCGAAGAACAAAGTCTTGGGCGACATATTGCCGTATCGAATGTTTGTGCTGCACTGATCGACAACACACTCCGGACTCCGTCTTAAATAGCGGCCCTCGACTTAAATATGGTCTAGCTCACAATGACTCAGCAATTCGTATTCAAAAATACGGCGTGTGCGATACGGTGCGTTATCAGTTAACGCAATGTAATGATTAGAGTTGAGAATTTTCGCAGAAACAAATAGGTAATCTGCAGTCCAAGTTGGACCGATCGTATCGGTCATCACGTGCTGCCTAACCAACAGATAAGCGATAATGCCGTCTAGCTCAGAAACTAGAAATTCTGCTTAGCAAGCGTGACTAAGGTTTATTTTTAAGTTTTGAGCAGCAAAACAGGTTGTAGCAAAAATATTCAAAGCACTCATAATATACGAGGTGAAATACTTCTAGATAAACAATAAAATGAAGTCACCATTATAGCGGGAGGTTATATATCTATATACATATATTTAGCCATGCCAGTCTGTTCAGCCGATCTCGTTACCCGAAATAGTAGCAGAGTTGAGGATATTTCCTAGTCGAGAATGCCCGACCAAAGTACTATTAGTTGACTATCATTATTATTTATTATTAATTTAATTTATTTATTCTTCACTTTCTCTGATTTCTTAACATTCGATGCATTATTCGATTGTCCAGTGAGCGTTTTATACAAATGCTTTACAACTGTCTTACATATAAGGCAAATAATATATATGATGCCAAAAACCAAAGCATAAATATCCAAATTATTGGCTTCTGTGAGACTCATATGGACGAGAGGGCTTTGTAAATGAGCTGCTCCATGGTGTCTCAGAACATATTCAATCCAGTAGAGCACCGTTTGGCGGGCAGTCAATGGGCGATCACGGAATAACTGGGAAAATGCCTTGACTTTATGTGTATATTGGGGATTGTCGAGAAGTTCTTTGATGTTATCGTGGAAGGCTTTCTCCTCCAGGGTTAACAAGCTCATACTTAAGCCAAACCCGTCCTTAACCATTTTTCCAGCATTTGCAGGCTGATCAGCAAACACGGGTAACGAGAGCATGGGCTTTCCATGAAACTGAGATTCCGTGATGCCTCCTCGTCCAGCGTGATTAATGAAGAGTATGATATTGGGATGGGCGAGGATATCATCTTGTGGCAGCCACTTGGAGTAGAGGATGTTATCCGACTTGCCTGGAATTTTATCCAGATTCTCCCACTTCCAGATCACTTTCTGTTTGAGCTTGGACAACACATTGAACATCTTTTGCACTGTGGCGGGCTTCAAATAGGCTCCCTTCAAATGGGTGCCAAGACTAAGTAGGATTGCTCCATTTGTAGCGTTTTGTAGGAAGTCAGCAATTGGTTTTGGCAGGGCGTCAGGTTTTTCCTTGATTTGAATTCCTCCAACTTCTATTAACGCTGGGAAGTTGGGACGAATGGGACCTTCACTAATGCCGTGGGAGTTGAAGAGGACAAGCGAAACATTCTTGTTGAGCTTTTCATATTTTGGCATCGAGGGATCATTACTATAGAGTTGGCTGCAAAACGTTTCAATGGTTCAAATATTTGCCTTGGTAGTTTTTAGTTTTCACTTACTCGTAATATTTAGCATTGTCTATGTCAATGAGATAGTTAACCATCTCGAACATACTGAGTATTATGTAATTGGTCAGTCGTTGTTTGAAACTCATGACTTGACCTTTTTCAACGGAAAGAAACATTGATGGAACGTAGGCTTGGGAGTGGACATTGCCGAGCATTGGGTTGAATATGCCCGATGGGTACATTGAAGTCGCCAACACCACCGGCACCCTCAGCTTTTGAGCGATGCCCATTTGAAAGCTGTTGAAGCAGTAGCCGACCATAACGAGATCGAACTTGTTGTCCTTGTTCTCGTACAGATCTCGGACGCGCGGATGTTTCATGATATTAAAGTTGATGTTATTCACTATAAAAATCTCCGTTCGCATGTGGAGCAGAGCTGTAATTATGTTCGCATTGTCTCTCTCAGTCATGTTGGCGATGCTGGCCTCATGTGCTGCGTGCTCCTGCTCAGTAAGCGGGATGAAAATGTGGTTTAGATTCTGGTGAGTGACATGCGGCTTCAGAGTTGTGATCACAGTGACGTTGTGTCCATTCTCAGCCAACACTTTTGCCATTGACATTTCAACTATCAAATGGGAAGGCGCAGGAAAGCTGAAAATTGCCAGAATGTTTGCCCCCCGCGAGCCATTGACGAGTAGAACCGCGAGTAACGAAAGGAATAGAGTCTTGGAAGCCATGTGGATGGCTTGTAAGTTCAGCGTACACTGATCTGAAAACTCTTAGAGCTATGTGTTAAATACAGCTTAGCTGAGGGTCCATATGAGATAAATATTGAATAGAAAATTAGCCTAAATTTTGAGTAAGGCGATTGCTCAGCTGATAGTTCGATGTGTTTGCTCGCAAATAAGGCAAACTGTTCGCATCGCAGTCAGACTGCAGTAGAATAAGATGATAAGACCCAAGTTTGGGTCTGAAATTCAGTATTCTAGTTTCTTTGCTGTTGTATAGCACAATACTTTATAAAACTTTCTTCTGGCTTATCACTATCGCCATGTTTCTTTGTATATTTGTCAAAATATTCATTCATTCACCTTGGTCAATTTGTTACTTGACTCGTGCTATCGGTCAGGTTCGGCATATCTATTCCCTTATCAGTGCCAAATAGTTGGCCTGTTCCACTTATTGTATACTATCGCTTGCATTTGCTTTAGTTGCCCTTATCAGTGACTGACTCTGATTATTTAGATGTCCTTGGTCAAGGTGTGAGCGCAGACATAATAGGCTTCATTCTGATTTTGGTAGCAATTTTTAAGTCGGTTGCTAACCACAAGCGATAAGTGATAATCGTGTTTCTATTATATAAGAGATAGGATTTTCACATCAACCAAGGGAAATCTATACGACAACAACGATAATAGGTCTAAACTTAGTTCTACCTAAACAAAACAGTATTGATAAAAGCGGACAGTAGAACAACCAATGCATTATCTTTAGGCTATAAGCAGTCGACGTGTGATATCATTAGATATGACATCGAAAAAGGTTTTATGCAACGCATATTATCATGTTCATTGTGCCTAACTATGAGAAAAGGCATGAAAGTTAAACTCTCAACACTTAAAACATAGGATATGATCCCAGAACTCCACCTTTTGCAGAACATTTTGCTCTTCAGCTTACATACTTCAGCTTAGATGCCCTTGAAGAGCGCCCCATCTGGCATTTCTTATTATCAATCATATCTACTTTTAGCCTTCATAGCTAATTGCTACAAAATACTTTCCACTTTCGACTGTAAAGCTACCTTTTTCCCATATTCCCTTCACTCAAGGTAGTTGACGCTATTGCTGAAATACTTGTTAACTTTATTAAATAAATTCGCAAAATACTTTGCACGTTGCAATGTTGCCGTCTAGGTTTATATTTCCCATACACAGTATAATTTGCAGAAAAAAATGGAGAAATTCTTCAAACTATCCAACGTGCGCAATGAAAACAAAATACCATTTTGCAATAAGCAAATTTCAATTGAAATAGCAAAGCGGCAAAAGGCATGCTGGGAGCTAGTCCCCCAGCTGCCAGCCCCAGCCACAAGCTGTAATACTCCCCAATGCTGTTGCGCCTGCTGCCGCTACCTAACCACACTCAAACCATTCGTTCAACATGCTCGATGGAACGTAGACGAGATTTCGGGTTATTTTTGCTCTTCAAAAAAGTAGTAAAACAAAACATTGTTGAATGAATGTCGATGGCAAGTCGAAGATTAAATGCTCTAAAGGCAGACATTTTTGAATTTTAGTTAATTTAGAAATTAAGGTGTATTAAATTAAATATTAAAAATATTTTTTGATAAATTTTAAAAAGATTTCTTTACACAAACTAATTTTGAAATCGATTCTATGAATATATAGCTGGGCATTCAAAGTATTGAAAGGCAGACTATTGAAAGACAGCCTGATTTTTAGTTATTTTAAGATATAGCATTGTGAAGATATTGAAAAATTCAGAATTTGATTTTAGACATTTATTATTTTATTATTTTATTATTGTAATTATTATTATTTTATTATTATTCACGAACAATACCTTTAGTCCTTTGGATTCGTAGTTCTTGAATTCAAGAGTCTGAAGCCGCACATGACCACAGCTTCGCCTAAACATTATCTCTACAAATTATATGCATATAAAAGAAGTACCATCTATATATCTCCAGTCATATCTCTATATTCATCTCCAAGTTCTACTCCTTGACTGTAAGTGTAGCGCAAAAAGCACACTGTAAGCAATTTGAGAAATCTGTGCGATTGTTTTATGTAGTTCGGTCGAGTGTATGCGTTTTTCTGCAAATGGACACGCCATTCGAAAGGACGCCAATGGGCTGTGGTGTGAGTGGCCGAGTTTAGTAGTATGCAACGCGCGGATACTGCAATAACATTTGCAGACAACACAAAAAGCGAATCGCGTGAAATATTTTTGTAATTAATGCTGCTATTGGTATATTGGGAGTCCGCAGCTAGCCGTGGCTGCATTTACCACGCGTTCAATCATTTTTATTAACTGCCAGGTGCGAGCGGCAACAATTTCATTATGTTTTTATCCCAAACAATTTCGAAAGCACACATGCGAAAATATGTTTAAAAATGTGTACAAATTTTTACTAAAAATATAAAAATATCAAAATACCAGTTGAGCTTTTGCTTTCTGCTTCTGCCTCTGCTTCTTTTTATTTAGTTTCGAAATACTCTTGAAAAATTTATAAATGAAAATATGATTTACACTTAGCTGGGCATTTTCATGGCCAGCAGCAAGTGGCTGTTAGAAGTTGAAAAAGAAAAACAGAAATAAAATAGAAAAGAAAATGGATAGAAAGAGAACAATTTAAGCTCTCTTCTGTTGGATGAATCCGCAAGCAATTTCATCTGATAAAAATGTTATTTGCATGAGAAAACTGTGCGAAAAAAAAATACCTACATATAAATATATACATAAATATATATAAATATGCCTAACGTTTTACTAAAATATTATATAAAATGGCTAAGTTTAAATAACAAAAATATTTTAAATAAAAATATTTACAAATTTTAAAAGGTGTAAATGAACAATTTTCAATATTTAAAATTTTCTATAATTTTTCTATTTTGCTAGTTTAAGAAATAAAATATATTTCGCATATATTTATATGCAATTACCATAAATTTTTATTTGTTTATTATGAAAACATATTTTTTTAATATTGAAAACTGCAAATTTTAAAATATTTTTATAAATATGTGAGTTTGAAGTTTATTATGCAATCTATTATTGATATGGTTCTAATCTTCCTTGCTTCATTAATTTATATTTTATAATATTATATTTCATATGTATTTAATTATTTCAAAATAGTATTTTACTTTCGAATCAAATGTGTATTATTTACAAAATCTTTTAATATTTAATACAGCTGATTAAAAATTTTTTTTTATTTTTAAGCAGCTATAATAACTAATAAACTATAATAAAAATTATATATAATATTTTAATTAATTTCGCATTTTGTTAAAAATTAACATATATTTATTTTATTTTAAACTATAAATTGAAATTATTTATAATACAATTTTTATAAATTTTGCCTTTATTCTTTAAAAATTATTTTTACACAATTACCTTAATTATTTTTCGATTTTCTTGTCATAAGTAGAGCATTTATTTATTTTAATTTATGTCTTTTTCATCTTCTTACTGACTTTCTAATATTGCATTATTAAATTATTGTATTATTATTATTATAATTTATTTAATATTTATAAAAATGATTTCATATTACTCCTTCTCTTTCCAATAATACATACTTTATTCAATTACCATTCAACTACTTATTAAACGAGCTAAGCCCTGCACAAATAGAAGACTTCCTGCTTCACTCGAGTGCTCCACTGCTTCACATTCACAACTACTGCTCGATCATAGTCTGTTCTTCCTTTTGCCACTCTGCAGCACATTCATATGCATATGTTCTCCAAATATTGATCTATCTTCAATTTATTTAATTGCATAATGCGCCACTTGAGTATCAGCTCATGCATATGAATTTCATTCAACTAATTTGATTTGCAATCCGGTTTCGTAGACTTCCCTGCGGCCATAGAAAAACCTAGTCCTGTTTACACAAAAAACTGTTCCCACTAATGTGTTGCTGTTGGCAGTTTGTTTAATTAAATGTGGAACAATACAAGGCTGAGCAGTAGCTCAACGATCCCGACTACCTTGAACAAACATTGAACGAAACGCATTTCCAGTGAAAACCTTTTCAAGTACTTTACATACCCCGAAAAAAAAACGAATCTCTGAATAGAATAAAAAAAACTTGCCGCGTCATGGGCCTTGTCAAATGAAAACATTTTACGCAGTAGTCAGAGAGCATAATTCATAAAGCCGCAGGGGATACGAAGATCCTCGTACCACAAACTCCCTTAGCCCGACCCATAGCCATTCCCAGGCCGATGGCAGTTCGTGATGCGTGTGATATGCGTAACCTACCCTGCAACAACCTCAACCTCAAGTGGGAATGGCAACTGATATGTCTCAATCAGAAGTCTCTCTCTCTCTCTTCCCCTCTGCCCCTCTCCCATCACACTTCTCTGCCAATTTGCACCCCGCACGTGTCCCGTGCAATTGCAATTACTTTTGGTTCAGCGTTTTAACGATGGGAAACTGCATTTTCCGCCTCGGGCACGAAACTTTTCGCGCACTTTGCCCAAAATTCAATTTCGATTATATGCCCACTACTGAAAGGTTTTGCTTGCGTGGGAAAATCGTTTGCTGCGGTTTGTCTGTCAAAAATTTCCCTTTTATATATGTTTTTGTTTTTTTTTTTTCATTGCTGCTGCTGCTCAGATCATTGTGGGCGTGGCTCTGTGAATTGCGCAATTTTAAATTACTTTCATGTGTTCTCTGCGCTGAATTATGGCAAAGAGACAGCGACATCGACATCGACGCGTGCCCCAGCTGCAGCCAGGCTCGGGATTTTCAATTTTTGCATTGTTTGGCCAGAGTTCTCCTCTTTTTCCTTTTACTCCCCTTTCCCAGCCTCTCTCTCCCTCTCTCTCTGCTGGACTTTGGTATTGCATTTCATTTGTTTTTGCTTTGTGGACTCAGTGGGTGGGGGTTGGGCGTACGGGCGTTCGTTCGGCTCGTAGGTAATTCAAATTTGTTGCTGCGTAAATTGAATTGCTGCGAAAGCGCATAAACATTCCAATCAATTGGTTGGCCAAATGAATTATGCATTGGAAATTTCATGAATTCGGTTTGCGGGCCCAGAACCAAATTCATTTTATTGGTTGTGGTCGCCGCCAGAGCGCGGCGCAGTAACTATTTATTAGCAATATATGGGGTGAATGTCGATATCATTATCGAAGGGTTAGAGCTTTGCTGGGTTTGGGCATTGGATATTGTATCAGTGATCGTAAAGGTATGAAGAGATCACAATAATGCCCATATATGTAATTACATGCAAGGTATTGGTGTAGATTGACAGGTGCGTACATATGCTTAGCTTGAGTAATAAGGAAGGAAAAATAGATTGAGATAAAGTATGATTACCAGCTAGTTACATTATAAATGGAAGACACCGTGAGAGAAGTGGAGAACTCAAATTCGCTTGAAATTTATTAAATAACAAATATTAAAGATTATATAAAAAAATATCTAACAAACAAATATATTTCTCACGCTCTTAAAATTTGATTAAGCACAGTCCATCTAGAAGCTAAGTTAATTAACAAAATAAGCTCCCATAGCATAGCCCCTGAGAACAAGCGAAAACCAAGCGCACTCACTGCAAGGACATGTGCCATAAGCAGAGTCCATGCTCTGTATGTTTGCTTATGTATTAAGGATGCGTAAAATGTTTGGAATAACAGCTCTTTGCTACGATCACGGTATTTCCCAGTCGGGCAGTCCCAGCTGCTGCACTCTTACTTGTTATGACAACCTTTAGACCAAGAAACATCTTAATTAAACAACGAGCTCTGACTTACAGAAGGATTTAAGAATGTCTGAGCCTGTCTTAGGCTGCTGAGGTCCTTTACAGTGAGAATAACAAAATAAACGGTGCCATTTATATAAATTTCTTCATAAATTTTGCAGAAGTATGATGTGCTATGTTATGGCTCACTTTGGGGAATATGTTTAATCATATGCGTAGAAAGGAATCTTTTTTGGCTGTAGTATCAAAGGCCAAGAGTTTCTAAGCATTTGAGTTTCTCAGATCGAAACTACAACTAGTTTAACTAAGTTATTTGATAAAAACTAGTAAAAGATCATCAATCTATACTATTCTTGGGAAATGCGAATTAAAAATATAAATAGATCAGGTTCTTGACTTCTAAAGGACTCCTATTGGATCTGTCTTTAATACAATTTATTGAATAAACTAAAGTATTAAGAACATAAAATATTCCTTCTATTCAGTTCTAAGTTACAAATGCTATTATCATGTCGATAAGCATAGTAAACAAAGTATGTTTATTTGTTACTTTAAGATATATAATATTCATAGAGAAATATGATTTGCTTACCTTTCTCTACAATATCTATAGATTGGCTCAGAACACAACTCTATATAGTCACATATATGCTACATAGATATACTATAAATATATACATATTACATAAATGTCTATCTACATAGTCATCTACATCTCTCTCTATAAGCAGCACTGCATTAACATGACAAAAGCAAAGCCATCTGCATGCACAGTCCATAAATGCATTTATATCATTTGATTTAATTTGATTTTTGTTAAAATTCACTTTGCTAAGCCTTATTTGGACAAGAGTCGAATAATTAAACATTACAATTGAGTGTGTGTTTTTTCTACTATTTTGCCAACACTCTGCCGAATGGCGATTAAAGTAAAAATCCGGCCATCCGCAGTAGTTGGCCGCAGAGCGAGAGCTCGAAAAAATTGTGGGGCACAAAAAGTGTTGGCCAAGCAAAATCAATAATCCTTAAAAATACAATACTTTACGCATAAATAGCTTCCGTTTTTTAATATGCTGTCCGGCGACATTCGATAAAAAAAAAGGTCATTGAGCATGGGAAACGCACAGGATTTGCGCGAACGCGCAGTTTTTGTCGCTCGCAACGCGACAACCAATTTGTAATCAAAGTAATTTTAATGCAAATTTTATATGTTGTTGCACGTAACTGCAGCTGGAGCCAATGTGGGCGTGTACGTGGGCGTGGGCGTGCCCATGGCCAACTGGCCGCAGTCAGTAATACAAAAGCCGTAAATAAATACAAAAGTGACCCAGCGCGCACAAAGGGTAGCGAAAACGCGGCAACAGACACGACTCCGGGCAGCACCACGGTTTGTTTATTTAAATGATTTTATGACTTTTCCCCAAAAAACCAAATGGTGACAACTTGTGGCGCTAAAAGTTGAAAGTTTTGTGGCCAAACCAAATGAACATAAAAACTCCCAGCATAAAAAAGTATTCAACAAAAAAGGAGAATGGAATCTGAATCTAAAGCCGAACTAGAAGTTCACTAACTGTAGAAAGCAGCAGGCTGACAGATATTTTATATTTTATATTTTATATTTTATATTTTATATTTTATATTTTATATTTTATATTTTATATTTTATATTTTATATTTTATATTTTATATTTTATATTTTATATTTTATATTTTATATTTTATATTTTATATTTTATATTTTATATTTTATATTTTATATTTTATATTTTATATTTTATATTTTATATTTTATATTTTATATTTTATATTTTATATTTTATATTTTATATTTTATATTTTATATTTTATATTTTATATTTTATATTTTATATTTTATATTTTATATATTATATATTTTATATTTTATATTTTATATTTTATATTCTATAATCTATATTCTATATTCCATATTCTATGTTCTATGTTCTTAGTGACACAATTAATATACCCGCTGCACAGTTGAGCGATAAACCAAAAATTGTTGCGCAGACAAACAGCACCTGTGGTCTGCTTCGGCAGGGCTACAAAGGCGCCGTGGAAACTATAAAATGAGCAAATGAACAACAACAAAAAAAAATATATATACATATATACAGCCAAGCTGGTCCATAATTTGAGCCGACAAATTTTTGGTTGCTTTAGGTCGCATAAATTTTCCCATTGAGAGAACCCGGGCTACATTAGGTATCATTAGCTGGCAGAGAATTGTGGTTAAGGTGCGGCCACTGGCGCGGTAGTCGGGCAATCATCGGCTACCTTCGATAGGGGCCCACACACACAGCCTGAGAATGGGTCAAAAGTCACATGTGCGAGCAGAAGGAAAAAGGACAAGAAGACGGCACTGGCAGCAGCAGCAGCAGCAGCAGCTCAGGTAGCTGTTTTCTTTTTCTTGGGAAATTGCTTTGAAGTAATTATGTAATTGACTTTCGGTTTTCAGGACGAGCTGCGAGGCCTCGGGGCGCCATCAGGAGCCCAGCCTCAGGCCAAAGGCAGCCGTGCATCACCATTTGGCTGTCATTTTTAAAGCCATTGTCCTTTCCCATTTCAGTTGCCATCAATTGTCAGCTTCCGTTCTCATTTGTTATTTGTGGCCAAGGCATTTTCCTTTATCTTTCCTTTTTACGCATTGTTATTGCTCTGTTTTTTGTACGAGTACGTGGCATATGTCGGCGATTATGACATTTTGGCGGCATTTTGATGGACAGCCGCCAAGGAGCCTCGATTCGCTCATGTCAAGTGTCAGCTATCATAAATTCTGATATGGCCTGCATTAGTAGTTATTTAATGGTTCATTGCTTCACAGCTCTAATGATGCTGCCACAGCATCTGCTCTGCTGTCTCTGTATCATTTGTCGTTGGCTGAGTGTCAACTCGGCACACAAATGATTTCGCATGGCATAACTGACAAAAGGTTGCGTAGAAACGGCTGTATGAATACTTCAGGCTCAAAGGAGTTAATTATTTAGGCTAATATATTCCTAGGAATATCAAAATATAATTAAGAGCAGTAATTTTTAGAAATTATGTAACTTTATGTTATAAATTAAATTAATATAAATTATTTGTAATTATTTAATATTATTTTTTATAATTATACAATATATTGTTTAATATATTTTTAATTAATACATAATATACATATTATTGAATATTCATAGTAAAATATTTAAGCTGTCATAAATGCTTCATATTATATTATTATTAAACTCATTTTACCCTAATATTATTCCCATTAAATTTAGCTATGTCAAATTGTGTTTAAGGATTAGAAATGAGGTATAAATAAAAATGATATAGTCGGAGGCTATCAACTATACCTATTCACGGTCTAAACGCTGTCCTATACAAATCCAAGGATGATATATTTTATTTTTGTTGGCAAATATCTTTAATTTTTGGCAAATTTTCGAGAAAATTTCTATATTGCAGATACTATGATATGATGACTATATCATATAGTACCTGGCACGTCTATGCATTCCAACAAGCAATCTGCATTGTGTCATTGCCTTGTCTCAACCAGGCAACCCTATGTGCAGCACAGCTTTTGAAATTGGAAACTACGCTTGTAAGCTGATACGGACTGACGGGAGCAACTGAATGAAATCGATTTTTAAACACATTTCAGTTGCATTTGCTAGTTGCCTCGCTGTGGCATTTAAATTTAAATCAAAAGCGACAAATGTCAAAAAGACAACAACAGCAACAACAACAACGATAGCAACACAGACAAGGTGTAGTACAAGCGTTTGCTATTGTGGTTGTTGCTGCTGCCGCTGCTGCTGCTGGAACTGTTATTTAATTATGCGCTAAGCTGTCAAGTGACATGGGTGCACTGCAGCCCGTCCGACACAACTCTTGTTACATTTAAATAAGCTGGGCAACCCCTTCGGCCCCCGCAACAACTGTCGATTTAACCAAAAAAAAAAAAAAAACCTAAAATCCGTTTGACATTGATGGCAACCAAATTGACATAGAAATTTGTTTGTTGCATTCCTGGGGGTTAAGCACTTTGGTCGCCTTTTCGCTTTTCATTTTCTTTTTCGATTGTTTTTTTTTTTTTTTTTTTTGACAGTTTCTAATTGCTTGCCAAGCGATTTCCGCTGGCTGTCAAAATACTCAACGCAAACTTTGACGAACACTGGGTGATGCTGGGCCAGGCTGGGCGAGCTGGCCGCTGCCAGCAATGCACTCTCCAGTGGGCTAATTTGCAATTAGGCCAGCCGAAATGAAATCAATGCATTGCTCGGCCCCAGCCCTCGGGCAGTGGCTTAATTGAAAACGGCACAGGAGCAACTTTTAATGAACCAAGCAGCCAAAAAGAAAAACAAGAGTGAAATAAATAGGAAGTGCATTTTGCTCGAGCATTAAGCTATGCAAATGCCCTACAACTTTGTGCTTGACACAAATTGAAAGAAAAGTTGGCTTTGGTTGTAGAGATATAAGTGCTAAAATTAAAATATATTTAATAATTTAAATATGTGTATTTTATATATAATTTATTTATATTTTATAATTTTATATAATATACATAATTTTTTAAATTGCTTAGGCTATCTAATATATTTTTTATATAAATATTTATGAATAATATAATAATATGAATTAATATAGAATATTAAATAAATATTTAAAATCATATTCTAGTTCAATTAAAATATAATATTTGTTATTTCAAATTATTCTTAATAATATTATATATATTTTCTAGTATATATAAGATGTGTTTATATAATTAATTTGTGTTTTATTATATTATTTTATTTTATTTATATATATCTAAATTTGATTTATATTATTTTATTTATTTTTATTTATATATTTCTTAATTTGTTTATTATTATTTATTATTTTTTTTTTATACATTTCATAATATTTTTATTATTATTTTATAATTATTTTTTTCTTCTATATATTTGTTAATTAAATTTTTTTTAAGTTGAATGTAGAATATTTATTTCTTCGACTTTTTTTATAATAATAAATTTGAGTATTTATTGGAAATATAAATTAAATTCCAATTCCAATGCTGTTGCAGAGTGCAAGAGATATTTATGCAGCTTCAGCTTGGTTAAGGTAGAAAGAAGACGCGAAAATGCAAAATTTAGTTCATTTGTTTGCCAAAGTTGTTCAAGTCGAAAACTTTATAGTTTTTGTTTTAATGCTCGCTCACGAAACGAAGAGAGAGTATATTTGGTTGTAGATAAAATGGGTTTGTTAGAGACTTGATTTATGGAACATATACATGTAGGTATTCTGAGTCCTGTTGCTTAACAACAATTTATATATTAAATTACATGAACCAGTATTATGCAGCCAGCCATATCCCACTGCAATGCTTTGACTTATTTTCTATTTTTCATTGAGCATTGCTTAAGCAATTGAAGCTCTTGCCAAAAATTTGGGCTAAGTGAAAGTGCAACTTTGGCAGTACTCAGCTGTTTGAGATTTTCTGGCCGCGTTGCTGGAGTCAGCTGAGAGCCGAAGTGAAGAACTTGCTGAATTGGCGCTGAGGGTAGCCATTAAAATGCCAAGTTGTTAACATGCCCACAACTAAAATGGGCCTAATGAGCCAATAAATTTGGTTAAAAACCCCCAAAGAGCTCGGACATAAATACACGCACACACACATTCACATAAATATATAGTATATATATACATACACATACACATGCAGCTTGCACTGGGCCATAAAACAGTTCCAAGTAGCTACAACTCTTTGGCTGCATTTCAAGAGATTCTCATTTTTATGGCGTGGCCCTAACAAATTCTGTTTTGGTTTTTAATTAAGGCGCAGCAGCAACATCAGCAGCAGCAGCAACAGCAACGGCATTCAAAGTCAGTTCCATTGATCTTTTGTTTGTGCTGCTCGTTTTTTATGATGGCATCTGGCTAGATTTGTGGCTGCTGTTGATATACGATATGAGGGTTTGGTCGCCAACAATTTAAGTGTATCGCTGCCCCACGGGCGACCAATGCTGCTGTCGACGCTAGTTGTAAATTTTTCTATAAATGCTCAAGGTTTCAGGTGAAGCTGCCTCAATATTCTTATATATCATCGTAGACATAAGATTTCATTTCGGTAATTTATAAATAATATTTACTTTGGGTTTTTTTATATAACAATTTTAATATTATATTTATTTATTTTAATATTACATTTAAATATTGTCTGTACTTTACTGTGCTTGACTTGAGATATCCGCATGCAAGGGCTCCTTGAATCTACCTCTGGACAGATAACTACACTGAAATAGTGCTGAAAGCGTTCAATGGCACACTTAATTATAACTTGCGACACCTTAGAGGTGTCTTCTGATTATATGATACAATGAAAATTATTTTAAGAAGAAAAAATAATTTTTTTTAGAACTTATTTACATTAAATTAAAAACAAATATAATAAGTAAAAATATAAAAAAATTAAAATGAATTTAATTAAAACTATAAACAAAATTTATTGAGCACAATAATTAAATATACAAAAAATAAAATTAAAGTAATATAATAATATACTTTTATTATTAATAATACAAAAAATTAACTTTATATTTAAACAAAACATAAAAAATAAAAATTTAAATAATATTTTTATTGAAAATACTTAATTAATATATAATATAGAAATATATATTAAAGAATATAAAAGTATTAAATAAATATATTCATAAATATTATAACAGAAAATATTATATTATATTATTAAGCAATATATTATTGATTTTGTAAATTGAAGGAAGACAATATTTCAAATGTATAAAATATAGAAAATAATATAATTTCTTAATATATTTTAAGCTCAAAATATACAGCTATCATCGATCCAATTTAGATCACATACAGAGTCCTAGAAGAACAGCTAGATTTATTGACTCTGTTCTGTTGCTAAAGTAAAAATATATTCATATATACATAAACATATATACTTTACTTTTTTTATTGTTCCACATAGCAGTAGAGATTCTAGCACGCTCTTAAATTGAGTGAAACAACAGCAGTGGAAGACCTGCGGCTATGTGCACCTGCCATGCAAAGTGTGTGTGATGAAATTGGCAGCAAGATTAAAAAAAAGTAAAGCGATTCTATGCTGCTCACTCTCTCCCTCACTGCCACTCTCACTCTCATTCACTCACTCTCTCACTGTCTCTTTTGGCGTTTATCTCTGTCACTGGCATAATTGATTTTGGCGATAATTGATTTGATTTGGTAACAAGAGAAAACGCTGATTTTTCAGTGTGCGCTCATAAACGTGCCACATCAGCAGCAAAGGCGGTGGACAATGCCACACAGCCCACACTTGCAGCATTCAGCATGCAGTTGGCAGCAGGCAGAATGCAAGCTGCAACTTGCAAGCCATCGAGCCATCGATGGCATCGTTGTTGTCGCTTTATGGTCGCCGAGTTTACGGCATCGAACACCCAGCCGGAGAGTTATGGCAGCTAGTGAAAATGAAAAGTCAGCCAGCAAATTGGGTCAGCGCCATGAAACTTGACACACTCAAAATGGGCGCAAAAAGATGGGGGATGCAAGGCTGCGAGTCGTTGCAGTCGGCAGCCAAAGCCAACTTTTACAGCTTGGCAATTTTTGCCATGTTACCAAGTTGCCAAGTTGCAAGTTGCAACTGGCAAGTTGCATCAATGACAGCAAATGCAGAATCAACTAGTTGTCTCTCGCTCTGACTGTAACTTTTACTACTCTCTCTCTCTCCCTCTCTCTCTCTCACACACACACACACACATACTGTGCTCTACTCTGTAATTGTTTTAAATTAATTTCTCAAATGCGAAACTTTTAATTGTTATCGAAACGAGAATTCAATGTGCATTGCTGCAGATAGAACAAAAGGCAAGGCAAAAGGAGCAGATTGGGGGTCGACGGCTTGCAGGCACTGGGAGAAAATGGCCCGTCAGCTAATTGAAAACTTGAACTTTCCAAATGAATGAAACGATTGTAGTTAAAAGTCATAATTAGAAATCATTGCATCAGTTCTCTCAACCAAATTGTAATTAAAAAGATATTATAGAATATGTTTGGATTTGGATAGAATATTATATTTAAATATATATATAAAATATATATTTTAATTTAAGTGAACAGACTTTAAATATTTTTAAAATCGAATAAAATATTAATATTTTAATTATACTTATAAAGTATATGCATATAAAAACTTATTATATATTTAGAATATTTATTTATAAAAAAAATAAAATATTTATGGTTTTTTTTGTAAAACATTACAATAGAATAAAACAATAAAAAAATGTTTATAAAAATATATATATTTAAATATTTGTTTATAAAATAAAACAAAATAAAAATAGTATAAATATCTATTTAAATTATTTACTTATGAAATAACAGAAAAACAAAATATTTATAGTTTTACAAATATTCAAAATAAAAGAAATTAATAAAATAAAATATTTTTTAAAAAATATAAATTGAAATATTTGTTAAGAAAATAAACCAAAATATTTGTAAAAAAATAATTTATTTATTATTATTTATATTTATAATTTATTTTTGTTAATAAAATAAAAAATATAAGCAAATATTATTGGTACAAAATATATATTTAAAATATTTAGTTATAAAATAACCGTAATATAAAGTATTTATAATCATATATATTTAATATATTTATTTAATATATATACTAAAATAAATATTTCATTTATTTAAACATGGGAAGTAAATTTCAGACAGCTTCGCCTGTGTCTTAGTCTGTTTCTTCATCATTTTCCTTTTACTTGGTTTCAATTTCCACTCGACTAGTCTACTGAGAGGGAGAGGGAGAGACAGAGAAGCCCGTCCATGGCATACTTAAATCTTTCAACTCTGTTGCGTTTCTCTGTCAACTCCAGTTGCTCATTGCGAAGGCGATTCTGTGCTATGCAAACTTCAAAACTTCTGTCATGACCATAAGATTCGTTTCGATTACAAATCGCCAGACGTGACTGGCATTTCGACTAGCATCGAGCGGAACGGCACTGAGCAGGGCAGACGGACGCAGTTCATCTGCTGCCACGGGCAGCAGAAAAGCATAAAAACAAAAGCAAAGAGAAAGAAAAAGAAAAAAATCTGTTCGCATTTGAAATTTGCATTTCAATTTCAATTTCGCGCGCGCGGCGACATTTTTAAATCGTGTGACGCGCGCAGTTTCAACAGATTTTTAGGCTACTCTCACGTTCCACAAATGATTTTCAATTGACTGCGAGGCAGTCTGTTTCAATAACCAACTGATGCCCTCTCAGGTTTTTTAAGCAAATTAATTTCAATAGTAAATTTGCGAGCTGGAATTTAGTGGTAGTTAATTCAGTAGGATGAAACTAATTAAGCTAAATAAAAATATTTAATAATTAACGTATTTTAAATGAATTCTATTTTCATTTAGTTTTTATATAATGGCTATAGTTTTGTGATGTACTAAACAAAAGAAGTTATTATAATTTTTATATTAAAAAAAATATATTTATTAATAAAATATAATAAAATATTATTAAATTTTGCACGATTTGCTTTAGAAGATATTTAGAAGATATTTAATAATCGAGCTAGTAACTACATATATATGCGGGCTTAGCTATCCTTCAATATATCAAGAAAACATCCAAAGTTAAAATATCTTTGATATATAATTGTCTATAACCAAAATGAAACATTAATTTTTTGAATAGACAACAGAGGAAAACCTCACAGTCTACCCTACTATTATTAATAAAATGCTTCGTTTTAAATAATTATTCACTTTGGTGCTTCTGCGCGAGCAGATATGGCCTGTAGTTGTAAATCTGTTTTAATCAATCATAATCAAGAACAACAAAGTCATTGACATTTGAGTGAAGTATGTAGTTTCATTTTCGAAGTGTTTCAGTCATAAAGATCATGATGAGAGTGGAGAGTGAATTCACTCAAATACAAATGCCGCTCGTATTGATCTTATTGTAATCTCGCAAGCAGCATTTGTGTTTGAGTGAATTCAGAATTTTTATAGTTAAGCATCTTAGTCTGCTCTTCACGCTCAGGCTGCTCTTCTCACAGTTGTGACAGAAATTAACAGAATGAAATTAGAGTGTGAAAGTGAAACCAGAGATCGGTCGTACTTTAGAGAGAAGAAGGCGCAACTTGCATTAGTTGCTTGAATAAAAATAATTGAATGAAAAAGCAAATATTGAACTAGTAAGGATCAGTTGGATTTAAGTAAATATCCATAAATATTAATACAAATTAATATACAAAAAGAATAGACTCTGAATGAAGGCAGAATATTTTTTATGCATAAATGTAGTACATAAATAAAATAATAAATAAAATATAAATTATCTATGTGAAATATAAAATACTTATATAAAATATCTTTAATATATTTTTAAATATTTTGAAATCTAAATTTTTACTAATGTTATAGAATTTTCAGAATTTTATAGATTTTATTTACAATTAAATTTATTTTAATTTTATTTATTTATCTTTTAAAACAAATTCTTTTAGTACCTTGCCTTAACTCTTGCTAATCCCAAAAGCCAACACCCCCTTTTCTCTCCCTCCTCCTTCCTTCACCCACCTTTTTATGCGAATTGCACACCTTTTAATTGCCAGCAATTGTTCTTCAACTGTCCACTTTTCCGCCTGTTTCTCTCTGCCGCCACGCCCACTCCACTCTCAGCTTATCTAGCTTCTTCGTTAAGTCCACTTTTCAGCTTATTAACTTGCCCAGCGCTGCCCGTTTGCACTCAATTAAAATTGGCATAGAATTGTGTGCTTTACATTTCACGTGCTTCTTCTTGAAAACTTGACAGCTTTTGCAGCTATATGGTGCAGCGCTGCCGCTGCCGCTGCTTCTTCTTGTTCTTTTGGTTATTCTTCTCGTTCTTTTGCCTATTCCAATTGCAATTCCCCTCGTCCTTTTCCCAACCCACTCAACTGTTATACAATTTGTGCTCATTCATCGCTCGCGGCTTGAGCCTAAAAATGGCTTCCTCTTTTAGAGACCCAGCAGAAGAACTTTTAGCTAATTTCATGGAATTGTTTGGGCACCAAGGCACGAGCGGGGCGCTAAGAGAGATGGGGAGAGAGAGAGGGAGAGGGAGATTTCAAATGGGACTGGAACTAAGCACAAAACGGGACAGGCA
The DNA here is from genome assembly GCA_035047485.1 of Drosophila peninsularis. NCBI lineage: Eukaryota > Metazoa > Arthropoda > Insecta > Diptera > Drosophilidae > Drosophila > Drosophila peninsularis. The sequence continues at coordinate 196,274 of JAWNPN010000081.1, read as the reverse complement.
GCAGCTGCAACTGCAACTTTTACACATTCTATGCAATTTGCCGTGGCTCACATTTCAACCTCCAGCTACAGCTACAGCTACAGCACCACAATCCACAGAAAGACCCAAAGCAACCACCCACCCATCCACCGAGCAGCTAGGGAGTGTATACTATCCGCTTTGCATTCATATTTAAAGCGCAGAGTGAGAAGGCGCGTTTCCCATTCAACGTCGCTTTTGAAAACGTAAAATTTCTAATTTTATTTGCCCAGGCACTGTACAAAAGCATCCTGGCGTGCGCTTATTATCCTGTGCGTGCGCTGCGCCCTGCCTCCGCAGCCTACTCCCACTCCTTGGCCCTCTTACCCCATCGCCAATGCCCACGGCAACTGCCCAGCTGCAGAGCTGCCGAGCTGCCGAGCTGCCCAGCTGGGCATTGTTCGGGCCCTGGACATGGGCCCGCTGCTGGGCATTGCTTTTAATGCCTATTAAGCCTAGCAATTAGTGAAGTATTGGTTTTTCAATGGCTCTATGAACAGAAGGATGTATTAGCGGGCGTGTAGTTTGATTTATAGTCGAGAGTTATTGGAAAAAACAGAAACACAAATACAAAACAAAAGAGAAATGTGTGGGCTCGGCGCGCATTCAAATGTTGCAGAGACTTGCAACAAACTTTCGAAAAAGCTATTGAAGCGATGTTTATATTCGAGGGGCTTGTCAAATGGTCTAATGTAAACGAATGCATTTAATGATAGAATATATTGAGTAAATTGAATAAGTCTTTCGCACTTACCTTTTATATAAAATGGTTCAATCAAGCTTTGTCCTCGACAAGCAAATAAATTTGTTGCAAAACATAGTTCAAGCATTTCCTAATGACAGAATGCAATTTGGAGTAATTCTTCAGCATTCTGAAAAAGTAAAATAAATAAATTTAAATATAAATTTACGATTAAAATTTGTAGTAAAAATATATATTAATAAAATATGGAAATAATAAATATTAATGATAAAAATAATGGTAATTTTAGGTACATGAAAAAACCTTCAAAAAACAAAAAATCAAATAAATATTTTTGAAAATTCCAAAAAGAAAATTTATAAGATAAGGGCATAAAAATATATTTTAAAATTTTATATTAAACATATTTAAATATAAAATTAAAATTATTATAAATTATATTATTACAATAATAAATAATAAAATATATCTAAAAAAATATTAAACAATATAAAATATATTTTCATTAAATCTAAGAAGTCTTTTAATTGAATACAAAAATAAATTCAAATTATTTCATATGAAATATAATACAATTTAAATTTCTTCTTGTAAAATCAGATAACAAATGGAATAAATAAATAAATAGAAATATTAAAATATATATGAAATCCAAAATAATAATAAAATAAAAATATAAATAATAAATTAAATAATAAAATAAAAATAAAAATAAATATATTTTCGCTCTAAAGTCCAGCAGAAAAACTCTGCAAGTCTGTCCAGCTGACACACCTTCGACAAGTTAAGTACAGTCGAGCACAAAAGCTCGAGCGAGGTGCTGTTGTTCGGCTGTTGCCATTGTTGTTGAGTTTTGAGTTATTCGCATGCAACGCAGCATACAGAGAGGACACCCAAGCCACGAGGTTTCGCTGCTTGGAAGCCGGGTTAAGGCTATTCAGCGTGGCATTCCGTTTGGGCGCCAGGCCGCTGGGCGTGGCAGTGCATCAAAGCGACCACAGCGAGGCGTGTAACAGGGGCTGGCTGGCACGAAGCCACGCACGCTGCTTATTAAGTTTGTTTATTTTTTGATTAAGCGAATTTACGGGCCAAACTGAAGCCCGGAACCGGCAGTCGTCGCCACGTGCTCTGAGCCACTGAAACTGGATGTAAAGTATTTGCCAAAAAAAAAAAAAAAAATAAGAGAAAATGAAAACTCAACAGAGACCTGCTGCAGCACGCTTGAAAAATGATTTTTGGCAATTAGCAAGGCAGGCGGCCAAGCGGCTGGCGCAAGAAAAGAAAAAAAAAAAACACGATTTTCCTGCCACCCAGTCGGTGGGACACGCGCGTGGTTTATTATCCTGGGCGCGGCTGCAACCTGAGGGATTCGTGTATATAAAAGACTATATATATATATATTCATATATATATGAATTCATATTTTGGCATTGCATATTCGAGGCCTCACCCCCTGCACCTGGTCCCAGGCCGCGTGCTGGTGCGTGCGTCCACGCCCACTTGCCACCCGAGCTGCATAATAATGTTATTAAATTAAATATTTGCTTTAGGGTATAAAATTTCATAATTTAATTAATTTTTTTGAGCGTCAACGACGTCTTGAAAAAAAATATTGAATTTTACGCTTGTTGTTTGATAAATGATTGCCATGACTGCGATTTGAGGGTGGGGCTGGACTGAGGAGTCGAGCACCAGTTGTTGTTGTTGTTGTAGCTGGTGAGCTACCTTCGCGAAAGGCGGGGGTTGAAAATTAGAGCACAGCTGGGATTGACTTGCTGCCCGAGATGCGGGTGGCAGCAAATGCTAATGATGCACCAGCCAAAGGGGTCGCGGTTCAAGACCACCCTCCTCCACTCCCCCTCTTTTGGAGCTGAGCAGCAACTCGTTGTGCAGAGAAGCGAAATATAAAATAAGGTGAGATTGTACGATAACAAAAAGTTTGGCATGAAATTTACAAAAATATAAACTGGAAAACTTTAAAGTTGAATTCTGTATACCTTCTGTAAGAATGATAATAAATAATAATGATAAGACTAAGATAAAACGAGTTGATTAAGAATGCAGAAAAGATTTCTTGGAATAAGTAGGAAGTAGTTATAAGTACTAATAATTCTTAAGAATGATGTATAGCTTAATAAATATGTTTACGATTTCAGGTGAGACTAAACGAGAGAATGAAGAGAAACCTAAATTTTCTACATTTTATGCAATAAGATATGACATTTGTTGGTCAAGTATCGTGCATTATAAGTTCTTCCGAAGGTTTTATAATATAATATGTAATATAATATATATAATTTTGCAACTTGATCAAACTTCCAACTCAGTTGTTACTAGCTAAAATAAATTTTATCATAATCGTCGATCGTCTTCATAGTTTTCCTACAGAAGCCTGTGTACACTCGTACATGTTAATATATAGTCTCCATAGGAGTCTGTATTGTACCCAATTCAAAGATATTGATTCTGCGTCCGTTCTCGCTTGGCTTGACTTTAATTTTAAATATATATTTATGAATACTATGAGCTATATCTTATAATTTAATATTTATTATTTTTAATTATTTTTTATTTAATTTTTTTTATTATTTATTAATTTTTTAATATTTTTAAATGAGCTAATCATTTTTTTGATAACTCATACAATTTTCTTACTACCGATCATTTTATTTACTATTGATTATTTTTAATTATTTACTTTATTATTAATTATTTAAAAAAATTTATTTTATTTTTTTTATTGTTTAATTTTTTTTTATTATTTATTATTTTAAAAAAAATGTATATTATTATTTTTATTATTATATCCTGATTTATTGTTTAATTTTTTTAAATATTTATTATTCTTATTATATTTCTTATTTTTAATTATTATAATTTTTTTTTTTTTATATTTATTATTTTTTAAATGTACATATTTGATTTTTAAATTCTTTGATTATTTTTAGCTTATTTTGAGTGCTATGTCCTGTACAAGATATATGTAGTCATACTTTAACTCTTCAGCTCAACTTAACCCCGAGGTTAACGAGCAATGTCCACTACAATATGCCCCGGCCAATTAATAATCAAGTGTCACATTGATTTCTTCATAATTTGAGCCAAAGCAATTATTATGCCTTACACCTGGCAGCCGCAGCGGAAAGTGCTGGCTCCTTGGGCTGTGTGAAGGTACTAATTATAATTCAATCAGCCCTCGATTTGTGCACCCTTCGCGTACTTTTGATGTTTCAACCGAACGGCAACTGCAGGTGGTTCCCACAATCAAATTGCAATTAACCGTTTGAGGGCTTTGGCACCAAATGCAACGATTGACAATTCCACACCAGGCGGGCGGGCTGGCTGGCGGAGCGGCAGGGTAAGTGCGGGGCGTGGCAATCAAAGTTGCAAGTCAAAGAATCGACAAGTTGCACACAAAACTTGACAGCAAAATTGGCATATGCGTTGAAAAATTTCCGGCTCGCAGGATATGCGAGAAGCGGCGCAAGGCAGAGCGTGAGGCATTCAGGCTGGCTGGCTGGCAGGTAGTCCAGCAGGCAGCTAGGATAACTAATAAAGGGGCATGTCCTGGCATGAATGGCATGTGTGGTGCGTATATATGTATATGTGTGTGTGTGTGTGTGTGCGTTTTTGTAATCCTGCCAAAGTTGACACATTTTGCAACGTCAAACGGAAATTGGCTGCAGTCGCAGTCGGCGTTGGTTTCTTTATAGGATTTGCATGGTTTGCATTGGCCCGGCCACTGGCATGAATTGGCATGAGCAGCCAAAAGGTGCGTCAGCCTTTATCCTAATCTCCCTACCCTGGCTGTTCTGACTGCCCTGCCTGCCTCAGTGTGCTGCCTGCCGATGTCCTAATTGGCTTCACTGCCGTATGGGTGCTAATTGCAAATGATTTGCATTTAGCTGTTGAATCAGCTACGCTTCGGTTCTGCATTGGCTGCACACATCAAGGTCTATATCTAAACAGATTTAAGCCATAAGCCAGGCCTTTACACAAGGGCATTAGCTTGATACAAAACAAAAAAAAATCCTTTCACAGTGCCCAAAGCGGATCAGTCGCGTGAGCTGCGAGTGTGAGATCTTCAGAAGATTACAGAAGCCGATTGACTGAAGAACTGCAGCAAAGGTCACAGTATACACTCATTGATGTCGCCAGCTGAGAGTCTTTTCTGTGACAGTTTGAACAAAAGGCAAATGGGACGGGCTGATAAATACTGTGTACTTGTCTAACAAGAGTTAATCAGGCAGCTGTAAAGCAAAAGGTGGGTAAGATATGCAATAGATATGTAACTGTCCTGGAAGCAGATAAAATCTGACAAAGCTGTTATCTCCGCTGATGTAAGTCGACACTAAGTCGGGTATAAAGAAAATGAGAAAAAGTGGAAAATATGTGGATTGCCAACTGATCTTTGGGTACGATGTAAGATGTAAGAAGACGTGTCCGGAGTTGTTAACTAAATATGTAAACTAAATCTATGTTAGCTTCATATGACAACTTTATAATTTAATTAATTGATTATGACATAAAAACTGACTGAGATACTATTTAAATATATACTAATTAACTACGAAAAATGTGTTTGCTTAAAAACAATAATATTTGAAATAAATATTCTAGTTTCTAGTTTCTAGTAGAGATAAATTTATAATAATGATTTATATTTATATTTATATAATATATTTATATTTATATATAATATATTTTTTACATTAAATTAAATTTCAATTAAGTAATAAAAAAAATAATAAAAAAAAAATAGAATAAATTAATAAAAATAAAAACAACTAAAAATAAATTTTAAAACAAAAATAAAAATTTCACAAAATAAAAAATAAATAAAAGTAAAATATAAAAAATTAAAAAAAAAATAAAAACAAAAAATTAAAGAGTAAAATAATAATATTTATATAATATGAAAAAAAAAATGTATTTAAAAAAAAATTTAAATACATATTAAATACACATATTCAGTTTTTTTTTTTCGAATATGTAACTTGGTAAGTATAACAAATATGTGTATATGCATGCATATATCAGAATTTTTCTTTTGTTAATTAAAATAAATATATTTGAAAAGAAAAACTTTTCCATGTAAGCTGCGTTCCATACATTTTGCAGAAATATACATATTTTTACTAGATTTTTATCCCAATAATATTATAAATTTTACAGACACTAAGGTAAGCTGTATTTCTCTTTTCAAGAGCCAAGTCAGATCTATTTTAATTAATTCTTTTATATAAAGAATATTTATATTACACAGATTCACTTAGCCAAACAATATTCAGCATTTTAATTTCCAATGGAAAGGCTCGCTAGATCTAATAATTAATCAACTTATCTTTTGATATACTACTTTGTAAACAAAAAAAAAAAAAAGAAGTAAATTCCTTAGATTAGCGGCTGACCCAGCGAACTGCCGTTTGATGCTTATCCATTGGATTGCCCCATCGGCTGTTTTTATCAACACTTCAATCAACGGACTTTAACAATTCAACACACACAAATTAAGACACTAAAAAGCGCTTTACAAACAACAACAGCAGCAGCAAGCCCACTCCCCTAGCTGGTTTCAATAATTTATTGGTGGTCTGCTTCCATTGTGAATGGGGCTGGCAAAGTGTTAAGTACATAAATCAATTCACAGATTATGCTTGGGAAAAATATACATATACACATCTATATGGTAAGTATAGCAACTAAGAGTCTTCTATGTGTGTAAAGCGGGAAAACTATTTATTAATGCATCCAGTTAAACATTTATGCAGCATTAAGAAAATTTACAACGTACCAAACTCAAATAAATCAATGTAATTTCTCGTTTTAATTGTGCGACAGGTTGGCAGAGGAGAACTAGAGGAGGGCAGGGACTGCATTGAGCTGACGACACGGAAAATGCATTAAGTAGTACCGCTCCAATGTCCAATGTCGATGTAGATGCAGATATCGTCAGGCCATTTTAGACGTAATGCATAGTTTGGCTGATGCCAGACAATTTTACAGCGCTGCAAAGTTGACAAAGCAAACCAACAGAATGGTCGTAATGCTATAGTCCCATAGCCCGTAGTCATGGCCATATCTATGGCCAAAAAAAAAAAAAATAAAATAATAATGAAAATATGTCAAAACAATGGGCAGTGCATATCGCTAGCTTTTTACGAGTATGTGACAATGTGTGCGCTTCAGGGCTATTGCTCTATAGGAGCTTTGAGGCATTTGGGCACTCACATGGAGTTAGTCGAAAACTGACTAAGAGTTGTAGAAGAATTATAATACACAAATATTGAATTGCGCATGATTCATTTAGACTTTTAATGCTTTTGTAATTTTCTTAAAAGAACAAATTTATGTTTTTTTAGTGCTCAAAAAAGTTGTAAATAAATTCAATCAATAAAATTTATATATTTTTATAGCTACGGTGCAGAAAAAAGTAAGTACTAGTTGTAAAAATTAAAATAAAAAATATTATTAACAAAGGGACAATTGAAGCAGCTTTTGCTGTGCTCAATCCTTCACTTTGTGACTGCTTTTTTTTTTTTAATTTAAGCATAAGCTCTATTAACTTGCAACTATCGTTGTAAATAAGTTGTAATCAGTAATAATCGCTGACGTTGTAAAAGCATTTGAGTGAATGAATTATTTAGTTTTATTTTTAAATAAATTAATGTCTTTGTCTATTAAATAATAAACAAAATTAAACAAAAATGATTTAAATATCAATGCCAATATTTTCTGTTTTATTTTAATCCAAATAAAATCTTTTAAAATATTTTTAACATTATAATCTATATTTTATATATAATTATAATGAGACACAGGCTTCTTCTCTGCCAAATCAAAGGGTATTCACTCCTCAAATCGACTAGTTTTCGTAAAATTTTGTTCATTTTCATTTTCAGTGGCAGTTAGATTCAGTTATTTTGCCATCGTTCTCTCGCTCTCGCCTTTTTCCGGCGCTCGAAATTTATGACACACGGCAGCAATTTGTGTGCAGCTCCAGCTACACAAGAAAAAAGCAAAACAAAAATATTTGTTCCTATCGCGTGGCACCACTGTTGCAACAACAACAACAAGAACAATAACGCTAGCTCCCTTTATCAATATGTGGGATATATATGGCGGGGCGACGACTAGACACCGAGCATTATTAAAAGGTAAATATTGCCCCCAGGAAAACAATAAAAAAAAGAGAAGAAAATTCAAAAATGTTCGACAACTGAACAATTTTTATGCATTTTTTTTTCGATTTGCTGCTGAACATAGTTTTTTTTCGCAGACGATGATATTTTGGATTTTTGTGAGATTTACGAGACAGTTGAGGGGCACAACATAAATTCCAGTGAACCATGGCACACACACACACTCGATTGCATCTGTTGTTGTTGTGGCATTCTCAAGTGCATTTAATTAGAGCTTCGTCTTGCCTCTATGTCTTGGCTAGAGAGCAGCGTATATATGTGTTTCTCCAATGTTCTTTGTTTGGCATATTTTCCATGTCTCCAATTAAAATGAATGCGTTCATTGATCCGCCTCTAGGGCTGGGGGCAGCCACACTGTGCGGGTTCCAATGTTTGGGGGCTGCTGCTGCCTCTGCTGCCTCTGCTGCTGCTGCCGCTTATCGGGCGCTATAAATCTTGATACGCTGTCATGTTCTGTCTAATTAGCAATATGTCAATAAACTTAATTTAATTTTTTTCTTTCTTCTACTGTTTGCCTCGCCTCTGTGTGTGTGTGGCATGTGAGTGGCCCGGCGTGGGTGGGTGGTTGCGCTGTGGTTGCGGCGGGTGTGGGTCAGACTTTAAAACTCACTATTGCAGTTGCTGCGGCTGCATTTATTGAATATTTGCATTTGCTCCAACCAGTATTCACGCGGTATTTCTCCAATCTAGTATTATTATACACACTCTGGTCACATTGGTCGCGTTTATTTGTTTTCCAAATTTTATTTTATTTGATTTTATTTTTGATTATTTTGTTGATTTTATTTCAGCTTTTTTTTGGGTTTTATTGCTTTGAGTTGAGAAATATGAGAATGGCGAATAAATTAAATTAGGTTCTCAGGGCAGTTGAGAGTGTGTGTAAGGAGCATGAAGGATCATGTTTGGTGTAGTTTATGTATGCATAATATATGTATATGGTTAGTGTACAACCTTAAAGATTCTTTACATAGAAAGCTAGAAAAATGCTTTAAAAATTTAGTTAATATTATGTATTATATATACTAGATATAAAATAAAAAGTTTAATATATTTGGCTTCGATTCACTATGAGAAAATCATCTAATTCCCACGACTTTCTTAAGAAACCCGCTATATAAAGACTTATTTAAAAGTGTTTTGTCTAGATATGCAGATATACTAAATAAATACTGACTATCTGTAGCTACGATAACCTCTCCCATAAACTATATTCCATTTAGTTACTACGCTGTAATACATATTTTAGTTGCAATATCAAATTCCAAATGGCAAACGGCTGTTGGCATATCTGATTAACTAATTCCATGCGATTTCCATGGCATTGGCAATAGATCAAAATTATATTGAAAAGCGCATGCAACCAGGTAGATGTACTGACAAAACAACAAACCATATATACATATATATACATATATATATTTAGATATATATCCCACTAACACTCTGCTGTGCGGCTGATATGAAAATCCGACAAAACCTCTGAATGCCATCAAAATGCATCATCAAATTGCGGCAGTTTGCACCTTTTATATAATTTCCTTTAATCAATTATGTGTAACGGCAAAAACAACAACAAGAATAACAACAGCAACTGCGTGCAGTAATAATAGCAAATTCGACAAATTTACGGCTCGAAATGTGCGTCGACTGTCAGCATGTTGAAAATAAATTACAAAACATTATTAGCATGGCCAACGGGGATGATAGATGGGTCGATGGGCGTTGGGCGTTGGGCGTAGCCTGCCTGCAGTCATGTTCAAATCAAATAAATTACCAAAAACAACTCCGATTGGCAAATCATGCGTCAGCTCAGACGGCGAAATGCCCTAAATCAATTGAAATCATTATAAACTTGTATTTAAATAGCGATTATTATTATTTAAAACGTAACATTAAGTAAAATAAAATCAAATTTGCTCAGAGTTCTATTCAGAAATTAAAAAATGCTTTTGTTAAAAATGGAAAAATAAATAAAAAAAGATTTTTAAATTTAATACAAAACTTATAAAAATATTATATATTATAAAATATAACAAAATGAGACTTGACAAACTATTCATTAGGCTTTGCTTACGTTTTAAAAAGCTTTGAAATAAATATAAATATATTGAACAGTTAATAAAAACTAAATGTTATATTTTTTAAATTTTATAAAATATTTGAAAATTAGATTTGATAAAAAAAAAAAAACATTTTACATGAAGTTTTCTTAGTGATTTAATAATTTTTAGAATTTTAATTGGATATTAAATAGTTTAAATTAAAATAATAAATTATGCCTATTATTAAAAAAAAAAAAAAATTTAAATGATATATAAAAATTTTGTCATTAATTTTTCCAAATAATTTAAGACAAAAGTGATCATATATATATATATATATATATATATATATACATATATATATTTATATATATATTTATAAATTATAATTGGGTGTAGACTTGAAAAAAACCTTTTTAAGATTTATAAATTCAGGTTATATATATTAAACTAATTTAAAAGAATATAAATCCACAAAACTTATGTAGGAAACAAGATATGTGTCAATTGTAACGCAGGCAACACCAACTGCCATACAGAATATACAATTGTTCACACACTAAAAGGCAGAGTAGCTCAAGTGGAGCACAGATAGAGACTGAGGGGGAAACTGGGGAGCATACGTGTCATGTTAAACAATTTATTGTTTGGTTTGGGGATTTTGGGGACTATTGGCGATAGTTTGACAGCTGCTAGATGGATCCATGTTTGACCCGGAGACGGTTTCCGTTTACAGCAAAATGCATATGTATACGGATTTGTGAACCCACATATATTTACTGACTTCTATTTAATTAAAGTCGATGTGAACGCATTAAAAGTGCCATGTTTAATCATTGTTTGATAATTTGTCAAGCCTCAGCGAACTGGTCGACCGTAAATGAAAATGAAAATTAATTGATAAACGCTGATAAATACGTTTAATTTGCAACCAAAAATCACATTAATTGCATTACACACACAGACACATGCCGAAGCGTAGATCAAAAGGCAAAAAACTCCACAGCTAATGGTCAACCAGAGCCGCAGCGCGAGAGGGTGAGGGAGAGTCGCAGTGGGAGTGCCTGGACCAGCAGAACCAGCCAAACCAACAGACAACAGCGACAGCAACCACCAGTCAACAGCAGGCAGCGGACAGTACCCCACAAACACACACACACTCACACACACACACACTCAGGTATTCTCTTCATATTGTGCACAATTAGTGACACAGCGAGACCCAAGTGGACAATTCCTAGCTACAGGGGACACTCACTACAGATAACGCTGGCTGCCAGGTACGCGTATTTGCCTCAGGCTCTCTCTCTCTCTCTCTCTCCCTCACTCTCAGTGTTTGCGAACCCCTCATTGAATATCTCTGGCAGCACTCACATCATTTTCGACGCTCTGTTGTTGTCAACAATATGCGAAATTAAAGCCAACGACGACTCTCGACGCCCGCCTCATTGTGCCGTGTCCCGAGTCCCGAGTCCTGTATACGGCGCACGTAGTTTGACGGTTTCGTAGATTGGCACACATCTGCGCAAATCGAATTAATGTTCACGCATGATTTGGATCTCTATGACGGATCTTGCAGTGGGCGGGTGGCTTATCTACGCCGCCAGCACGGTGCACAAAAATTAATTAAGCATCTTGTTATGAGACGAGAAAAACAAGGCTTAACTAGGTGAAAGACAAATGAAATGGCATATAGACTGTTGAATGAATGTGGATATTTATAGATGTGTATTTATATATATATATATTTATATATAATATGAAGAGCTACATATGTTGGGCTATCAGCGTTAAGCACTTAGAGAGACAGAGGAATTGCCTGATTTTGTTGAGATAGAAACTCAGAGCTGTCTTAACTTTGACCAAGGTAGATAGGTGAATCGAACTGGAAAGTTATTGTTAAAGCTTTGCAAACTCATAAGAATTTTTTGTTTATTAGAGACGCATGACTATGATTCCTTATAGCCTGGTGGCTTAATCTCTGTACTATGTGAAAACTTTCCCTTGAGCAAGCTTTACACTTTGTGCTATTTTTTAATATATAATTTAGTAAATATTAAATAAATATTAAAATAGTTATAGACATATTTCTTAATGCTCTTAATGCCAAGGAAGATCCCTGATATCGCTTTGTACCTGAGACCATCGAGCTATGCCTCATGGTGCCTAAAATTGGAAAAAGAATCTAAGATATCTAGAGAGACAAGACTCCTACGCAAACAGCCTGGCTAGGACTGAGGCCCTCAATGTGTATGATAGATCGAGTAGCTTTATATATAAAACGAATGCAGAACTTATATAAAGAAATATTAAATAAAATATTTATTTATATATAATACTTATAGATTTAGTATTTATTTATCTATATCTTGAAAGAGTTTACTATATTCCATGCACCTGGCTTGTACTGCATTTTTCCAAGCCAATTTAATAATAACTTTATTAACTTTATTATAAAGTCAAATATTAATATTAAATATAATATTAAGTTAATTAAATATTTAACAAAGTTTATTATAATTATTATTTACTGCTTAAGTCCTTAAACCAAAGGTGTCCTCAATAGATTCCTCTACTATTGTCAACAACAACTAAACAAAAGTTCATAACAAAAAGTCTTAACTTTCCCATGATAATCATCACTTCCTATTCTCTCCAAGACCAAGAGCCAACAACAACTGCTTAAATATTGAAGCGCCGCAAACAGCCAAATGTCAATATGACTTTTGTTTATCACAGATCTTAGTTAATCGCTCGCTAATAATATTTGGCAATAACAAACCGCAAAAACAGCTGCAAAAACATTGCTAAATCTTCCAGAAGCTGAGCGGAACTATATAAACACGACAAATTGTTTAAAGTTTATCATTCGCTTGGAGAACTAATTTGATAAGATGATATCCAAGTCTATAATATTGAGCTGTGCCCTCGTGGCCATCATTTTTGTTGCTTACCTGCCGGTGGGCGAGGCTGTCACCTGTACAGTGGAGCCCGATAATGCAGATTGTGTCGACTGCGCCGATCCCATCAACATTGATGATGCTGAGTGCATTGCCGAAGATAATGATGATGATGATGGTAATGGCGATGATGACGACGACACGGTGGCAACTCGACGTCCACCCAGGGGCGATCGTCTAGGCAGGCGACCTGGCTGGAGGAGGCGCAGGCATGGCCACAGGCACCTTCGCAGACCGAGAACCCTGCTGGGCAGCATTCTGCAAAAGAAACTGAGCATTATCAGTGGAATCAAGCAGGGATAAGGAGGATAGGGACTATAAAAAATAAATAATTTAAAATATATATATGAAATAAAGAATCTATATATGAAGAAAATAAATAAAAGTCTTTAAAAATGTTAAGTAAAAATTCTAAATTATTATAGATTGCAGAGTCAACTCCCTAACTTGGTAATATACATTCCAGGAGGTAGCATGGATACTAGAAATGTATACAACAAAATTCGATTTATCAGCCAAAAGAACATACATATGAAATTAATAGGGTATATATGGGCTTGCTCTATTATATTTCACATACAGTATTTTCCATAGTATTTAGAGATCAAACAGGAATGAAACTTTTTATGGTAACCATACCTTAGCAGCTGTTCAAGCTATCGATAACAACTAACTAAAGAGATATCTATTGTCACTTGACCATAATTCTTCCTTCGTATAATTGTATCCCTCAATATGCAACGTGAATTTCATCTAGAACTCTGAACTAACTTTAGAAGAACTCTATATTTATATATATTACCTATACTATTTATATGTTCCAGTCAAAACAATTTTATAAAGGTTTATAGAACACCATTTTTCTATATTCGTAAATATATATATATATACATATACCCTATTCAATTTCCACATTTCAACAAGCCCATCGCATAGATGATATCAAAATCATGTGCAATTAGTGCACTGTAACGCACCCTGTACAGCAAACGAGATCCTATTAGCTGCACGCCTGCTCAACTGCAGCTGCCTCAGCTGGCAACCCTTTTTGCCATACAGACATCTGCGTTTAATGCACTTTTGTCTAGCCGTTTTCTAGCCAGAAAATCCCAGTAAAGCCACAGAGCTGCATTGAGCATAGGTATGTGTATGTGTGGCTGGCACGTTGGATGAAGTCAGTTATCAATGGCGCCAACTGTTGCCAGGCCCGGTCTGAACCTAACTGCCAGCCAAGCTTACTAATTTTAAGGATTCCCTTCGGCTGCTCCTCCTGCTACGGCGATTGCTCTAAGCTTCAGCTGGTCGCAAGCAATGCCAATGCCATTGCCATTGCCAAACTGTTTCGCCATTTTCTATTGCGTGTCGCGTCTGCCAAAGGCAGTTGCTGCCCATACCCATTTAAAAGTGTCGGATAGGGTATATTGGTTTGTCAAATTTATGAGATGAAAGACAAGAATATATGGGAAAAGATATAAATAAACCAAATTAAAAATAATAAATTAATAAAAGTAAATATAAATAAATAGCAAAAAATTAAATTAAATTAAACAGCAAGTACATAATTTAAAAAAGGAAAAAAATAATATAATTAAATTAAATATACATAAATATAAAAATATAATATAAAATATATATAAAAAAATATAAATGAACATAAATAATTATAAATATAAAAATATAATACAACATATATAAAATATATATAAAATAAAATATAAATAAATATTAATAAATAAATAAGAACATAATCTTATTTGAATATATCAATCAATCTAACAAAATTCAGAAAATTGTAATTTAAAAATTATTTATTTATATATATCTTTTTGGATTTTCTAGGTATCATTAAAAATATAAATAAATTTTATTTATGTCTAATCTGAAGATCAATCTGCAAACATGCCTCTAGATAAGAAATTTCTTGCTATAAATTAAAATCAAATTTGAGAGTCAATAATTTAGGCAAATCGAAGCTGGATACACAAAATTTGGCCTGAATCCTTTCTAAAATTATAGACAGTTTATGAATATTTATACATATTTCCCTCTTATTGAAATAGTATATTCTTGGCAAAAGTACAGGTAACTGCTAGTCAGGCTGTGCTGACTTTTCAGTCTGCCAACATACCAATCAGCAACTGCTGCTGGTAGGCTGCAGATAAAGTTCGGGTAGCTGCTAGTCGGGCACTCCCGACACTACAGCACTTTTACTTGTTGTTGGCGTTGTGGCCTGACTTTTCAGAGTCATTGCCAATACGTCGAGCTGCTGCTGCTGCTGCTGCTGTTCCAGGCTCTGCTGCTGGTAAACTGCTGATAATTAATATTTTATGCACACGTCTGCGTTGATTTCTATCTTTATTGTTGTTTGTCTGCCATCGTCTCGTCCTGGCTATGGCTTTAGCCGCGTCGTTCGCTTCACTTTTTTTTTAATTCCATTTTTTTTTATATATAATTCTGCTGCTGCTATTGTTTGCCCAGTGGCAACGCCTTTCAATGGCTTTTCAGCTGGAAAATGTCTGCACGATGTGCGGTTGCGGTTCATTACACTTTCTGTTTAGCCACCAGCCCCCGCACTGATCCGCAGTATCGGTTATTAAAAGTCTATTAAAAATTCACGTTCAATGCCTTTCCGTTTCTCACTTTCGGCTCTATCGATGGCCCCCACATATATTTGCCATAAATTAAGTGGAAAATGTAGCCACACTTATTATACGGCATTGTGTTTACGGTTAACGCTTTATGGTCTACGGATTTCGCATTATTTTTTATCACACTCGGCAATTTGTTTGCCGTTGGGCTTTCGGGCTGTGTTTGCCAGCTTTTTTGAGGTTGTTCGTGCATGGGGCATGCCTTATCTGCCTCTCTCTCCGGGACTATTCAAGCCGGAAATACTTATGTGCCAGCCAGCAAGTAGCATGTATCTGTTTAGTGTAGCTTCGATTTTCGATTTTCAATTTGAATTTTTGATGTCAGTCCATTTAAGCAGTCGCTCACCTGACATTAGGCAGGTGTTTGGCCCCTGGCTCTAGCTCTGACTATGTCATTTCCTTGTGTCTGAATGAGTGAAGTGCAAGTATCTTGTATTGCCATGCACTTTTAATTTTCTTGACTTTTACTGCCTGCCCGATGGGGTCTGGGCGGGGCGGAGGCAGGGGCAGGGTACAGGGATAAGTGTCATGCATGTATTGAATGTCTCTGTGAGTGCTGCCTGCCAGCATGATTGACAGCTCGGTGCAAGCTAAAATAATTTCAATACTGAACGGAAATGGGCGACAGTCTAAGCAGACAAGATTATCGACACTGAGTTCTAGAGTTTCAGTATTTTTAATTTGAGCAAAGCTCTTAATATTGATTAGATAACTATTTAGATAAACTGGCTGCAATAACCATAAAATGTACGAGGCGATACATAAGGTCTTTAAAAGGTATTTTTATAGAACTATAAGAATCTTATGGAAAATATAAGGAATATGAAAATATATTGACGCAGAAAGTGAAGGTTGTGCTCTACTGAAAAATTGTATTAAGTTTGAACATAGTTAGATTACTTAAAGGATTCAACTACTTTAATCTCTCACAAAATAACTCAAGGAATATAGTTCAAGTACTACCTTCATATTATACAATTCACATAATTTATAAGATAATAATATAATAGATTGTAAAATTAATTAAAATCAAAATAAATTCGAATTTAATTAATATTGAAAAGCAATATATTTTCTAAATGATCAAAAAAGAAATTATCGTAAGACAAAAATATATTTAGGTATTATATTATATTATATTATTTTATATTATATTATATTATATTATATTATATTATATCAGATTTTGTTTGAAAATGTATGGAATTTAAAATTCAAGTCATTTTATTTGCATTAAATGCTCCCTTTTGAAAATACCGATTCCAACTGCTTTTATTAAGAGTTTCCCTGGTTGACTGACTCAGCTCGTTGTCCAAATTAAAAATATATATAGTATGCCACGCCTACTTCTTCCATCTCAACTGCTGGCCCAACAAACGTAGACAGAGGCACCAGACTTGACGTTCCAACAGAACTGTATTGAACTGTCGTCATATGTTGAGCTCTCTCTCTAACTTTTAGCTATACATCGCTTATATCTCATACAAGTAACAAGTGAGTAAAAATTTTATATAATTTCTGAGTTGAGTCATAAATAAACGGCAAGTCTCATAGAATATTTAAACAGCTGTGTATTGCCTACAACTTAAACACATTCTGAGATATAGCTTTGGCAAATAGTATCACTTTTGCGTGGTCAGCCAATATTTTATTAAAAATTCAGGTTGCCTCCCATTTGGCTGAGATTAATGAACGCAGATGCAAACATTGATGATAGTACAAGCTTATTTAGCTCTTAAGTAGATCTGAATTCTTATAATATTGATTTTAGTCTTAGTCAATTCTAACAATATACTTCACTTCTGTATGTGACTTGTCATCCTTGACATGAACCTCTGATCTCTGGCAAGGAATTTCCCTGCTTTGATTGACTAAGTCAAAATATATCGCTTAGGTATTTAAAAACTTTGCTGCTCGCATGTGCCGCACAGATTCTTTTTAGAGCACAGCTGGTCCATTAGGTCGTCATGCATCATTGTTGCTCTCGTAGCGCTGTGGCAATTCCCTACGGGGAAATCAAACATGATTCCTTGACTAAATGTTTCCCATCTTACAGCCGCTGCCTCTGCTGGCTCTCCTTAGCAACTGTCGTTTAATTGCGCTCGCCTGTAAACACGCATAGAGCAGGCGAGCAGAGCAGAGCGCATTGCATGCGTGGAGACAATTTTCGTTGGAAAAACCCAGAGCCCAGAGCCCAAGGGCCAGGCAAATGTTTAAATAGTTTACTTGAATACGCCCGATGTCCCCAACTAGTTACTTATTGATCGCCTCGAGTTGCTCGGCTCGAATTCAAATAGCTGCATTCAATTTTAATTATATGTTTCTTTAAATTCTCGTTCTTTCACTCTCTCTCTCTCTCTGTGTTTAGGGAGCTGAAAAAACAAAGACCGAGTTTCATATTTCATGGGCCGCAACTCGCTCTTTGCGGAGTTTTCAATTGTTTTACTGCGCTTCACATTATTTGACAAATTGAACAATGCGTTGGGAAAAGGTTGGGAAGGGGTGCCAGCGCGCGCGTGTGTGTGTGAAAATTAATGTTAATTGGCGTTTTATTGATTCTTTGATCAATTTGATAGAGAAACAGAGAGGGAGAGAGGGACTGATGGACACATGTCGAGCTCAAGTTCGAGAGAAAAACCACTTGAAGGCGACGCTACTGTCGGCCAATGTGAAATATGGCACCCAAACTAACAAAAGGCACCCCTACACACTTGAGATCATGAATTTGTAATGGGCACAGCAACCGAGGTCTTGCCGAGTCCTGGCGCACAGCCAAGCCAGCGATAATAATGACAATGATTAGTGTTAAACGCGCCGCGTGCGCCATTTTCAAAAGCGAAACAAAAAGAAAAATATGTTTTCTTAATAGTTTTCAAGGCCCCACGACGGGTCGGTCGTTTCACAAAATGTCCTGGCGCCTATGCGCCTTTGTCTCCTTGTTTTTGTCAACGCTGCATAATTAGGCGACTGTCCCCATACTCTCTCCCTCTCCCACTCTCTCCCACTATCTCTCTCTCTCTCTCTGTGTAATGTGCTGTCGACATTTTAGGTTATTTATTTCGGGCCACGCACTGCGCTAAATTGCTGTACATTCGAGCAGCTATGGACAGCGCACAGCAAGGACAACGCGAGTTGGCCACACACTTGAAGGATGGCTCATGCTTCGCTAGCAACGCTAATGCTAATGGACTAGTTGGGTACGCTTATCAGCGCTGCCTGTGTTTGCTTAGCTCAACATGCGCCTTGCATTCGATTAAATATGACACTAATGTCTAGCACAGTCAGAGCAAGTGTGTCATATATGGAGATCGCCAGATAACCAAATTACACTTTCTTTAATATTTTTTTTTTTTTTTTTTTTTTTTTTTTTTTTTTGTACTTTGCCATAGGGAAAATCGGGGCATATTGGCTGTGTGAGAAGGGCAGCAACTATATATATTTTTGGTGAGGACAACCAGCAGAGTTATCCGTATCCGACTATCTCTCTGTCCTCCAGTATGTTAATCAGTCCGTCTGTTGGAACACCCATATGTCTGTCCGTCAATCAGCTCGTCCGTCTGTCAGTCCGTATGAACACAGCGATCTCGTAAACCGCAAAAACTGACAGACTTAAAATTGTATATATAATTTCCTAAATTCCAATACAAATACAAGCATAATTTATCGATAACTCAACCCATTTTCTTGTTATCGATACAAATCAGTAGCAGTTTTTTAAGCATAGCTTGTATATAGTAAATGCTAGAGACTTCAGATTTATTCTGTAGCTCCATGTAATGAATACAAAAATTTGTTAATTTGAATTTCCAAATTCTCCTTTGACATCTGGAAACTATACTTATTACAATAACACTTCATCCCTTTCATTGCTTATGTATAAATGAAGTGTAAAATATAAAAATA
This sequence comes from Drosophila peninsularis, assembly GCA_035047485.1. Lineage (NCBI taxonomy): Eukaryota > Metazoa > Arthropoda > Insecta > Diptera > Drosophilidae > Drosophila > Drosophila peninsularis. The sequence continues at coordinate 176,798 of JAWNPN010000081.1, read as the reverse complement.
TCAGCTCTTTCAGTGGTCAGAGTATTTTATAGTTGCTCACTCCCGACTAGAGCACTCTTAACTATTTCTGCGGGGAGCAATTCCTTTTATTGTTTTCTTTTTCGTGGCGTGTAATTTAGTATTTTGGTATTTGTGGGAATATAATCAGTTAGTTATTGACAGTTACAGTTCGCATAGGTCAGAGTGCCTATATATGCTCCCAAAATTATTATTATAGAATGTATTCATCAATTTATTTACTTTCTTAGGAATTTTCTTTAAATACTTTTAGCCTCCATTTAGCTCTTACAACTTTACGAGTAATTTTTCTAACTTTATTTCGCCTTTCTTATTCCAATCCATATTTAGATATTTCCCAAAAGCTCTTTCAGCTTCTTCACTTCAGTTTCGCATATCGCTCTAATTTCCTCCTTTTTTTTCTGCCCTTTCTCTTGGGCCAGCCAACGTTATCTCTGCCCTATTTCATTTCACATTTTGAGCATTTTCTTAACCGCAGTCGGCTTTTGAGTTCCGTGTCGAGCCGCAATCGCCAGGCGCTCTGAGCTGAGCTGAACTTTGTTCTATTTACCCTCGACTGTTTATCAATTGGCAGGCAAGCTCGTGCGCTTCTTTTGTGGGCATCTCTTGGCTGATATGTCCACTTCATTAAGTTGGCCACACTGGCTGGGCAGGGCTGCCACTTCAAAGACGGGTTTTTGCCATCCGCATTCATATCGGCGGCCACTTTTCTGCTGACCGGCTTTCACTTTATTTTGTGTAAGACCCGCACCTTGACAACAAAAGGCCGCTTTGGCGCTGGGAAGCAAGATGGAAGAGATGGACATGGACAGGCTAAATAATGGGAAAGGGGCGCAAACCAATCAGCGAAGCCCTTGACAAAAACAGAAAAGGGTTAGGGCTAACGGCAGCTGGCATCCGGGAGACGGGAGACGGCAAACATATTCCATCATAGCAACATTTTTTGGACAGTTAAGAAAACCGCTTTTATATCAATTGAACCGCTGTTTTCTTTTCAAGGGGGCACTCGAGTTTGTCCTATAGGGGGTATATACACTGCCAGCAGCCCATCTCAATCTACCATTCACCATATTCCATTTCCATTTCCATTTTCATTTTCAGCTTTCCCTGGCTGTTGCTGTCTCGCTCGATCGGCCTCAAGTGCAATTTTCAATCATGCAATTTTTTGCCCTGCATTTGCTGGCAATTGCAGCTGAGGCTTCGCTTTTTCTCATTGTGCTCTCGTGGCATATGTGTCCTTGTCCTGTGTATATTGCGCCCTCTTCCTTTGGCTGTCTCTCTGCGTGTGCGTGTGTGCGTGTGTCAGCCGCTGTCATTCATTCAGGCGACCGTCTGAAGGCTTTTCATTAAAAATCGTTTAATCCACGCTATCATTTTCCCGCTGCCTTTCTCTCTCTCTCTGCCTCTCTTTGGGTTGCTTTTTTATCGCTCTCGTCCTGCTGCTGTCTCGTCCTGTTTGCCAATTGCTCATTGATGCAAACGTCATTTGATTGTCGTCATTGTTGCATTGACAACGACGCACAGGCGACGTCATCAGCAGGAGCCGCTCCTGCAGCAGCAGCAGCAGCGGCCCGTCAGCCGGATGTTGGCTCTTCAATTTGTTTTTCATGTTTCATATCCTGTTACGCCCGACGTTCCGCGCCCGCCCGACTGACATGTGCTCTGCGGTTGTGTGCACGGCGCACTTGAAACTTTTTTAACGCTCGGTAATTATTGGATTTGCCACGGTCCGCCTAATTATGGTGCAGCACGTGGGTGCTGACTGAGAGGGAGAGAGGCCGTGAAAGAGACAGGCAGGAGAGAGAGATAGAGAGAGAGCAAGAGAAAGTGTGCAAACGTTGTCCTTGCATTAGCGCATCACTGAACCGTGAAAATAATGGCCTCGGCCCAACTCCCAACTGCAGTGAAAAGCTGATACGTTAGCAGACGACACGCGGCCACTTCAGCAACTTTTTCGGCTGGGCAGAAGCAGCGGCGAGTGACGGAGGCAAATTGTATAAACTTTGCTCTTCGAAGCTTAACTGAAATGTGTGTCAGATTAGTGCGAGATCCTAATGCAAGTCGATTGGCACTTGAAAGTATGCTAAAGGGAATAACAAACTAAACAATTCATAAGACTAGAAAGCGTTTTTCCTTTAATATACTATATAATGGATAACTGAGCTACGGATATGGGGATTAATTGCCTAATTAGCTCGCGTCTGAACTGGATTTTAATAAATTTAGTTATTAGTAAAGTATTAGTGATATGACATCTAAGAATCTAATCTGCAGCAAATTAAACTCAATAAAAATCTATAAGAACTAAGAATATGTTATGAAGAATATACCAGAATTTGTGCTCAAATTATATTTATATTTTTTTAATAAGTATATTATTATATATTTTTATATTAATATTAAAAAAAATATTTTTTTCATAAATATATTATTATATTATATTATATATTATTTTGACATTATATTATTAATATATTTATTTATTTTTCATATTTATTTTATTTATTATATTTATATTTATTATTATTTATCAATTATATTATTTTTTTTTTTAATTACATATATATATTTTATTTATATATATTATTCACTTATATTATTATATTTTTTTAATTATATATATTCATTTTATTTATAATTTTTATGTATATTATTATTTATCAATTATATTATTATATATTTTTTAATTTAATATATTTATTTTATTTATTATATTTATATATATTTTTATTTATCATATTTATTTCTTCAACTAAACCATTTACCCTCATAGCATATCTTCACATTATGCACAGCTCCACATCAGAAATTCCACACAATATAACTGCCTTGGCATATTTCACAATCCACTCAGTTCCCAAGTGGGTTTATGAAGTTAACCCACTTAAAGCTATTTGCCAACTTGCCACGTTCCGTTCGACATAGTTTCAGTCGGGCCGAGGCAGATGCATTTTCCACCACAAACATTAACATTAACCGAGCAACAAGAGCTGAGCTGGCACAATGACAACAACAATACGACACACAGCAAAAAACGATGCCTCATCATAGGCGATATTAACTTTTCTCGCTACTACAGCCCCACTCCTCTCGCCTCTCGCCTATCGAATATCACAAGCACAGCCCCCAACAATTAAAGTCATTACCCGGCTATCATGTTGATAGTTCGGCTCGCAGCGAAACTCTAAGCTCCGGCAATGTCTCATGTGTCCGTTGTCTATCTTTGTGTGTGTGTGTGTGTGTGTCGCCAGCGCGGGCCCAACTCTAAGCTGCCACAAAAACTTTGGAAAAGCCCCAGCTCCAGTCCCCCCTCAAATGTCGCTGCAAAGTGTCAGCCCGCCCGAAAAATCCCGCCCCAAACGTTTAGCATACAATTAGCCCAAAAGGCAACGCACTGGAAGCCAGGCAAAAACTTCAGTGAAAATTATTAAAATTTCTCATGTTGGGTGGGTCGTTGCTTCAAAAAGGGTTTGACCATATGGAAATTAGCATATGATACCCATTTCGTGGGCTGGCACCCCCACACCAAGCCCAGCCCAAGGTACACTTAGCTTTAAGCTTAAAGTCGATGCGAATTCGTGTCTAGTCATGTGGCACGAACTTTAGTGTGTGTATGAAAATAGAAAAAGTCGACGAGTTATGATTTTCCATTTTCCACATTTTCTTTTTTTTCTCTACTTTTTTTTGTCTATTTTTCCGGCTGCTGTTCTTGCGTTTTTTCTCAGCGTAAATTTTCCACCTTTTACACATTTTACTTCCATTTGATTAGATCGGCTTTTTAGGGCGACACGTGCGTCGCATGCAGGAGGCAACAGCGGCAGCAACGCCTCGCATCCTGTTTTGTTTTCACGACTCCGCCTCTTGAATTGTGCTGGCCATACTCTATCGTATATGGGCTTATCAAACTGTTGAAAAATGCTGAGATATATACAAGTATTCGAGTAACTTCAGGGGAAGTACTTGAAGTAGTTCAGCAAGGACGTTAACAAAAAACGGAAGCTGGAGGATATGGAGGGAAAATTTAAGATAGACTCCTAAGAAGTATTGTTTGCCAATCCAAAATATATAGTTAAATATATATATGCATATTTTCTTCAAAATTACTCTTTACCTACATTTTTTATTTTATTTTTATTTATTTATTTATAGATAAAATAAAATATTTATAAATTTACTATTATTTAATATTTATTATTTATATATTTCATTTACTTGATTAATAGTTTCACATGTTTTTATATATTTTGTTATATAATCAATTTTTTTTTTTATTGGCTTTAATGTACTTCACATTTTTATTTATTTATTTTATTAATTCTGATATTTATTCCAATTATTTTTATTTTATTTTTAATTTTTTTATACCATTTAATTTTTACTATACCATATTTTTATATTTATTCTTTTTTAGAACTTTGTTATATATTTTATAATTTCATATTATTTATTTTTATTTTTTAAATTTATTTTTATATATTTTTATTATTATTATTGTAATCTTTTTATAATTTTTTTACAATTTTTCATATACCTAATTAAATTATTGTGCCCGCTATAAATATAAAATATTTAAAATATTATATTTTTTACATATTTCTAAACTTTTTTGTATATTTTCATAATTTATTCTTTTTTTATACAATTTATATTGGCGTTCATTTCTAAATTGTAGATTTTTCCAGAAATTTATATATGTAATATTTATTTAATATATTTTTTTTAATCATAACTTCATATTCTTATTTATTTTCAAAATTCATTATTCAAGTTAGCGCATAGCCAAGTCGGCATACGCCCGGCAAAGTTCGGCTTTTTGGTATTCACTTTTTATAGAAATTTGCACGCTCATCGCTTGAGAGTTTTAAGGCTTATCAGGCAGGCAGGCAACTTTGTCATAATCAACATCAAACAGGCTCGCTGCTGGCATCATGAGCAGCAGCTATTATTATCCGGTATCCGTACATACAGCCCTCAATGCGTCACTTTTCACAGGACGCTCGTCTAATCAACGCGCTTAAAATCGACCGAAAAGGATGTCATCAGCAGCAGCAGCAACAGCAGCAGGAGCAGCACCAGCAGTTGCAGCTGCGGCTTGTTGTCTGTTGATTAAAATTTGTTTGTCATTTCGATAAGGTACGAAGTTTTAGTGTCCAATCCGGCCAGGCAGTTCAATAACCCCCAGCCCCGGCCGCTGTGCTCTATCTGCTTTTCGCCGAGCCTGCATCTCCAATGAGGGGCTGTAAGTGCTCATCGTTTCAGTTTTTATGTCATCTCTGAATGTTGTTTTTTTTCCTCTCCCTCTCTCATCTGTATTTTTTGTTTGTAATTCTCGCATCTCTTTATGTTGCTCGTAGCTAAATGTCTTGTACTAAACCACAGAGCTTTAATTTGGCATTTGCTTCTTATGCCCTTTCTTTTCATTCTTTTCTGACACCTTTCAAGAAAGCAAACAACAACAACAGAAAAATCAAAAATAAAATGCCAGAGGGCGAAACACATCATTAGACAACACTTTGTGGGTGATTTTTAAGTATTGGGGGTGAGTTAAAATACTCGAATTGGGGTGCATTTAATTCGCAGATTTTATGAAGGCTCAACTCAAATCCAAAAAGCACTTATTTCGATTGGAAGTGGAGAGCTTACCAAATGCTGAATTAAGAATTATTTTTTTTTTTCATATTTCGTGCATTAATTAAATAAATAATAATAAATAAATATAATAGTTAACTTAAATGAAAATATAAATGTTTAAATAGCGAACTATTATTATATATCAATATTATTATGAATTACTTATCTTTAAATTATATATTTTGCACTTAAATAAAAATTTAAAAAAAAAAATAACAATTATTTAGTATTATATTACTTAATTTATTTTTTATTAGTATATTTATATTTCTTTTTATAATAATAATAATTATTTTTATTAATATGATTTTAATATATAATTTATTTACATAACATATTGAAAATTTTTTGAATACTATAATTTTATATTTAGTATTTCAAAAAATATATTTATAGTTCATTTTTATCATAATTTTATTTTTCCTAATTTTGAATATATAAATATATTTCTAAAAAATTATTATTATATTTCTGTATATTATTTATTTATAATTATAAAGATAGATTTATGATTATAAAGATAATAGAAATTCTTAAACTATTAGATTGTTATTTATATTACATATCCATCACATATATTTTTTATTTGCTTATTTTTTATTCATTATATTTATTATTATTTATTTATAATTTTTTTAAGATCAAACAAAACTCTTGAATATTAAAAAAAAATTACCTTTAAAATATTTTACAAAATTTTGTCATAAAATATCCTCCATGCGACATCCTTAAGCTTTCTCCCAATATTTGAGCGAATCAATTACTTCAGTTGACACACTTGAGATTTCTGTACACCTGACAAACGGTTCCGTCTTTTGTGTGTAGCTCAGCTGCCTCCTTTCAACCCCACCTGCGGCAAACTCATCAATGACATCACCTTTGCTAAAGAAAAAAACTTATTTTTTTCATATAGCCTGACTCCTCGATATGGTTTTTAATGTGCCGTGATTTTTCTTCAAATATATGTATATATATGTATGTGTTTATATGGGTTTCTTCTTTTTTTTTTAAGCTCATCATGTTGTGCTTTATTTCTTCTGCATATTTTTGAGTCTCGTCAAACGTTTAGCATATTCTCTTTGTGCTGATTTTTAGCTACTGCTGCGCATTTGATGGTGCGGCATGTTCTGTCTTCTGCTGCTTCTTTTCTCAACTTGCTGGTTGTTGCTCCCATTGTTGTTGTTGTTGTGCTCATTTTAACTACAAACAGCACAGACAATCACAGTCGCAGGATAATACCAACAACGCAGCCAGCTTTGCTCCATTAACAAAAACAACAACAGGCAGCAGAAGCTTCGCATAATTCCATGTAGACTTTGGGCTAAAATGGTCTCAGGCATGACGCTTGACTGGGACAGCGGGCGTTTGCTTGGGCAGTGGGAGTGGCAACGGAGTCTGGTTTATAATGCGCGCCGCTTCACTACGCTTATTATTTGTAGCATACTTATTGGGTGGGTGGCTTTTTAAATATGCATAAAGAAAAGCATAGCGCACATCGCGGCGCTGTCTGCGGCCTGTAAGGGGCTGCGGAGCGCTGAAGCTGGGGCTCACATATTTGTCTGGGGCTTTGCATTATGCGTTGCGATGTCGCCTCGCCTCGCCTCGCCTCTCCGCCGCCAGCTGCCTCTGCTGTTTTTCTTCGCTGTTTTCACCTGGCGGCGTCTTTTCTCTTGCCGCTTTATTTAGCTTATTAAAATTTCACTTCATTTTTCGCTTCTTTTTTTCTTTCTCTGATTTCTTTTCTCTCTCTCTCTCTCTCTGAAATTTATATGCCATGCACTCGTAATTATGTCAATTTTTTCGACTTTGAACTGTGATTACATTTTGCGACGACTGTCTTTTGACTGATTTTTGGCATCTGATTGGACCATTTAGTCAATTGGTAGTTGCTCCCAAGGGGCGCACACTTTGAAGTACTTTTCATTTCATTTTCAATTTAGCCAACGTTTTTTCGTGTCTTTAATGAGTTTTGCTCACTTATTAAATACTACTTAAATATTTATTCAATTATTTCGGGAGGGAAATATTTCACTATTTTAACAAAATTATTTTTATATTATATTAATTTTTTAAACATTTTGTATATTTTTATTCTTAACATGTCATAATTACTATTATGATTGTTTTAACTTGATTGTAATAGTATATTCTAAACATATATTACCCTTTCTTCATGAGATTTACATAGAAAGGCGTTGATGACATATGGAGGTCTGCTACGAAAGCGGCAGCTAAGAAACTATATTATTTGAGAGCTTCGCTTGGTATATTGAAAATAGCCCTAAGGTTTTATTTTAGTTTACGACAACCGATTAAAAGGTCGTTTTTTCTTTTTACTTTAAGATAGAGTTTAAAGAAAATTTTCTGACAACTAAAATAAATTTATGAGAAGTTTATATACATTTTAACTCCAATTTGAACCTATGAAAATTGCGTAGAAGAGCGTTAGCCTTTCCCCGTATTGAAAATATTTGAAAAAAAAACTCAGAATTTTCTCAATAATCCAATTGTTTTATTCAATATTTTAATTAATTTCGTAGTCCAATGATATCTTTTTACCAGCGATCACCAGGTCCACCGAGTCTACCACCGCGACGGCCGCCGCGCCTGCCTCGGCGACCCCAACCACCGCGACCCCAACCCCCGCGACCCCAACGACGGTGGCCCCAACGTCCGCGACCCCCGCGACGATGTCTACGGTGACGATGGCACCCTTTTCTATCATCATCATCATCGCTAGCTTCAGTGGTTGTGGGCGCGATAGTTGTCGTGGGGGCGGCAGTGGTCGGAGCTAGCGTCGTGGTTGGTGCCACAGTAGTTGTTGCAGCACATTCGGCATTGGCTGCATTAGCAGGTAGAGTGCAGTCAATGCAATTGGGGTCGGTGGGATCCACTTGGCAGGTGACTGCCTCGCCAAGCGGCAGATAGGCAACAAGAACAGCCAACAGAGCGCAGCTCAAAACAATCGTATGGGTTCTCATCTTCCCAGTTCGTGAATGATACAAATTTGGCCAAAGTAATGCAGTTTTATAGCAACTCCCAACTTTTTGGTAAAGTCTACACAGATGTTATCACAAAAGACATATATAGAAATAGACATTTGAGTATTTGTTAGCGATTTTGAACAGACGTCACAGAAATTATTTGTTGAGCAAATGTGAGAAAATTTGTGTGTTTAGTTAGCTGTTGATAAGAACATTTTTGGGTAAAAATAATTTAAATATGATTATAATAAAAATAATTAAATAAAGTATAAGAAATTATTTATGAATATGTTTTTAATGAATAAATTAAATATATAAAAATATAAAATAAACCAAAAACTCTATTGATATATTTATTATTTTAATTTTAGATTTATAAATATTATAGTTTAATTATATTTTTGATATATCAATTATGACTGAATAGGATAATAAATGTATTAAAAAATACATTAAAATATAATTTTTATTTCATAAAAATTTAAGAAAGTCAATATAATCAATGATAAATATCACTATGGACTAAATGACCGTTTTTTTGGAATAATTTAAAAAATTTAATGAGAAGCTTTTATAGACTTAGATACTTTATAGATAACTGGATATAGAATTAGAATTTTGCCAATACAAACGAGCATTTCGTCCATAGTGCGCTGTTGGCAGCTGTTTAGTTGCGAGTATCCGACTTATAAATATCCTGCAACTGAGCCAAGCTGCTTTTTTTAACATTCAATCTCTTACTAAACTTCAATTAAAAGAGTCTTGTAAAATTATATTTATAAAGATATGTGAAAATATTTATAAAATAATTAAAATAAATAAGATAATAAAATATTAAAAAAAAAACATTAATTACGGCTGAATTTTTAACATAATTCATTTTAAATAAGATTTTTTATTTTATTAAAGACTTAAAAATAAAGGAATATTAATAAAAAGTGGATGTTGTTTAGTCGGGAGGGCTCGACTTGAAGATATTACATCAGCACTTTAATTAAGAGCATAAGAAACTTAACAAAAATAATAAAAATATATATGTATTATAATAAATACAAAAATTTGAGATTCTAGTAGCTTCGCAAGAGATTCACTTAAGTCAATTTAAATCAAAGGGAAAACTTGTCAAATATTTGAAAAGTGATTGCCAAGTTTAAGCCCCTAATGAGGGATCAAGAGAGATCAAAGCGTGCTGATAGGCAGACAGTCAGCGCTAGATCGACTTGATGGTCACGCCAAATGGAGTCATGCCCACTACAGCCTGTTATATACAATTCCAACAGCTTTATAATACCCTAACTCCACTTTCAATATACTCAGGGTATACAATAACTTTATTCTAGCTTAAGCTAAGCAAATTGTATGCCTAGCTGCCATTATTTAACCAGCTGTCAATTGAACCACACGAGTCAAAACGAAATATAAAAATAAAAAAAATGTCTGAGCAAATAAGCCAACAACGTTTGTATATGTAAATCCAATCGACGTCAGAGTCGCTGAACCTCAACTTTCGAATTGCTTAGGATATTACGCCAAGTTTTATTGAGTCGATTGCAACGATTGCCAAATGCACGTAACTCAGCTTTTATTTCCAATTGACTCCCAGACAGACAGAGAATGTCATAATTTTCTAGACCACGCTCATTAGGAGGGAGAACTGCAAAGCGCACATCAATGGGCGGCAATTGGAGCGCCATCAAAGCCATCAACGTGAACACACACAAAACCCGAAAGACATTGACTAATAACTTATTTATGAACCTACGGTTTATTGTTATGACTATGACCCAGGCAGAGCCCCCAAGCCCCGAATAGAACAACAATAAATACACGCTAAACTTTTCAATATTGATAAACTTTTTCTACACAGAGCGAAAGAAAATGGGGAAAACATGAAATAAAAGACAGCAAATAAAAAAAAAAAAAACAAATGAAGTACAGCAAAAACAAGCGGCAGCCGCTTCCGCTGGCCGCCATAGCACCGGAAATAGCTGCATGCAGACACACACACACACACATGGACAAAAAAGCTGGAGACAAATGCCATTTACAATTTTTGTACATAAAGCCGCTTAAGCAGCACTCTGTCTGCCTGCCCGCCAGGCCCCCCTCGTCACGCCCACTTCGACATGTAATTTGTTTTTATGTCTGCCCATATACGTGAGATAACGCGACGAGAGCTGAGCTCTTTTTGCTTCCTCTTTCTAGTTGTTGTTGTATTCCTTCGATTAACATTGGCAACACTTAAATGGCGACTGTAAAGGTGGGCGTGGCAAGGGCATGGGCGTGCCATTCAACCCAAACAACAAGTGGCAGACGCTGAGACGACGACGAACTGCGAACTGCGAACTGCGAACTGCGAACTACGAACTGGCCCAGGCTCTGCTCCTGGTCCTAGCCCTGGCCCTGGCCCTGGCCGTGAATTCCATATATAATTTTTGCCTCCTTTTTTTTTCTTGGCTCTGAGCAAAGTGAAAAATATCCTTGCCGCGCTGTGTTGCATTTGAAATTGTTCGGTAAAAAGCGAACGGAACGACGCATTGAACGGCAAAAGTTTCGAAAAACTGCCGCGGCGCAGTCGAAGCTGCAAAAGTTGAGAGCTGAAGCTGGTGGCTAAGTTCGGCTGGGCTGCGGGCATGAGCGCATTTTGACATTAATGGAAGTGTTTCCTTCTCTCTTTTTTTTGCGCTGTCGGAAATACAATATATATTAATATTGGCAGACGTGTTTAGTTTTAAATGGCAGACTTCCATTTTCTTTCCGTTTTTATTTTTTTATTTATTGCTCTCTGCAGAGAATTTAAACGTCTGGCGGAGCAGAAAGTGTCAAGCTGTTTGAAGAGCTTAGCCAAACAACTCGCTTTATTGAAAGGCGAGCTGACTTCTTAGCAGATAAATATAACTATTTGTATGTGCTCAAATGTATAAATAGGCCTAACAAATATTTAATTTGTTTTGCAAACATAAACTATATTAATTCCCATGTGTCTAACATCTGCGTATTATTTTTGAAAAGTATAAATATTTATGCACGATTTTATATATAAAATATACAAAAATATATTTAATAACATAATCTTTATATTATTTATTTTTACACATACCTGCGTCTCCTTAGCCTTTAAAATGTATTTAAATATACGTTAATTTGATATCCATAGCAAACTTTTATAATTGACTTGCCTAACCAATAGAAAAAGCTAGAAAGAAAAGAATTCCCAAGGAAAAATGTGTTAAAAAATTAATAATATATTCAAATTAAATGTATAAAATAATAAATTAAATAAATTTTATGGACTATTGACCAATATATATTTATATATACAACAAAGTATTTTTTTTTTATATATATAAATATAGAAATATATATATCTCAACGTGTATCAGCACAGCTCTATAATCCTGTATTTCCTAAAGCATATAATAAATATAAATTAATATCTCTCATTATATATTATTGTATATTTTTTTGTTCACTATATATAGATATATAATGATAGACGAGTCTTGATTCTGATCATTCTTAATCAACTATAAATAACTTTTAAACATAGAAACAGCTATGACAGCTTAAGCCTTTTGTACAAAAGCTGTTTACGCAAGAAAATCCATTTTCAGTGAATGCCACATATTGTTTTTTTAAACATATTAATCGTGAAAAACTTCAACAAATTATATTTATATTTAATATTATATATTTTTTTAAACATTTGTTTATATATATTTTTAATATTTTTTTCTGTTTCAGATTTCTCAAAGGCTGATCAATGCTTCAATTAATAAATATATATAATATGTGAATAAGGTATATTCCTTTATATTTATCTATTTTCAAAGGCTCATCAAAACCTTCAATTAAGCAAAGAAAAATAAGAAAATTGGGTCAGCGGTGCATTGAGAGCATTCGCATAATTATTTATTCATTATGCTACGAATTTCTTTATATACAAAGAAATCATTGAACTTTTAAGTAGATCCAAGTAGTACATTAATTAAACAGGGGTTGCTGCGGAAGAAGGAAAGTTTTTGTAGCCCAACCCTCGAGGAAAAAGTTGAAAGCATTTAAAGAAACTTGAGTTCGCCTCACTTTCACTCAGTGGGAATTTGTTTTATTTGATTTGATGGTCACATTGCGTGACAGTAATTACAAAATAAATGCAAACATCTGCAGCGGATCACAGAGAGACGCCCAAAGACGGCACGCCAAGGCAACGAAACGAAAGGGATGTGTGCTGAGAGGGTGGACGATTGGGATTTCGTATAGAAATTGGGATGTGCGTGCTGCCAGGCAGAGACACTCTTACTCTCTCTCCTCTGAGTGTGTGTGTGTGTGTTTTTGTCTGGAATGGTTTTGTGTATCTTTCTAGTTGTTGTTATTGTTAGTAATTCGAGTAGTAGTTGTATGATGCATGCAGCTCTTGATGGATTGGCATAGAGTTGCAGCCAGCTGAAGGGAGAGGAGGTCGTCTGCAGCAGGCTGGCAGCCGACTCGCTCGTTTAGTTGTTCTTGCTGTATTCTATTACATGTGTAAGTTGCGCTTAAGTTTGCCGAAGTGCCATGTGACAAATTCGACAACAGCTGAGACCAATTGCACAAAGTTTAACGCACACACACACACACATATATATACTCACACCTTTCGGTCTGGGGCCATGCATCGTTTCATCTATCAATCAAGCTCTGGCAAAGGCAAAGGCATAAAACTGCCATTAAGCCAGCAGAGCCGAAACTCTATCATAAATCTTGAACGTAATCTTTAAAAAAACAGTTATCCACCCACCACCCGCCACCCGAACTGCTATTGCATTTGCTTGCGTTATTAACATATTGTTTACTTTAGCCAAAAACCAAACACATTTTCCATTATCTGCATGTGCAGCAGCAACAGCAGCAGCAGCTGATGCAATACATTCCCCTCCCCTTCATTGGCTCGGCAATTTATCAAATGTTTTTCGCTGGCGGAAACGGAAGCTGCCGGAAGCTGCATAAAGCTACGTGTCATAATGGAACGAAAGCGGCATTGAGCTTTGGTTTGGCCGTTGGGATTGAGGTTGGGGCTGGCATTGGGGTCTGCGGCTAATGGCGCTAATAACGCACCATCAAATATTAATAATAATGGGCCAGAGCAAAAATAATAATAATAAAAAAATCGAATGCTGACGGCCAGCACTTCCGCTCGACCAATGTCCGTCTGACCCCCTAAAAATGAAGTGCCCCACACACACAGAGAGAAAAGTCCTCTCCCCATCGACCAGCTACACGTCCATCAGATGCCACTCGAAGCCAAAGTTTGCACTTGAAACGCATTGAACTTGAGTGTGCGTGTGTATGTGTGTGTGTGTCTGTGTGAAGTGTGTGTGTTGGACATTTTGATTAGCTTTATGCCTGGACATATGCCGGAAATGGCAATATTGGCAATAGGCGCAGTGGAAAAAAAACGGTAGAAGCAAACCCAGACAACTTGACTTTTAGATATCCTTTTGGCATTTCTGAGCCCCAGCTGAGAGACAATAGAAAATTAAGCTTTTGTGTGAGAAGGGCGCAAAAGCTAATTTATTTGCGTAAATAACAGGGAATATTTCATGAGCATTAAATATTTGCAGGTCTTAAATTAGCTTCCGATATTTGTGAATAATATTAATATATGAAAATACAAATTATTTAAAATTAAATAAATATATGATAAATATATACATTTTTTTTAAATACATAAATGTTTTTTTTTTTAATATATTATTATGTTTTAAAAATATATAAATATGTTTTTTAAATATATAAATATTTTTTGTTTTCAATATTTAAATATTTTGTTATATATACATTATTTTTTTTAAATAAATATTTTTTTTTTTTTTATAAATAATTTTTGTTTTAAATAATTTTGTTGTTTTTTTTTTTTTTTTTTGGTGCTCAAAAATATTTTATATTTATAAAAAAAAAAATAATAATATGATAAAAAAAATGGTTTTATTTTTTGAAAAAATTATTATTTATTTATAAAAAATTTGTATTTGGTAAAAAAATTAATAATATTTTATTTAAATATAAAATTAGTTCAATTTACAAACTTGAAGTCATATTTGCATAATACACACATTTAATTCTTATATTGAGGAAAAAAATCAAATATTATTATGTATATTTTTAATTATTTATTTCTGTTAAGTTCTTGCTGCTCGTATATACATATAAAATATTAATATAAAATATCTATATATGTCTCTTAACATATTAACAATAGACAGAGACAGCTTTGACCTACTGCTCATCTAGGGTATTTCGGAGCGCATTGGCAAGGGCAACACGCACAGCCTAATGCCCAAAATTGAAATCACAAATGTTCGACTTATGCACAGCACTCGATATGCAGGTGATGCAGGCACAGGCGACAGGTGCCAGGCGGCAGGGTACGCCCGCTGGCGAGACAGCTTGCACAGCCCAAACTACCACGAACACACACATACACTTAGGCTGGCACCTACAAACACACACACACTCTCTCTCACACTCGAACAACTTCAGTCACAACTCTCGCGTCACAATTTGGCAAAAAACAACAATAAATATTGAACACACATATCACACAGGCACACTCATTCACTCACTCACTCACACACACACACGCTGCACAGCAAATTGCTTAGCATACTTTACGGCTTCAATTGGCAATTGGCAGCCTTTGAATTCGTTTCCCGGCACCATTTCTGCCCGACATGCCATTGGCAAGACGCTTGACATGTCTGTAGGCGGTGGGCGTGGGCTGTGGGCTGCGGGCTGTGTGGGCTGAAGTGGTTACCCGAGCCGTGAGCTGTGAGCGCCTGAGCCTGGCGCCTACCTGGCACCTGACAACTTGGCAAGCTTTATTGTTGTTGTTGTTGGGATTTCTACCTTTTTCTTTTATTTTTCCCTTTCTTTTTTTTTTGGGTGCATGTTGCGGCTGCTTGCCTTTAAAGCCCAACAGTTTTACCGAAGTATGGAATGAAAGTTGCGATTGATTAATTTAGTAATTTTTTAAGGGATTTTGTGGCAATTGAATATTATTTATTTTAATTAAAAATAATTTTAGTGGATTATTTATGTATAAATACAAAATAAAAATTAATTAATAAAGAAAAATAAAAAAAATATACATTTATTATATAGAAAAATGTATATATATAAAACACCTAAATCAGAATTAAATATAATTAATTAATAAAAACATTTATAATTACTTTTTAATTTTTATGTTTTTTTTTTGTATTTGTATTTTTTATTTTTTATTCTTATAAAAAAATATTTATAATATATGTAATTATTTTTTAATTTTAAATAAATTTTTTCATTTTAATAATTTATTTTTTATAATTTTTATTTATTTATTTTTAAATTTAAATTATATTTCTATTTATTTTGTATAAATATATTTTTTTACTACCCTTAAATATTATTAAAAATTAAAACGGATATATGTATATATATATTTATTTTATAAGAAAATATATTTCACAAAAATTGTAAAAAACAAATAAATAAGATATTAAATATTTATTTTTTTTATTATTTTAATACCTTTTTTCAGGAAAGCATTTATAAAACTGAAGTTCTCAATTATGATATTTGTTTTCGCTTGTCGGCACAGCTGCCTCAGATCTTTAATCTTAATGATAAATTACTTAAAGAAAAGATCTGTAATTATGATATGCAGTTCTTAAGACAGCTGCTAAACATTTCTTTCAGCGCTCAAGAGTGACGCATCAACGTTTGATGTTTCAAATATTCATTGTTTAATAAATGCATATTCATTTGAAATGAAAGCAAAAAAAACGGAGTAAATTTTATAATTTTTCCATCTTTAAGACAACAGCTCGATTGACCCTCGCCATATGCTAACTGTCTTCGGGCTGTGTGGCAGCTGCCGTTTAACTTCCGTCTACAAGCCTCACACACGTTGGAACTACGTCAGTTTTGATTGAAATATTGACAGGAATTTTTGCATAGTTTGGCGATAAGTTCAGCAGCTCCACGAACACAAAAAGCAGAAGTCGAAGCAGGCAGAGAGGCAGAAGCAGAAGCAGAAGCAGAAGCATTACCGCCACAGCTAAACAAACTCAATTGCAATGTGGCTCATGTGCAATGCGCTGAAAACTTTAAGAGTCGGCGCGCGCTGGCAGCCAAGTGCTCCGGGGCCCACTCAATCGAGCCTGAAAACAGCTTATGACAGGTTGCCTTATTATAGCTGTCAGGGTTGTCAGGGTTATTAGAAACCTTTTATGCTCGCACTCGAGGCGTAGGTGCCCAATGTCTTCATTAGGCTGCACATGAGACGACGACTCACGACTTTAAGCGCTTTTCCATTTGTTATTTTCTTTTTCTTTTCATGACTCTCCCACACTCTCTCTCTCTCCTTCACTCTCTCTCTCTATTTTTTCTGCTGCTTGATATTTTTCAGGCCTCTGACAGCGGCGACAGCTCAGGTGTAAAATAGTTTACCACGTCGGTTGGCAGCGGCGTATTTTGTTGTCGTCTATTTTCTTTTTTCTGATTTTCTTTTAGTTTTCACAGTTCGCCTTTGTTTTTTTGCTGCTATTGATTTTCCAACACTTTTCGCCTGGCGCAGTTCTTCATAAATGTCAGAGAAACCACTTTGATGTCTTGACTTTAAGGCTGCCTATACACCCACACATGCACACACTAGATGGACAGATATGAGCTCTTTAGAATTGTATTCCCTTTTCCATATTTTCGTTTTTGTTCGGGTCACATGTGGCACTTTGATGTGGTTCTGTCTGCGGCAGTTTTTGTCAAGTCACGGCTTTTAATCCCCTGGACAGGGTTTTCGGCTCTCTTCTTCTGTCTGTGTCGGGTCCGCTGTAGGTGTTGCCGACTCCGGATTTTGGGCATTTTTACAAATCACTTCGACTAATTGTTTTGGGACGCAACAACAAAAATAAAACAAGCAGACAGTTGAGCAATCCTTGAACCGAAGGTCAACTATGGCTTACGGGCCAAGGTTCTTTGCCTCTTGCAACAGCTCAGCGAAAACTCATCAGACAGTTCATAGACTTACAGTTACAGCAAAAAAAAAAAAAAAAAAAAAAAACAAAATAGAAAATTGTTCAGCTAAGACACTCGCCAAACAGCTAATTCCAAATTCAAAACTCGTGTGCGCTAAAAGATTCTCGTCTACGGCTAAACTCAAAAGTTTGCGATGCGAATGAATCGCACTTGAAACATCTGCAAAGAGCTATCGATGGGCTAGCGGGCAACTGATTCAGTTGGGCAAAGTTTACTTTTCGAAATCGAATTTAACTTTGTTTAATTAGCGATAAATGCATAAATTAAGTCAACTCAGTTGAGCACAGCAAATATTTAAAGAATAATTTATAATGTGAAATAATTTGAATTTGAAAGATTTAAGAAAAATATATAAATTCGTATGCCTCCTAGTATAAAAATAAACAGATATAAAAAATATTTATATATTTAGAAACTTATTAAAATACTATTTAAAAAAAATATTTTTTTAAATTATATACAAATTATTTTTAAAAAAAATTTAAAGTATTATAAAAAATATTTAAGTTCATTCAAGAAATGAATTAAAAACTCAAATAAAAACTGTTAAATGTACAAATGGTTTTAAAAATGTATTTTCAAACAAATTTAATAAATTATAATAATAAAACTGAAATCTAAAATAAATTTAGAAAATAAATCTATATTAAAAAAATTTGTTTTTTTTATAAAAGGAAGTATTCCAATATTTTTATTATATGCACTTGTATAAAATTTTGTAAATAATTTATATATATTAATAAAGAAAAATCATGTATTATACAAAAATGTTATAAATTATTATTATGATCAGATTTTGTTTCTTTATTAATTATTATATTCAAATTAATTTATTATTAATATATATAAAAATTCCAGACTGTCGTTTCTATAAACTAAAGTTAAAAAATAAAACTTAAGATTAAAAAAAAATAAATAAATAATTAAAAACATTTTATGAGTTTAATATTTCCCATAATTCAAATTCTAATATTAAAAAAAAATTTTTTCAAAAATGAAAATGAAAAATGAAATTAAAAATATGATAAAAGTTGAATATAAAATTAATTATTAAATATAATATCTAATCTATATAACAATTATATAGTATAAGTAGAAAATAAAATTAAATATTTAAATAAAATTCTTAAATATTTGTTTTTTGGGAATCTAAAGTATTTTTCCCCCGACACAAATATGTAATATTCATTGAGTTCGTCCCATACAAAATCTCACACATTGCATACATTTATAAATTACAATCACAAAGTTGAAATTTGTAATTCAAGGCCATTTGACATGTGATAATAAAAACGCTATCATCCGCAGATCGTAAGGAATACTCATCGAAAGTTTTACAAATTGAACAAACAAAAGTGGAGCAGCGATAAGCGAGTCAGACCCAAGCGCGCTTCAAGAATAGCAACTGTCGGCACTCACACGCCCCCTGTGGTTGGGAACTCGCATGAATTCATAAAATTTCAAGTTTTCTCTGATAATATTTCGTTCTTGTTATTATGTCCACAGATTGATATGCACTTTTTGTTTTCATTCTTATTTTTGTTATTTTTTCGAGCTTTTTTTTGTTTACTTTGGAAACAATTTGGAATTTCTTGTGTTTGTCTTGGAATTTGGAGCTGCTAAGCTTTTGGCGCTGCAACTTTTGACAGCAGTTGATTGAATGCCATAAAGGGGATTACCACGCAGTGTGTGCAACTGCGTATGGTTATCTGGTGTCATACTCGCAGCGCACCAGCTGGCCCTAATTGCTCGCACGGTTAGTCAAGATACGGAAGGCAAGCATGAAGCAGGTGTAAATTGTTATTTAATATTAAATGAAGTATGAACAAAATATGAATAATTGTCATTAGGCTTTATGACGGGCAATTATTCATTATATATTTATTTATTAAAAAAAAAAAATATTTAAATTAACCTTCACGATTAAAGAAATCCAAAAATAAACTAAAATATATTTGGTTTTCTTAAATATTAAATTAATTACAGATATTTTTTATGTCCGATGAACGTAAATAAAGCAAAATAAATAAACGAAAAATTAAAAACAAAATAAATAAATAAAAGATTTCTAAATATATATAAATTTACTATAAATAATAATATTTATATTTTAAAGTTGTTTTAAAAATAAAAAAATATTTACTTATAAATAAAACAAAAAGCAAAAGAGTAGGCAAAAAAAAAAAAAATTTAAATTATAAGCAATTGCAGTCCAACAAAAAAAAAAACAAAATTGAAGTGGAGGAAACAATTACTAAATTTATTTATTATAAATATTTTGTTACTAATAAAGTCACACTTAAAAAAAATGATTTGCTTAAAATTATACAACAAATATTTGCCCAAAGACTAACGCAGCAGAGACTTTTTTATATATTACTCTAACAATTTCTGCTCGTAGCGAAAATCCAAATAATCTACAAACATAATACTTTTTTTTCTCATATGTATATGAGCAATATATATTTTTATAAATTTAAAAAAATATCTAAACTAAATAAAATAACAAAAAAAAAAAAAAATTACAAACAACTCCACTCAAATACATAAACATAACTCAAGTCGCCTTCCATACCTCTCGACATTCACAAGCTAATCTCATCAACAGGCAGGCAACAGGCCCATATGTTGCGAGCAAAAAGACTCTTTTTCAGCTGCGCTCTTACTGCGGCGTGCCATTTGCCACAACGTTCCGTCTTATACGCAACGTTTCGGTATTGAAACAAAGCGGCACAGCAAGAGCGTCGCGAGTGAAGAGCACGAAATTTGCGCTCTTTCTGTGGGCTTACTCGAAATTGAAGTAAATACAAAGTAACGTTAAGTTGTTTGTTTTTTTTTTTTTTGTGCTCAAATGTAATCAATAATATTAAATATTTAATGTGGCAGGTGGAAAAGTTTGTGAGATTTAAGAGAACATATGCAAATAATTGAATAAAATTTTAAAAATTAAAATAATTTTTTTTTACAAATTTATAAAAATTAAGTAAATATTTTTTGTAATAATTTGTAATTTTCAGAAATATAAACATAAGAGAGGTTTACCTGAGCACAGACACCTGGCCGCCTAGCGCCGCTTTGATATCTACTTGAGATCCACTTACGTTCCACATGCAACAACTTTGCTTGCGCTCTTCGGGCGACAGTCGCTCGCCTCTCCCCATGCTCTCTTCGCTGGCTTCGTTGAGTTGCGCTGTAACAGAGTCGCATACAGGTGCACGCGAGAGCGAGGTATTCGCTGGCACCTACACGGCCGCACGCCCACAGACACCCGCACACACATGCTCTTCGTTTGCCTCGCTCGCTCTCTCGGTCTGCGTTGGCAGCAGGAAACGTCGCAAGGAAATGCCAAAATGTTCAACGTCCATTCGCATTCGCATGTGTGCGAGCAACTGTAACTGTGTGTGTGTGTGTATGTGTGTGGATGACATTGTGGCGCTCGTTGGGGCAGCGCCAGTTGTCGGCTAACGGTAGTCGTTGCGAAACTTTTGCTGGAGTAACGTGTCGCGCAATTGAAATTGGCGGCGTTTTCATCGGCCAGCGCCAGCGTCGTCTCCAAATTCGCGTGCTCGCGACTTTTTTCAAAAACGTGTGTGAGTGAGTCTCAGTGAGTGAGTGGTTGTGTGTGTGTGAGTGTCTGACTCTCTGTGTGTGTGTGTGTGGGGCTGCCAATTAGTGTGTTACATTTGTGCAACAGTCCCGTGTGCGTGTGCGCGTGTGCGTGCCCCATGCTGCATGCGTGTGCGTGGGGCGCCGCCGTCTCGCGAGACCAACTTCAAAAATATTAACAAAATGCAAATATCGAAGAGCTCAACTAGTCAATAAATAAATATATAAACATATAAGCCGATATATACACATATATATCCAGCAACCTGAACCTTTCTCCCAGGTAAGCCTAACCCGAAAAACAAACTTCTAACGAGCTTTTAATTCACTTTGCCCTGCCTTCGTCCTCTCAAGTTTTATTTCTCCTTTTTTTTTATACTTGCCCAAACTTTAGACGAAATTCAATTTTTGGCCCAGGCCCTTGAAAGCGGCCAGCCAAAGAAATTGTTGCCCACAACGCACGCTTATGGTCATTAAACTGAATTAGATAAAGTTAAACGATGTCTAATGTCAATTAGATTATGTGCAAATAAAAACACGAGAGGGTCGAGCGCGCGACCATTTCCTTTCAATTCAATTGATGGAAAGAGAGAGACCTAGAGATAAGAGTTTAGAAAAGAACTGAGCAAAGACTAAGGTGATGTTGGAGTTTTAAAATCTTACTGATATAGTCAACTTGAATTTTTAAAATTTCTTTATTTTTTAGTAAAATATCAAGGGGTTTTAAGTAAAATTTTTTTGAAAAGCCAAAACTATTTAGATAAATTACATAAATTATAATAATAAGAAACTTATTTATTTATAATTTATAAATTATTGTAAAAATATAAAAATATTAAAATAATAATAAATTATAATCTTAAAATATGAATAGGAAATTATTAAATATATATTACAATAATAAATAATAGTAATAATAATATAATAATAATCATATAATAATAAAATATAATACTTATATAATAATATTAATAAATTATAATAAAAGTATATATAAATTATAACTAACATATAATAACTCACGTGGTATACACGAGTATATATTCCACGGTATATATTCTTTCGGGCAAACGGACGGACGCACGGACAGATAGACAGAAGAGTCGAAGGGCCGAGAAGCAGACGGACGGATAGCAAGACGGACATTGCACGTAACCTATATACCCATTTGAGTACGCGTATAACAGTTATATATGAGAATGTATTAAGCATTATAAAGAAATTTTCTTTTTCTGATCTTCTTTTGAAAAAACATAGAAATCGTCTTTACATATATATAATATATTAGACCTCCTAATGAAGTCTGTATATGATAATGAATAGTTAATACAGCAATTTCTAGACATAACTTGAACTATTAAAAACTATAAAGATTTCAACTATAAACAAGAATAAATTCAAAACTATTTAAGATGTTCAACAAGACATATCAAATCAAGTCTTCAACGAAAAATTATTTATTTTTAATGCAAATATCTCAGAAAAAAAAATATATAAAATACTATAATATGTATTTAAAATTATCATAATTATCATAAAAAATACTCGTGCAACATAATAATAAAAACATTGTAATACAAGCCTAATAAATTAATTAGCATATTTATGCTGACAGCCGAGCGGAAGATCACTCAAGATTAGTTTTATTGGCCATGTCTGTGTGTGCGGCTGTAGCTAATCCGAACACCTCAGAATTTAATGAGCTGTATTCAGCAGCGATCTTTCGCTTAGCTCAGCCTTCGCAACATGCTAATTGATGGCTAGGAAAATACTTTGACAAATATGAAAAGACGAAATTCAATGAACAGCAGAAAAAAAAAACACGACGACAGCTGTAAAGTTTTCAGTCCACAAAAATGTTGACCCAAGTAAATTAGCGTGAAAATTCCTAAAGAAACAAAAATGTTTTTAGTTGATTATGAATGCCAAGAGTCGAGCGAAGCCAGAGATAGTTGGAAGCGGAGTGCGTGGGAAAACGTGTAAAACGGCAAATGGGAAAATTGTGGCAAGGTCAGCAACAGACGGCGACACGCCCCAAACTCACGTGGCACAAATGCAGTTGGCTTTTTGTTTTTAATTAAAAAGAGCAAAAGTGACTTTTGAAATGGTCAAGAGATAAAACTGCAATAACTATAAAGAGCAGTTTAAAACGGAATTGACGATCGGCGGGTGGGTTGGGGTGGCAGGGCTGAGTGGGTGGTTGGCTGGGAAGTCATTCTGTGAGGGACGCACACGCGTCAATTTGTTAAGCGGGTCACGTACGAGCCAACCCTATTGGCCAACCCAAGTGCCACACAGGCCTCTTCC
This sequence comes from Drosophila peninsularis, assembly GCA_035047485.1. Classification (NCBI taxonomy): domain Eukaryota; kingdom Metazoa; phylum Arthropoda; class Insecta; order Diptera; family Drosophilidae; genus Drosophila; species Drosophila peninsularis. The sequence goes on along the minus strand of JAWNPN010000081.1, from coordinate 153,198 downwards.
GTTCGACGTTTTCTCTATCTGACTGTGTGTGTGGGTGTGGTGTGTGTGTGTGTGTGTTGTCATCAACACGAATATAAAAATCGAGAATTAAACTCGATGAAAATGGCAACAACTTGTGCTGCCCCCACTCAAACAACGCCCCTTCGAGTGCTGCCGCCTCGACTGCTTCTGCTTCTGCTTCTGTTCAAATCGATTTCAATAAAGTTGAATTTTTTATACCGTTTGTCGACTTTATGGGCAACGACTTCACTTTAAAGGCCGCTGCCAAATGACGCAACAAATTAAATGTCAATAATTTAAAATAATTACCAAGCAACAACACAGGAGCGAGAGCAACAAAGTAAATAAAATAACGTTTAACAACAAATCCCAAGGCCAAATGAATTTTCAACAATTTTTATGGATTTTTGATCTAATTAAATTGCAATAAAAAATCATCTAAACAAAAGTAAATCAATAAAAGCATAAAATAAAATAAATAAATGCACTTTAAAGTCTGATAAGACAGAGCATGCAGGAATGAGATCACATGTGATGGGAACTCTCACGGCGACTTAACTGCATTATTGTCAAATGGTTAATGAGTGCGTGCCTCGGACACAAAAGGGTTAGAGTCGGGCTCGCTGCACTAATGACCTGCATTTTGCATGTGAGCAGCGAAGCATTTGAAATGGGCGCAGAGTCTACGAACTGGGGTTGGCCTGAAAGGGTTGCTAAGAACAGCTTGTGGACCGAGTTTATATCTGTGCATATAATCACTATTGTGGGCAATGATTTATGCTTCATAGGGCTCAAAACTCATATGTGTAGTAGCTAAAGGTCGTAAGCTAAAGAGATTTGTATATTGCTTAGTTAGGTATGAAAAGAGCATGGAAAGAGTGCTGAAAGAGTATATCTTTATGCATTTTAAATATTACTATTCAAGTTACTATATAAAGATGCTTGATTACTATAATATAGTTGCCAGATCTTTCCAATTTTGACAATAAATATTTTGTGATTAATGATTAAAGTGTGAGTGCTGAGCTGGAGAGCTAATTTCTTATATAGCGCATCTCCTTCTTAAGAAAAATGACTGTAGTCAGGTAAATATGTAGTTTAATCTGGACAAATCAAAGATTGAAACTATCTTAACTAAAAATTGCAATAAAATAGATAATAGATAATAGATTTATATATCTATATATTTAAGTTAACACCCGACCTAAGTGGGCCAGACTCTCCTGTCAGAGGGGAAGGGAGAACACAACCAATGAAGCCAAGCTTTTTTTAGTTCATATTCGGATGTAGCATAGCATTAGGACTCAGCTCTCCATATCACTACTGTAGTAGTGTGAGAAAGCTTAACTTCTATATAGATCTAGCTATATATCTATAATAGTATATGTATGTCCCATGCCCTTAGAAATGAATCACTGTTTAGCTTCAGATCGCCTTCCTGTTGAGGCGTGACACATTCGAAACTATAGATTTTGTAGTAAACTTTGCCATATCTGGAACATGAATGAGTATTATGTAAGCGGATGTTCCCTGCGCTTACTTGTTTAGCCTCAGATGGTAGTAAACACAACAACAGATCAAAGACTGTGAGAACTACACCTTTGGTATATAAACTACATAAAACTATATGTAAACAAATTTATATTCAGTAATTTTATGTAGAAAAAAATCTGTCTGTAATATTTATAATATAATATAATTAGATAATAAATTAATTTAATTAAAAAAATTAATTTAAATTAATATGCAGACATCTCATCCCAACATTGTCATTGCCTGCTTCTTAACAACTTTCCTATAACTTGATGGCCATTACATTGACCTCAGTGTGTGGCTCTGGCGGCTGAATCACAGCCTTGCCCTGCTCATCCTTGTAGCTCGCATAGGGCGCTGACAGCACACATTCCATGCCCAGGGCTGCCATTACACGGGTGGAGTAGAGGCTAGTGCAAGTCGTGAAGAGTAGAGGTAGTCCCTTGGCGCGGCCCAGCTGCATCAAGGCGTTAACGAGCTGTCGTCCCAGTCCCTGACGTCGCACTGACGCATCCACAGCCAGAATGTTCAAGTACAGGGTATCAGCGACGTGGTAATGCTCAAATATTTGCGACGCTCCACGTCGGAGAGGAAGTAATGAACATGCTCAATTAGCTGCTGCGGCTTCTGCGCATTTACCTCGAGCCAATTCCGTTCCAGATCGTTGCGCTGCACTACGCCAGCTAAAGCGATGCCCACGAAGCGTTCCCCATCAACGGCAACTAGAGAAGTGCCCTGACGTAACTGCGATAGACGATGCTCCCGCCTCTTTGGATCATCGTAAGCGACCGGCGGAGCACCTGGCGTCTGCATCAGCGGCTCTTGTCCGTAGAAATGATCACCCAAAAAGCAAGTTGCCTGCTCGATGTCACTCTCTTTCAGCTCGCGAACGGTCGTCATGATGTTACAATCTTCAGTAACTAACTGAATGAATTTGCTGAAGACTAAACAGCTTTTCGATTGGCTTTATCGCAAAAGCTTTTGCTCTATTAATCTAACTGATAATCAGACTGACAAATTGGGCATTAAATTGTTTTATTAATAACTGCAAAATGTTGAAAATAGGAATTAATTAATTTTAATTATAGAAATATCAGAACTTATCTGTAAATATATTTTTATATTTTTTATTTATCATTTTTTATTTCTTTCATTATCTGTTGAAAACGCTTTCTACTTCGCTTATCAGGTTTATTTTTGTATTCATAAATACTATCTAAATTATCAAGATTAATTATTGCTGCTATTTCGACATCAAACTAAATTTTGTCTAAATAAAGCTTTTGTTTTTATAAATAAATTTTTATAAATTTATAGATAAGATAATTTATAATAAGTGCAAAATTATTAGAGAAAAGAAGTTAGTTAAGAATACTTAGCTAGATATAATATTTTAGGCGATTACGTTAATGAAGTGAGTTAGATAATAAAAATATATATACATAAGTATTTTAAAATTGACATCAATTAGTCCCAAACGTGCCCGAGTAAACAAAGGAAACACAACAAATTTTACAAAATATTTCTTTATTTCTCTACAAAATCTTCTATTAGCTCTAAACACTAATCACAGCAGTATTAAATATTGAGCTCATTGAACATCAAAATAAAATCAAGTTAAAGTTTGACAGCCATCACGCGCACATGGGTATGCGGTGCAGCTGGCTTGAATACAACTTCGCCATTGGCATCCTTATAGTCCTTATAAGCCAGTTCGTATGTGCACTCCATGCCCAAGGCCTGCTTTTGCCTAGCCGAATAGAAGCTGGTGCAGTGGGCTGTCATCAGTGGGTATCCCTTGGAGCGACCCACTTCCATGAGAGCGGCAGCCAGACGTGAGCCCAGTCCTTGGCCACGTATTGCGGCATCAACTGTGGTTATGTGGGAGTATAACTGCTTGTCGACATTGTAACGCTTGAAGAGATCAGCCTCGATCTCCACCTCAAACAGAAACACGGCCAAACGTTGCAAGAAATTTGGCTCCAAGCTGGCAATCAGCTGGCGATGCTTCTCCAAATCGCTGGGGATCTTACCACCAGCCAGAACGATGCCCACAATGCGTCTGGCATTGTTTTCGTCCAGAGCCAAGAGGCAGGTGCCCTGCTCTATCATTGAAGTGTGATATCTGTCGCTCTCGGCCTCACAACATCTCTGCACGTCCTCTTCGGCTGTCTGGCACAGAGGTTCTTCCTTATAGAAATTGTCAGCCATAAATAATTTCACTTGCTCATAGTCCGACACTTGCATTATGCGAATGAGAATGCCATCCTTAGTGCCCAGCGCGCTGGACATGTTGAGTATTTAGTTTCCTCTGCAGAACTGCCGAAATATTTGACAACTTCAGCTTTATATACGTTCTGATTGGGTTCTTATCAGACGACGGAGCAGCCAAAGGCTGATTCTCTAGATGGAACCATTTGCAAAATTCTCTATATATGTTATTTTTATATTAACAATCACTAATCTTATTTTTATTTCAGTATCATTAGCAAACATAAACAAAGCAAAAAAGTGCTATATATATTTACATTATTACTATGAATTTGAATTATTATAGTATTATCGTATTATCTGTATATCAAAGTTGGGATGACAAATGTTTTATTCATTATTAGTATTACGCTGATATTAATTGCTATCAAAAACCTCAAATTTTATATTTGAACCATCAGATAATAAAACCTGTTTATGGTTTGGCTGTCTTTGTTTGTTTATTTATTTTTATTTATTTTTTTTTTTTTTTTTTTTAAATAAGATCAGTGAAGCTCTTGCATAGATTATAACAACATATATATAAATACTATTTTAGCACTAAAGCGAAATAGAAGAAATAGAAGATAATATAGAACTTTGACAAGAAAGTTCCCATTGTAAAGCACAAGAGCAGCCAAAGCACAGTCCAAGCGCAGCTCAAGCTCGGTAATCAGAGCGCCAGCTTATGTGTGTGTGTACATGAGATGACTAAATCAGCTGGGTAGCTCGTAGCGGGCACTCCCGGCTGATTTCGCAAGCTCGTTATCATATTGTAGCTTTCCAGAGAGTTGTTGATCTTTTGAGCTTTTTGTTTGTTTCTATCAGTAAAAGCTTGTAGCTTATCTACGTTTTCAAGAAAATACTCAAATCATTGTTAGAGATAATATTTATTTAGATTTATTGAAAACCTTAGGAGAGCCTCGTATTCTTTGACTAAAAAAATGTCTTATAAAGTCCTGGACTATACAAAGGCATTTCCTGCAGCTTAATAGCCATTACACTCGCCTCGGTGTGTGGCTCTGGCGGCTGAATCACCACGTTTCCATCCTCATCCTTGTAGTCCGCATAGAGTTCCGAGTGCACGCATTCTAGGCCCAATGAGGCCATCAGCCGCGCCGAGTATTGGCCCGTGCAGGTGGCCACCATTAGGGGATAGCCCCTGGTCCGGCCCAGCTCCATGAGCGTAACTACCAGACGTCGGGCCAGTCCCTGGCGACGCATAGATGCGTCCACAGCCAACGTTTTCAAATACAGAGCGTCCGTGACGTCATAGTGCTCAAAGAACTGAGCGTGTTTCTTAATATTGCAGAGAAAGTAATGAATATGCTCAATTAGCAGTTTGGGCTTCTGTTCATTGACTTCGCTCCAGTTTTGCTCCAGATCGCTGGGATGCATGACACCAGCAAATGCCACGCCCACAATGCGACCTTCTTTACTCTGATCGACGGCAACCAGAGAGGTGCCCTGCCGCACGAGCGACAGACGATATTCGCGCTTCTTCGGATCGTCATAGATCAACGGATGATTGCCGGGCGTCTGCATCAGTGGCTCGTGGCCATAGAAATGATCGCGCACAAAGAGGCTAGCCTCATCGATATCATCGACTTTCATTTCCCGCACAATCGTTGTCATCGTGCCAGCTATAAAGACTAACTGCAGTTGTCTGTAAATTTAAGGTTTTACGACAACTATTCGAGTGGACATATCTCAACAACTCAAATCTAATTACTTGTACTTGAACTTAAGTCTGCATTTGCAGGTTATTGCATTGCTAGATAGCGCCACTTAACAGATAAAAGAGCTTAAGGAAGAAGTGTTGCCGTAGTCGACTTGTAAGTACCCTGTACTTAATATAAATAAATAAAATAAATAAAATAAATAAAGTAAATAAAATAAATAAAGTAAATTAAATAAATTAAATAAATAAAATAAGTAAAATAAATAAAGTAAATAAAATAAATAAAATATGTAAAAAATTAAATAAATATAATAAATAAAATAAATATAATAAATAAAATAAAGAAAATCAATAAAATAAATAAAGTAAATAAAATTTAAAAAAAAATGAAATAAGTAAATAAATAAAGTAAATAAAATAAATAAAAGTAATACAATAAATAAAGTAAATAAAATAAATAAATTAAATAAATAAAATAAGTAAAATAAATTAAATAAATTAAATAAGTAAAAAATTAAATAAATATAATGAGTAAAATAAATATAATAAATAAAAAAAAAAAATCAATAAAATAAATAAAGTAAATAAAATTTTAAAAAAATTAAATAAGTAAAATAAATAAAGTAAATAAAATAAATAAAAATAATAAAATAAATATTATAAATAAAATAAATAAAGTAAAATAAATATAATAATAAATATAATAAATAAAATAAATAAAGTGAATAAAATAAATAAAAGTAATGAAATAAATAAAGTAAATAAAATAAATACAATAAATGAAATAAATAAAGTAAATAAAATCAATAAAATAAAGAAAATAAATAAACTAAGTAAATAAATAAAATAAATATAATAAATAAAGTATATAAAATAAAATTAAAAAACTAAATAAAAGCTGATCTCAGATCTCATCTGTAATCTCTAATAAATGGTTTATCTCTCCCTAAAAATATAAAACAAAACTTGAAGTTTCAAGGAAATAGTTTTTATTTATTTTCTATACATATATACCCCACTCTTTTACAATTTCATTACCATAATGCTGGCCTTTGTGTGCGGCGCTGCTGGCTTAAATACTACATTGCCGTCGTCATCTTTGAAGTCGCAATAGTTTTCCGAGTGCACACACACCATGCCCACGGACGACATCACCTTTGTCGAGTAGCTGCCGGTGCAGGTAGCAACCAGCAGGGGAAACCCCCTGGCTCGACCAACATCGATTAATGCCGTCACCAGTTGTCGTCCCAAGCCCTGACGTTGCATTGTCGAATCCACAACGAGCACCTTCAAGTAGAGAACTTTCGATATGTCGTAACGCTTAAAGAACTGAGCAGTTCTCTTGATGTTGATCAGAAAGTATTTGACATGTTCCATATATTTCGTTCTCTTCTTGTCCTTCATTTCAATATAACTCTCCTCCAATTCATTTGCTCTCAGCACACCAGCATAGGCGACGCCCACAATGCGTTCACCTTTGCTCCGATCGACGATCACCAACGAGAGACCCTCTTGTACAGACTCCTCACTCAAACGGGGGTCCATTTGGTTGTGTTTGCTATATGACTCCAGCAGCGGTTCGTGCTTTATAAAATGATCTCGAAATATGCCGCTCGCCTCATCGATATCTGCTTCAGTCAATTCGCGCACGAACGTCGTCATTTTGCGGCCTTCACTGACAAACTGAGCTCAGTTACAGAGATTTTGTGGACTTCGGCCCCAAACTCAGTGAGAATCGCAGAAAGAGTAGATGAGCGTAACAAAAGCTTAAGATAATGAAAGCTAAATGCAACTACATACATACAACTATGTTGTATGATAATCAAAAGAGCTTTATATATATATATGACATTAATAAAATAAATTATATAAATAAAGTAAATAAAATAAATACAATAAATAAAATAAATAAAGTAAATAAAATAAATAAAAGTAATAAAATAAATAAAGTACATATATTTATTTATTGTCCAACCCAAAAAAAAATAATAGTACGCTTCTAGCCGTATATATCATTAATGATGATTGATAACTGCTGAAGCTAAGCAAGATCTGCTGTTCATAGTTACATGACTATATATATGACTTATTTTTCTATATTTTATATTTCTCCTAAAACAATTTGTTGTTTGCAAATATCATTAGCTTCAAGAATAATTCCGTTCATCAACATCAACTTGAACATATTAAATTGTATCTTTTAAGATATCTATATATTTAGCAATACTCAACTAATTAGATAACAATTAAAACAGATAAATTTCATTATCCGGAAATAAACTACTTAGAGTTTGATAGCCATCACGCGCACATGGGTATGCGGTGCCGCTGGCTTGAATACAACTTCGCCATTGGCGTCTTTGTAGTCCGCATAGGCCTTCTCGTAGACGCACTCCATGCCCAAAGCCTCCTTTTGCCTGGCCGAGTAGAAGCTGGTGCAGTAGGCTACCATCAGGGGGAAGCCCTTGGAGCGACCCACTTCTATAAGGGCGGCAGCCAGCCGTGCGCCTAGGCCTTTGCCACGCATCGTGGCACCAACATTGGTTATGTGGGAGTAGAGCAGCTTGCTGACATTGTAACGGTTGAAGAGATCGACTTCGATTTCAACTTCGGACAGGAAGACTGCAATGCGTCCCCAGGTATTCTGCTCCATGACAGCGGCTTCTTTGCGATGCTTCTCCAAATCGCTAGGGATCTGACCCCCAGCCAGAACAAGGCCCACAATGCTTCCGGCATTGTTTTCGTCCAGAGCCAAGAGGCAGGTGCCCTGCCCTATCATGGAAATGTGATATTCGTCGTTCTCCTTCTCACAACACCTCTGCACATTCTCGCCCGAAGAGGCGCACAGCGGCTCGCCATTATAGAAGTTGCCACCCATAAATAATTTCACGTTTTGATAGTCCGACACTTGCATTATGCGGATGAGAATGCCATCCTTAGTGCCCAGCGCGCTCGACATGTTGAGTCTTGCGAATCTTCCAATAGAAGTGACCAAGGTGCTGCCCGAACACTATTATATATGAGGTCTGATTAGACTCTTATCGTTATCATTATTTCATTATAGTTTAGTATATGTAGTACAAAGAGTGCTCTGTTTACGATTTCCCTGCTTATCAACAGGCACTTAAACTGACGTATACTTAATTATAACTCAAGTGTTTAGCGTCATTAATGAATTTCGCATGGAGACAATTTACAATATTTAATCAGAGCTCTGATATATATTAGGTGAGTTTGAGTAGTGAGTTTGACAAAAATAGAGTAATATTGCTTAGTGGATGGTCTGAACTACATTTCTTGCTTAGTTCAGTTTGCTCTTCAATAGCTTAAATGATATGTAGTATAATAATTTTTGATAACAGCCTCATAATGAACAAGCAAGACAATAAACATACTTGTAAAAAGACAGCTGATAATATAGCTTGAATATTCATAAAAATATGACACGAACTTTTGTTTAAATTTCATATACAAGAAAAAGAAATTCAAAGCCGAATAATAGTTAATCTATGACATCATTAAGAGTCCTCAGAATATTAGCAGCGGGAAGCCAAGTTTAGCCCAGATGTTAGATGCTAGTTATATATTAGATAAGAACCAGGGACATCGACTGAGACTTCAAGCTGCCACAAATTGTAGACAGAATGCTAAAGTTGGTCGAAAAATACGATCTGCACTCATCTGCCAAGATCTAATGGATTAGGTCTTGACTTAAAATATATCAATTATTTTCTTCAATTTTATCTGTTTCTCCCAAACCTCCTTCTTACTTATTCTTACTTATTCTATTCTGTGCTTATCCTAAGCCTTAAAAAATATCCCAGATATGCAAAAAAAAAAATGCATTATGAATGCCTTTTCTACCTTCCACATGCGATAACCTAAGCCTAATCTCATAATGCCTAAAAAGCAAACTGAAATTCGAACTCTTGCCAGAAACTATGCACATTTAGCTCTCAAATTGCATATCTGGCAGCTCTTTATATTGCTCTCGCTCTCTGTCTGCATCAAAAATGCAAAAATTAGAAACGCTTTAAGCAGCCACAATAACAGAGGAACAGACAACCAAGAAAACACTGCAAACTGTTTGAGTGGGTGGGTGAGCTCGGTGTGTGTGTGCGTGTGTGTGTGCCGTCTGTTGGTCTGCACGAATGCCGGCAAATTCCCAAACTGGCCAAAAACCAACATAATTTACATGTCTGCTGGATAAGTTCGACAGAGAGAAACAGTGCGGCGTGTTAAAAAAGAGTGGGGCAAGGGCAAACGGAGGGGGACCAGTCTGGACCTGAACAGAGTGTACAACCTAAGCAGTCTGTTGGTCATGTTATGCCAGACAAGTTACAGTTGTTGTTGTTGCTTTGTTCGCTCGTCAGGTGCTTAAAGTCTGAGACTGACGCTCTTCAACGTGCCCGGCGCAAGTTTATCAAAGTTAATCAGAAATTAACCACTCGTGAGATTTTCATGCGCCGCTGATTGAAATAAATTGTGTTAGGCGATTTTAAATTAATTTTTATTAGCTCACATTTTGACATTGTTCGGGAAAAAACTTTGTATATAGTATATATAGTATATATATACGTCACACAAATATGATATGTTGAAGCCGCAGGAGTTGCACAGCTTGTGACGCCCACTCCGGCCACGCCCCGTATTCAACGCGCTGTTGCATACTTTTAGGTGGCATGCACAAGGCAAAAATTTTTCCTCAAATATTTGCACAAGTTGCATTTTTGATTTATGTTCGTGCAACGTGACCCAAATTGTTGCAGGTTGCACAACTAATTAAAAGTGAAAAGTTGACAACATTCTCCAGTTAAAAATTTCTATATATATATATATATAAAATATATATATCGCGTATAAAAATCTCTCTCTATAGTATAAAGCTCACACTTTGTTTTTTTTTTCCCGTTGCCCGATAATTTATGGCGCACATTTGCTGAAAAAGTTGCGACCGCAGCAGAAAATTATTAATGAAAATTCAATCAAAGTTTGCGCGCGCCAGTGTCGCGCGGCATATGCTCTCTATATATATAGTATTACACTTGCAACACACATATCATATGTGCCCCAGAGCTGGGGCACAGCTGCGACCTCGAGCCCGCCCGCACTTGTATTATTGTCTCGCTGACCCTAATGAAGATTAATTTAGAACAAGTGTGGCCCAGTGTAGATGGTTGGCTGCTGCTGCTGCTTCTTCGAAATTAACAGAAATAAAACTCTAACGAAGAGCAGCAGCGACGATCCCAAATGCCGACGGCGACTTGCCCACTGATGAGGCTGACAACAATGAATTGCACCAAGAAAACAATTTAATCAAATCATTTTCATTGATTAAGATTTCTAGCGTGATATTGAAATGACCATAAACCCTACGGAATGTCACAAATGTGAATGTGCGCAGTGTGTGAATGCTGAATACACTTTTTAGAAGAGGGCTATAGAATTTTTGAATATAAAATGAGAATATATTACGATCAAATTATATGATAAACAAAATTGTTGTTTATTTTATCATATTCATACTTTTTACATATAAAAACTGTATATAAAAAAAAAAAAACATTATCTATATTAAAAAACAAATGTAATATTAAATATTATATTATAAATACATTATAAAAATATTATATTATATTATATATTATTAAATATATGACTTTAAAAAACTGTTTTCTTTTTTTTATTATCAGAAATTTAATATTAACTAAATATATTTGATTAATAATATACCAATTCAAGCAATTAACATCAAATTAAAATATTTCCTAAGGGATCTAAAGCAATATATATTTTATATAAATATATATATTTTAAAATAAATCTTCAAATATTAAACAAAAATCAGTTCATACCAATTTTTTGTTTTGTTCTTTTTTTTTCTAAATTAAATTTTTTTATTTTAAAACAACAAAAAATTAATAAAAACAAATTTTATAAATTTTCTGGTATAATATATAAATACATTTTCTTTTGTATAAATTTTATTAATATTTATTTTTATAAATAAAAAATTAAAATTAATTAATTATGTATTATTTTATGTATTTTATTTTTAAATTTTTTTCATGTTGAAATTTGTATTTTTCATTATTAAACAAAATAAATAAAAACAAGAAAATAAACAGAAAATATTATTTAAATAAAATTAGTCAACATAGATATATAATATAATATAGAGATACATAAATAACAAATATTAAATAGCTATTCAGCTAAACTAATCGAGATAATATAAAATATGAAATTGAAATATTATAATAAACTATCATCACATTCTTCTATATAAAATTCCTCAATACACTCCAACAAGTTAATTTCTTTATGCTTCAACTTTTGAACTTGACGCAGTGAAACTAAATAGCTTACACTAAAATTTTCATCAAGAAAAGGCCAGAGGGAGCATTTGCTACTTGTGCCACTTGATTTCGATGATATGGTAGGTAATTAATTTATTAAACCATTTTCTAATGCGACGTTGGACGCAAGCACCGCGGGGCATCAGAATCTTTGCCTCGGCGTTTGGATCTCGCAGCCAGGGGGTCTCACTAATTAGTAAAGAAAAACTCGACCTATGAAAAAACACAGGCAGAGCGAAGCAAGTGTTTCGGCGGCAAAGCAGGCAGCGACTCTAGCCTGAGGGTCTGCCGCTGTCTCTGGGTCTGGTCTGCCTACACAATGTGTAACGCATTATTATAATGCCCCAGCTGCCTACTGACTAACTAAATTCAATTCAATTCAATTCGTTTATCTGATTTTCTTTCAAGTGGTCAGTCCCGTCGCTGCCGACTCGCTTTTTATAATTTTTTCTCTTTTTGTATGAATATTTATATATGAACAAGAAATAAGAAGGAAAAAATAACTTTTCGAGTCTGTGTGTGGCATTTTATTTATGTTTGTTTTTTTGTGTTGTTTCTTTTATTTTAAATAAACATTTTTTCCAGTTTGTGTATTCACTTTGCATTTTTAAGCGATTATTTTGAAAACGTATCAAAGTGGCAAATTAATATGATAAAAGAGCGTTGCAAAATGCGTAAAGATAAATAAAGGCGTTCACTATTTTAAATTAATTCAATGTCTAAACGAGAATTTTCAAACATTTTCCTTGAGAAGAAAAACGCTGGAATGCGAAGGGAAACTTAAGACTGGGTTAAAGAGTTGCTTGATCAAGTTTTGGTTGAAGTTTTGAGTGAATTAATAAGAAAATAAATAAAATTGACTTTGAATGAAAATAACAATTTATATGTCATCTAGTGAGCAAAATAAATTTTTAAATATATTTTTTTAATTTTTTTCTAATTTTATTTATATATTTTATAAATTTATAGATTTTTTGGTAACATTTTTATATAAACAAGTGAGCAAATATAAATATTTATAAATTTTAAATATTTTGTAACTTTATTTATATATTTTATTAATTTATATATTTTTAGGCAGCAGCTTTCTATAATTTTCAAGCAAATTTCTTTAAACTTTTATTATTATCAACCTTCAATTGTCAATTAAAAATATTTATAATTTAGTTACCCTCTACAGGCTGTATTTATTTCTGAGTTGAGCCCCACAACTACCCATGTCAAAATCTATATCTACTTGGAACTCTTTTATAACATTTTTATGTGCTACAAGAAATGCAGACACGATAATAAAACTGCAGAGCCCCGGCTCCGCTTGCATATAAATTTGTAAATCGATTTTGAAAGCTAACAAAACAAACTTGCTAAAATTCGAAGAGACACGAGCAAGAGAGGTAGACAGGCGAAGGCACAACTAAACGATATTAATAAACAAAAATGATTTATGTGTCTGCAGCGGTCAAGCGTGGAGGCTGGGAACTGACCACTGAGAGCGCTGAGAATTGTGAACTATCTGCAACAGTCCCCGACTGTGGTCAGTAACGAATACAACAATAAGAAAACAAAAACTGTAGCAGTTGGCTGGCTGGACAGCCAGCCGGGCAGACAGCCATCCAACCAGTTGTTATCTCGAGCCGTTAATCTAATCAATTGAGCGCTGGGCCTCAAGAACAATAACAGAGAGCCAGCACCCTCATAAACAAGGCTGTGCGGCGCCTGCGCAACAGGTAGAAGCAAAAAACGGAACGACAACGGTAAAGGTCTTTCAGCAATTTGGCCCGAAACTCGATGGGTCTTGGCAAATGCTGATGATGGCAACGACGTTACACGGGCGTGTGCATGACAAATGTTCTTTGATTTATTGTCAGCTCTCAAGTGGACGCAGCCAATGTGCGCCTTAACTTTGTCAACATGGGCTAGTGGTACTAGTTGGTCACGTTCCTGCTGCGGCACTTCATAGACGTTTCGCAGGCGCAGGCACAGTCCGCACCACCTGCTGTGCGCATGCTGCAAACATTTTCAAAATAGCACACCAAATGCGCCACAGCGCACATCAAAGTATAAAATGCGCCAAACACTGTTCGATTTTTTTCAGCTTCAGCTTTATATATTTTATTTTTAATTCTTTATTCTTTATTTTTTGCTTGTAATCGGAGCTGGCTACAAAGCGCAGCAACAGCCCAAATACATTGCTTCCGCAGTTGAGCGCTGGTTTCACATATATATATATATATTTATATATATATATATATAGGTATACATACATATTTTTTTGTATGCCTCCCATTTCTGCTGCAGGTGTCGCCTGCATGCACACTTGACATAATGCTGTTGCCAGTTGGCGGCACATTTCATTTCATTTTCGAATTTATTGTTCGCCCTCGCTGATTTCTATATAATTTTATTGCCATTGTGTGGGCGCGCATTCGATTATAGTTATTCTTGTGTGCCTCTATTTTTTTTGGTATTCTTATTTATGGTAATCGCATTGCGAAATGAAAGAGTTGAGTTGCTTTATGCACAAAAGTTTATTATTGTGCAGAACAAGGCATGTGGATATGGCGAGCTAGATATATGTCGATAATGTGCTTAAAAATACTAATTGAAGTAGATGAAGACTGAGCCAATATTTTATTTTTATTATTTGTTGAAATATGTTATATTTTGTTATTTTTATTTATTTATAAATAAAATACTTTTAAAGAATATTTAATTTTTATTATTTATTAATAAATAAATAAAATAGAAAATTTAATTTAATTTATTATTTATAAATTGAGTATTTTATATTTATTATATTTTATTTTTTGGAATATTTGATCAATAATTTTTTTAACTACATAAATTGCAAAATGAAAATTTTTGTAATTGTATAATTTTATAAATTATTAGCATTTTTCAATTTTATTTATTTTATGTTATTAATTTAAAAAACAAATTATTTCACGTTTAAGACTACATATGTGGGTTTTTTTTATTCAATGATTATATTATATACATATATTAAATAAATAGAAAATATTCTAATATATTAATAATTTTTTTTCATTAAATAATTTGAAAATAAATAATTAAAAAAATAAATAAATATTATATTAATATATTTATTCAGATAAAGATATAAATAAAATTTATATATTTTTAATTTCTTTCTAAATTAATGATTTTTATATTATTAAAGCTGAAATCGCCTCTTTGATTATTTCTTAATTTTCTTTTTTTTTTCTTTTTCACTTCATTAAAAAAAATTACTTAAGCGGATTGGCTCATTCTTGACCCAAAATCTTAGTCCACTGTGCAAAACGTTGCTTCAATATCATATACAATTAATTCTACATAACTTAATGTGTCTGGGCAACTTTTATAGGACTTCCATCATGCAATCACAGCGGTTGTAGATGGCAAAGTAAACGTCAATAAAAATTAAAGATTTATACATTTAATATCTCAAACTGTAACACTCAGCACTCAATCAACAATATATCGGGCGCATCAATCAGACAAATAGTGGAGCGAAGCAAAAGCTGAAAATCACAGCCAAAACGATATAGAACAGCAATAAAGCGAAAGCACTAAACAGAGTCAACATAACCTCAATTTGCTTATGGTGGCCTTAACTTGCCCAGATAAATACAAGATAATATGGCCAGCAACAGAGAGAGAGAGAGAGGGAAAGAGGGAGAGGGAGAGAGAGACGGCGAGAGACAGTAAGAAACTAATCAAGCTGAACTACAATAAGGACGTTGGACAACGGCAACAACAACTTGGACATAATAAATAGAAAAATAGAAAATTATGATGGAAAATTATGACTTAAGTTGGCGACGTCGACGACGCTAACGTGAACGAAAGTCATTTGTAAAACAGACAACAACAACGGCAAAGTGTTTGCTATGGTCAGTTGTGGTCATTAAGGCTGCAAAGTTGTTGTCGTTGTGGTTGTTGTTGTTGTTGTTTTTTTTTTTGGTGTCCTCATATTAATAATAAATATTTATTCAACATTTGCCGTTGGTTGTTCCTCCTGACAGGCACGCAGCCATTGAAAATGTGCGAAATTTAACGGGCACGCAAATTGTTAATATTTCATCAGCCAGACAGTGGAGTCATCAACAAGATGGCTTAGACTATTAAAAAGATAGTACCGTAACGATTCGGCTTTAACTGCGAATACATAATGCATGAGGCGTATGAGGTATTTCTTTTACAATCAGCTAAGTAATAAAAAGTTATTTTCTTTATGCGTAAAAAAGGTGTAAATATCATTGTTGTTGGCACTAAGGCAGGTTTCTGATATTAAAATATAAATATATATAAATATAAAGATAACAAACAAACTTATTATAGAATATGTTAATATCTGGTATGTAAACTTTGCAATATAATTAAATTAAAATTATGGCTGATGCTGCTCATATATTCGAAATTATATTGCACAAGTTTCGCCATTCCATATAGGCAAAATATTATTAATCTTGACGAAAAATAGCTCGCTAAAGCGCAGTGAGCGACAATAAGAGATACCTCCCACACCAATCAATCGGTCTGCATTTTCACAACATGCTCAGTTCGGCACAGCTGCTATCAATCGCTCTTCTACTAAACTCTCTTAAATGGATCCTCTGCTTTGAGTTGTAGCGCGCGTTTTAGTCTTAGTGCACTCAAACACATTAGCATATGTATTTTATATGTAATATTTCGAGTGAATATTTCTCTTCTTTGCCTCTGTCTGCCTATGACAAATTGACTTATTCTAGGGTCAATATATTTAAATCAATATATTAATAAAGTCGTAAAGCAAGAAATTTTATATGAAATAGTAGCTTCGCCATATTGATATATTTATATTATATTATTTTTTATATATTTATATAAAACTTACTCATTTTAGCAACATTGATTTGTTTGCTAAATTAATAATTGTCATTAAATATATTTGTATTATTTTATGTTATAATATATTTATATTATAATTTATTTATAAATAAAAAATATTTAATAGTTAATATAAGATATATATATTAAATTATATTTGGCAATAATTATTATAAAATATATTAAAGTATATTTTGTATTTATTATAATAAAATATATATTAATATTATATATTATATATTATATATTATATATTATATATTATATATTATATATTATATTTCAAAATTATGTATATTATCTACTAAATATTTTTTAATTTTTAAAACTTCATACAAAGTACTTTCATAGTGTCCATGCAGTTGCCAACTGATAATTTACATTGCTCATCATTATTATTATTATTTTCTTTTGTCAACCAACATGTTGGAGCCCGTTCCCTCGTGCTTCGTTAGAGTTGCAAACTTGCCCACATCTCAGCTGAACATAAAAAGAGAAGAGAAGTCAAAACACAATTCCCTGTGTTATGCACATAGCCCGAACGGGCTGCTGGCCCCGTACTCAAATCCGAAACAGGCAGTCGCCGACCCAAAGGGAGGGAGAAATGGGATTTTCAAACATATCGCATATACAAAATGCAAACATGTCTGGCAAACACAAATCCCATAAATGTTTCGCGTGTGTGTGTGTGTGTGTGAGTGTTCAGGGGTCTGAGCGCTTCTTTGGCATAGTGATAAAAACTTGCAAAAAATATTTTCATATGTGAAAATGTGTAAAGTGTAAAAGTTTCTAACGCGTTCGCTCTGCTCTGCTTTTTTTTCTTTTTTTTTTTTTTTTTTTTGTTATTTCTTATTTCCGCATTGTTTGTATTTTGTGTATTTCTGTTTGCAATGTCTGACTGTCCAAATGTCTGTCTGTCTATCTATCTGTCGCTGTGTGAGCATCAGGTGCTGTGGCAAAAGAAATTACAACAAATCCATTTGTGAAATTGCAAACCGAGACAAACCACGACCACGACTGAGATGATGATGACGCCTCCACCAGCAGCGCTTATCCGGTTGCCTTTGATGCTGCACTATGTGTGTGCCTGTGTCTGTCTGTATGTGTGTGTGTGTGTGTGTGCCTTCTTCTTTTTTTTTTCATCTCATTTTTGGCTGCTCTTTTGCCTGGCACTGACAGCACTTGCTGGAGCACTTTAAGAGCCATAGACGTAGCTCGCCTCGGCCTCGGTGCTAACCAATTACATGGCCGGCCAGGGCTCCTCCTGTCATTATGCACTCAAAAATCAAGATGGAAGGCACTCGCTGCCTGTCATTTGCCTGGCCAAACATTCATCTTACTAAAGTTGGCCAGTCAGCAAGGCCCAGCACAGCCCAGCACAGCCCAGCGAGGTCCAGCTCGGCTCGGCTCAGTAATGCCCTTAAAAAGCAACCTCGGCTCAGTCTTCTCCTTATGCCAGAGCCAAACCAAGCCAAACCAAGCACAGCGACAAGACATTCATCAATTTGTTAAGCGAAGCCGAGCAAAAAAGCGAAATTGAAACGAACATTTTTCGTGCTGCCGTTGCAGCTGGCATATAAATTTGCAAAACTAAGTGCACTGCCTGCCAGGCAACCAGCTACAGCCAGCCGGGCTGGTGGCTGGCTGGCTGCCTGCACATCCTGGCACCCGCCAGGACAGCAAACTACACACGTCAAATTTCAAACAAGTTCGGCCGCCGCAGGACATGCAACAAAACGACAGTAACCAGCAGCCGGCAGCAGCCAGCAGCAGCCAGGATCGAGCACCGAGCACCGAGCCGCCGTGTTCGTGTCCGTATCCGTATCCGTGCTTACAGAGAAAAGTATGAGGCAAAACAAAAAAAAAAAAAAAAAAGAAGAAACTCTGCCAAAGGAGTTTCGTAGACTGCTAGACTAGCTACATAGGTTTGCAGCCAGGTGGGCTGCCAATATTTTTCCCACTTTTTTCTTCCTCTTCCCTGCATTTTGTTTTTGTAAGCGTTCTGGCTGCTTGCTCGATGCGTTGCGAAGCGGAGCCACAATGAAATGGCCAACAACTGAGCTATAGGAATTTGAGCCATGCATAGTTGGGAAGCTACTGTTGGCAACAACAACAACAGCAACAACGTCGACTGCCACAACTCGTGATTGTCTGAGCAAAAGTTTAGGCCAGGCTACAAAATATGCCTCAGCTTTAACGCTTTTTTAACAAAGTCTGCAAAGTTTTGTGGCATAACAGACAGACGGCAACATGAGCAAAGTGAAAAGTATTATAATGTCTAATAAAATTGTATATTAAACAGAAATAGCTGCAGGTGAAACAATATGTGCGTACTGTGAGACAAATGGAAAACGTATTATATAGGCTGATTCTCATTATATGTGAGATAATTGAAGTTCATTTTATTATTTACTTTAGACTTATTTCTATAACTTAAAGTAACTTCAATTGTTAAGTAAATTCTAGCATGTTTGATTGCTCTTCTAATAGCTATTTGCTTAAACTGATTTCTTTTAAAGTTCAATTCAAAGTTATAAACGAGTTATACAGCTATCGAAAAGGGTATTTTCTAAGGGATATGAAATGAATGAATAATTATTATTATTATTTATTTCATTTTTTTATATAGATATTTATTTGTATTTATATATATTTTTATATTTATTTAGCTTGTTATTTATTTCTTTATTATACATTTATTTATTTATTAAATAATTCATTTATTAATTAATTTATTTATTTATTTCACTTTTTGAATTATTTAAATTTTTATTTATTTATTTATTTATTTAATAACTGTTTAATTGATTTATTTCACTTTTTTATTTAAGTATTTATTTTAGTTATTTATTTCTTACTTATACATTTATTCATGTATTAATTAATTTATTTATTTATTTCAATTTTTGATTTATTTAATTTTTTATTTATTTATTTATTTATTTAATAACTGTTTAATTGATTTATTTCATTTTTTTATTTAAGTATTTATTTTAGTTATTTATTTCTTTAGTTATACATTTATTTATGAGTTAATTAATTAATTTATTTCACTTTTTGATTTATTTAATTTTTTTATTTATTTATTTATTTATTTAATAACTGTTTAATTGATGTATTTCATTTTTTTATTTAAGTATTTATTTTAGTTATTTATTTCTTTACTTATACATTTATTTATTTATTAATTAATTTATTTATTTATTTCACTTTTTGATTTATTTCATTTTTTTATTTATTTATTTAATAATTGATTAATTGATTAATTCATTTATTTCATTTTTTTTTTATTTAAGTATTTATTTTAATTATTTATTTATTTTTTATTTATTAATTTTTTATATTTCTTTTTATTTTTATTTGTTCTTTTTTATTTATTTAACTATTTATTTATTTATTCCTTTAACTATATATTTATTATATTATTTTTTAAATATTTATCTACTACTTTTTATTTCACACGGAATTAATTAAAAATAAAAAAAAAATTCACTTTGGCTCGATGCACGCAATTTTTATTTAGAGTATAAGTTTGAGATTGAACAAAAATCGAATCGCAAGTTGCCCTAAGGCGGAGTTTGAGCACAACAGCCTATGAGCAGAGTCTTTTATCATTATATTAATGTTGTTATGGGACTGAGAGCTTGTAAAGAGAGTTTTTATCCGAGTGTTTTTGTATGCGTAAAGGAAAGACAAAGAGAGCTGTTGCTGAATAAGTCTCGGGTGTTGCTTGTGAGTGTGAAATGGCTACTTGAGCTATTCGCATAGGGCCACTCTGGTAGTCAGTTGACATAACAAAGCGTTTCAAATTTAGCTTATTGTAAAAAGAGCACCTTGTTGTCAAGGAAAGCAGCACTCCACAGCGAGAACAACCTTGCCCCCATGCCTTACCGTACTGAAACTGATCTATGAACTAAGCTTATATTTAAGTCAGGCACTCCCTAACAAATAAACTATAATATTGACTGAAATTGTCAATGGGCTAAGCATTTGAAGCATCTTTATATGGAATACACATCCATCCAGATTTCTTCTTCAGCAACAGCTTCAATACTGTTTCCTATGTATATCGAATGCATTTTCCAAACATAATTTTAATTTCTTATACAAAAACTAATAATCAAAATAAACCAAAGACAAATGCAACTTTCTTGATGACTAGGCACACGGCAATAGAATAAGACAAATACTAACTGATATTTTATACAAAACATGCGCAACAATATATAAAGCTCATGACGACTTTTCTTCTTCTTTTTTTTCGGGCGGCTCTGAAAGTTTGGCGCCTGAAACAATAAATGCAACTCGAAACGCACAACTTTTTGTTACGCCAAAACCCAAATGAACCCCAAAGTTCTGCTGTAGCTATCCTTAGCTACCTGCTGCCGTGTGGTTACATTTCAGAGAAAGAGAGAGAGTGAAAGAGAGAGAGGGGGGAACAGCTGCAGAGGCGCACGTTAGTTTGGGGAATTGCAAATAAATATTTCAACTGCAGTTGCAGATTATTTTAGTGCTGCGACTGCTGCGAAACTAGAATGCCAACTCTCCAAATGTTGGCCCGACAAAAATATAGAAAAAAGAGGAAATAGAAAAGATATATATATATATATATATAAATATATATATGTATATGTATGTACATCAAATGGAATACGTGGAACGGAGCAAACAAAGCCAAAACTGCTGAGACAAGGAGAAACAGCTCAGCTTAGATTTCTCCCGGGAGCCATGATAAAGTGTGCTCCGTGGCAAACGGCATAATGAAGACAAATAGAGAGGAGAGTTCCGTTGGCTTGGCTTTTGCCATGGATAATTTCAATTTATTTGCCTTCGATTCGCTGGTATACAAAATGCATGCGGCCCGCTCTGTGCTCACTTTCGATTCTGATTGTAGTTCCTGAAGTAGATGCCGGCCACGGCCTCCTGGAAGCGTCGGCGTTTCTTGTCCTGCGTCAGGTAGGAGAGCAAGTGCTTGGTGCTCAGGCCACGCGCCGCCTGACGCTCCAGCAGCGCCAACTCATCCTCGTTGGGCTCCTCGTCGTGCTGCTCTTCTCCGGCGCCATATTCGACCAGCGGTGCCTGGGCAGCTGCTGCTGCCTGGACTAGCGCCGCTGCCGCATCCGATTCACTTGCATCCGACTCAATCTCCTGAGCCTGATTTAAGCCTTGCAGCAGATCAATAAGTGGCACCGACTCGCGACGGAAAGCGCCACTGCGGCCACCAGCACCAGCTGCAGCAGCAGCAGCAGCGGGAAACGTCAGATTCTGCGCATTGTTTGGATTGACAATGATAATTGAGCCGCTTCCGAAATCTGGGAATCCAGGAATCTGGTTGGGACGCTGTGGTGGATAAAATGGATAGTAGTCGAGCCAAGGGGGACGACGATTCCTGTCAGAGTCCTGGTTCGGCTGCACTATGATGATGGGCTGCTGCGGGCTGTTGTCCTGACGCCTATTCCAGAGCAGCAGGCGTGGCTGAATCGAGGCCAGAGCTGTGTGAAGCATTAAGAGCAATCAGAGGACTCGATCAATGGAGAGATCTCAAATGAGCTATAGATTGCTTTCAATTTAGATTCAGTTTTTGAAATTTTGTAAAGTCTCTAGGCAATTTTTTGAAAATTCTTAAAAAAGGAATTTTAAAAGTTTAGCAAAGTCTTTAATTCTGCCTTTATCTGTATAACAACTTTTCATACTTTCTGCATTCCATGAGTTCGTTGCGAATATTCGAAAATTCTCAAGGAAACTCCACTCAATCCTTACGCATTCCAGGCACTCTCCCCTCAACTTACCCGCTCTCAAACCCGGCAACTCGTTAGGCCTTGCTTGCCCCGCTGCAAAGGCAAAGGCCAAGCAAATAGTTAGGACTAACAAACTGGGAATAGAATACTTCAACATCTTGGTAGCTTCAGTGTAAGCTGATGACTGTGCTTCAAACAACGCTCAACAGCGGCTTATATAGCTGCTGTAAGTGGTTGGTAATAGAACAGCTAAAGGCCACACTTTCTAAGTTCTTCTTTTTTGTATCTCCCTCTACTCAGTTTAAGGGTCAATTCGCTATAATTTCGCTCAGGCAGCAAGTGCTAATTCAATAGATGATCTATTTGGCCGACTGCTTGTTAATATTATCGCCTCGTAAATCAATTTCAAAGCAATGCCTGCTCGACAGACTCCCCCCGGCTGGCTGCCTGGCAGTCTGTTTATTGCAATCGTAAAATGTTTCGGAACTGGACTGTCTTCTCGCCATTCATGTGTTTTATTCATTTGGCGCAGCTCTTTGACCGAGTTTATGTTTATGTTTTGCATTTCGCCTTTTGCCCGCTTTCATGATCGATTCAGCATTAACTTAAGATAGTCCAAACAGACTACATTTTTGGACACATCGCTCCAATTTGTTTAGTTTACGAGCCGATCAGATATTTATGGGCCCTACAATTGTAGGCCGTTGCGATAGTTTGCAGATCTGTTCGAGTTTATTGGCCTCGGTGTACGTTGAACTTGAGAAATTCTGGCTCGGCATAAACACGTGAGGCAATTAAGAGGAAAGAATGTTTAGTTAAAGTGGAGGCTGTTGCCAAGCCCTGACATGTGTCAAACATCAATGTGAGAGCAGCGCGTGAAGTGAAATTGAACAATCGAAGCTGCGAAAAGATTGATTTATCTTCGTTTTTTTGCCATAGAAACTTCAGGAATTTATATATGAAAGTGCGAGGAGAATCGGTTAAGAGCTAAGTCTTATGAAGAGACTTTTTGAACTTGTTCGAATCCTATTTTATTTCTTATCTATTCTTTCTTCTATAAAAAGAGTTAAGTTAGTCTGTTAGAGTCTTATAAACTAGTTCCATGAAATCGAATCGAGTCTTATATACCAGTTCTTAAAGCTGTTCTTCTATTTAAATAGCTAAGCTAACCTATGCAAGAGATTCCTATGAACTACTGCCAAGGAATCTCGAAGCGAGTCTAATGAACCAGTTCTATGGAATCTCGAAGCTGTTTTTTTATATATAGAGCTAAGATAATCTATATCGAAGACTAGTTTCATGGAACTTCAAGATCGAGCTACAACCTATGCTAGTCCTCTGAACTACTTTAAAGCCTATCACTTCCTCTATATATAGATCTCAGACAATCTCTGACAATCTTTGAACCAGTTTCATGGAATCTCGAATCTATTGCTAAGACAATCTAAGCCAGAATCTTATGAACTCGTTTCAAGCCCATTAAATCTCCAATCAGCCTCGCTATTGTATCAACCCTGTATCATCTTCCCTTGGATATATCTGGCAACAATCTTTGCTCTTGCCGTCACACAAACCCCAATCATTAGTCGGTAAGCTACTGCTGTGCGTTCCATATCAATTTTCGTGTACGTTATCCCTATAATAAATCCATTTCCTTTTGCTACGGCTGAGCAAATACTAGCAATGCTCCAGAAAAAAGCACACTAAAAAGTAAATGGCAAACAGCAAATAATATCAAACAATATCCGTTGCCTATATATGTATAAAAATATATATGTATATATACACATGCAGTTAGTGATAAAAGTGAAAGCCGACATCAGGCTGTACAATCAGAGACCTGGCGGCAACAATAAATCCTAGATACACAAAAAGTACAGCCATGTGAGGTAAATATTATTTAAAAAACCAAAACACGTAGGCAGCACAAAGTACAAATCGCACTCAATCAAAATCACTTCCACAGACCACAGCACACACCACACAGTGAAAGCTTAAAAGATGAAATCCTCACAAAGTTGAAGAAGCTTGTAGGAGCTGTAGCTCACTCTCCCTCTTTCCCTCTCTCTCTCTCTCTCTCTGTCTAGGAAAAAAATATACAACAATTGAAGCAAAGACAAATTCAACACAGAAAACTGTCATGTACGAGGATTTAACAGATTTAAATTCTATTTGGCAAACGCTACATGGATTGTGTGAGCACATCCTTTTCGCTTGGCCCGCACAGGGCACGCTCCGAGTGCTGTCATTTAATATTGACCAAAGGCTTGCTCGGGCTCTCTCTCTCTCTCTCTCTCTCTGTGAGTGTGTGGGCTAATGCGCTTGCCACGCCATGGGGCAGAGTTGTAGCTTTGTTGAGCTGCAGTTGCTTTATAGCTGGCCAGCCACTTAGCCCACATTAAGAGGCGCCTCGTTGTAGCCCGGCCATGTGCAAATATTTATCGATTGCCATGACAATCCAATTCGTTATGCTTAAAACTACGGGCGCCATGTGTCCAACTGCCCCACGAGGTGCCAGTCCACACACAACACTCACTGGCAGCTGCCCTTTTTTTTTTGTGATATTAAATGAAAAATCAGCACATCCCAGCACCTGCCCAATCTAGTGCCACGTTTCGGGCTTGGCCTATTTTGCATGCGTGTGTGTGTGTGTGTGTGTGTGTTGTGGGTGTATGTGAGCCAGCATTTTTACGTAAATTGGCAGTTAAGACAGATTGGCCAACGACTGGACACAAGTGGGTGTTCACGACGCAACCTCAGCTCAATTGGGCCCTGGCATTTGTTTAGACAGAAGCAGCAGCAGCAGCAGCAGCAGCAGCAGCAACTTGGCTAACAAGTGTTTTTGTGGTAGGCTCAAAGCTGTGCCCGCCTGCTGTCTGGCTCTTAATTAAAGTTCATGTGGACAGTACGTGTTAATCTGCTGAAAAGTGCAGCCGGTCACTGTGTGACTAGACCAGCTATAAGTATCCGGACTACGGACTTAGTCATAGCACACAACTGCCAAATAGATTAACTCGGACTCTGGGCTACGAATTGGCATTAGCACAAAATACACAAATTGCCACATTTCAGATTTACAAGCTGAGAAGCAAATTATTACTCAATAATCCAAGGCAGCATTTGCAGTGTGTAGAGTTTTACCAAGTGGATTATTTATGGAGAATTATTATATTATTTTTGTTATTTTTTTTTTCAATTTATCTTATGCTCATTTCATTTATTAAAATTCAGCTGATTTGGGGGCCATTGAGCTATATATGGAGAGATATTGAGGTATATATAGATAAGGTTAAGCTTAACTCTTTCCTGAGACTTCCCTTGAAGAGTGATGTATTGGGGCAGATCAGGGTTTCGATCATAAGAGACAGATCTTTTGATTGAAAAATAAATTATTTAGTTACTGATCTAATAACACATGCAACTATATTTTAATATAACTATATATTATATTATTATTATATATTATTATATTATTGCTAATAATTATATTTTTGTCTAATCTAACAAGCTTATGTTAACTTTTGAAATTATTTCCGACTAATTGTTACTTTAATGAATTTTCTGTGAATCGAAATAAGCTCAGTCCATGGGAAATATGTTTATATATATTTTTCATATACTTTGGGTGTATATTTTTATTTTCTTTTAATTGTATTTATCATTATATTTAAAGGAATTTTAAACTGAACTAGCCAAAAGACAGTTCTTTATATAAAGGGGCAAAGTAAAAATGTATTTCAAATAAATGCATATAAATTGATATATCAAATATTTAGTAAATCAACCTGATATAGGAAGCAATCTACATATCTGTACATATATCGTAGATTATATTATATGGGCATGTCGTTGATACAAAATACCAACAAGCTTGCAACAATAAATTAAAAATTTTAAATATGGAAATATTTTGTTAGGTAAAAAAAATAAAATGGGAAAAATTGTATGAAAGCCAAAATCAACTTTTGATTTATATTAAGAGAAAAATAAATAAATATTAAAAAACACAGTAAATATGTCATTCGTCAGACGAAATATTGAAATAAAAATAAGATAAAAATAATAGAAAATTTTTGATTTAAATTTAAAGTGAAATAAATTACATATTTTTAATATTGCAATTTAATATATATTATGTATTATATTTATAATATTATATATTATATTATACAATTATAAAATTTATAATATTATATATTATATTATAATATTTAAAAAATAACAGATTTTCTACACTTACCTGAACGTATATACATATATATACCACATTCATGCACATCCAGAGCGAATGCGTACAACACTCCATTAAGTATCGGTTTTTAAAATAATTTCTTCGATCAACTGAGACAGCATTTACGCCTCTGCAGCAGCAGCAGCACCAGTGGCAGCTGGGTTGCTTAAGTGACATTTGGTGTTTCGACATGGCCAAGTTGCCTTGGAAAAAGGCATTTCCAGCCATTTCCTGTGCGTTACGTGCGTGCGTCTGTGTTTTGTGTCGCGTTGCCATTAGGCATCCGCCACTGGACAGCATCAGCCGCCTCCTTTAAGCAGCACCAGCAGCAACAGTAGCAGCAGCGGCAGCTCTCAGCTGCCACTCAGCACAAATTTTCGGCAGCATGCTTTTCCGGTTTGCCAACGCAGCAGCAGCAGCAGCAGCAGCGGCGCGGCTGCTCGCATGCTTTTCTGCTCCGAACGAAGCTCGTCCATTTGCTTCCTACTGCTCGAAGCCAAACCCCTCAGGATCACTCTAGTTCAATAAGGATTTCCGTTTCAATTCGTGCGCTGCTCCATTGTTGTGCTCGAAACTCGCTGGCGATGTCGCTGTCGCTGTCGCTGCCGGCGCCACAGTCGCCGTCGCCGTCGCTGCTCTCGCTGGCGTTTGTCCATTTTTCGCTTATCGAATTTTTCACTTTGACGACCTTTTCGTGGCGCAAAGGCTCAACTTTTTACACTTTTAGCAACAAAATTTCCTTGGCCCGCTGCTCTTTGCCTTTTATTATTTATTTATTTATTTTTGTGCTGATTTCATGCGTTTGCCTTGCGACTTTTCGGCTGCTTTTTGTGCTTGATTTGCTTTCCAATTTTCAATGTGTCACTTTATGAGCGGGACCATTAATCAAAAACAAAGGAAAAAAAAAAAAAAAAAAGCTGGTGAACCTGAAAAGAGCGTCAAGAAATTATTGCTTAAATAAGCGTGTTTTTCTGTGCGTTATATATATATTTATATATATTGTAGTATATACGGCAGGGGCAGGCCTTGTGAATTGAGGCGACCGCAGAAATACTCTGAGTTGGCAATTCTGAAAAGTTTATTCGCCCCTCCGGGCGCTACTTGCGCTTTTCTTTATTGATTTTGTGTTTTCATGCGTCATTTGGCGGGCGTTTTGCATGCAACATACAAATTGCCACGCCTCAGTGGAGCCATCGCAGCTGAGGCAGTCTTGAGTGCATAATTTATAGAGTTTGGCCACATTTTAAAAAACAACAAATCAATTAGAGCGAGAGCCTGGGAACGCGACGCTGTCAGAGACTGAGTCAACAGCGCAGTTCGATGTGGCGATGTGGGCGGGTATATTGGAGAGAGCAAAGTTGAAGGAGGAGGAAAGAAGATGGGAGATGAGAGATGAGAGATGGTAAACAGGAAATGGAAGATGCAAAACAGAGCAATTAAGAGAGATAGAAGAATAAAGCTAGATGCTTGCAGATAGACGATGAAAGAAAAGTTAAAAAATAATGTAGATGAGAGAAGATGGAAGGTGGAACATGGATAGTAGAAGATAGTGGATGGAAGATAAAAGAAAAAGATTAATGATTGAAGATATAAGATACAAGACAGAAGAGAGAATATGGAAGATAGAAAATAGAAGAAAGAAGAGAAAATATAAGTAATATGGAAGGGAGAAGACGGAAGATGGAAGCTGGTAGATGAAAGATGGAAGATAGATGATAGAAAAGAAAAGATTTAAGAAGTAGATTGAAGATCGAGGATAGATAGAAAATAGATAGATAGGAAACTTTATAAATAATGGAAGATGGGAAATAGCAGATAGAGGTTAGAGGATGGATAGAAGAGGATAGAGAAAAAAGAAAGGTGATGAATGAAAGAAGCCTGAAGATAGAATATAGAACATGGAAGAAAGAAAACAGGAATAGAATACAAAATCATAAAAATTGGTGATGGAAAATAGAAGTGCTATCAGCCGCAAAAAATATATCATTTGAATTTTTCTGAAAATTCTGCTATCATTAATTTTTATTTAAGAAAAAACTTAATGTTATTGATTATAAAAATTCTTCTATATTTAATGTGATTAATAAATAAATTTTGTTCTAAGAAATATCTAATAATTCCCGACATAAATTCTACTCTAATAACGATAAAGGTCACCTCTACTTCTACTTTCAAGTATCTTGTCTGCACTTTCATCTCACACACATACAAGTATTAATATAATGAAAAATCTTCATGACAACAATAAATCGCATTTAATAAACAAATCGTGCTATTACAAGTCTATCTATAAAACTGAACTACCCACTCAGCGCAGGCTAGCGCAAATACCCGCTTCAGCTGCCTCTTTGTTAGTCGCAAACTTCAAAGACAAACACGCGCATACAGATTTACAAACGCATCTGGCAAGTGGCAAAAAAAAAGAAGAGAAAAATAAAAGCTGAAGAAATTTTAAAACAGCTCTCGTACAACATGTCGTATGCGAAACGAGGGAGGCTCGCAGCCATAACCAAGGCGAAGACGCAGACGAAGACGAAGACGAAGACTAAGACAAAGACATTCCCGTTGTTGTCGCATTTCTTTTGCAAGTGTCAAGTGTCAACGCCAAAATGATTAGGTAGGCGTTTCCAACAACAACAACAACAGCAACTAGTACTCTCGGCTGGGTTTTGTGGGCGTGTTACTTGTGTCTCTCGTACGACTCTGTGCCCCGAAAAGCTATTAAACGGCCTGGCATAGCGACAGGCAAACAGGACGGCCAAGCCAATGGCCCAAACCAACCTTCTTTTGGCACTGTCAACGCCAGCTGCGACTCCGACTACAAGTTCCCAGTGCCCAGCTCCAGCTACAGCTCAAGCAACAGCTGCATGTTGCACGTTGCACGTTGCAACTTCCATTTAGTATTTTAGTTTATAGTGCAGTCTTGATTTCAAAATATTATGACGACTGTTAAAGTTATAACTTCACGGCAAACTCATTCAACTTGAAATTGAAATAATTTTTGTAGCTCTCGCTGTGCTGTCTCACCTTCTCCCTCTCTCTCTCAATGTTCTGTCTGGCATTCTGCTTTTATGCTTTTTATGTCTTCATCATTCATATTTATGCATTTTTATTTTAATTTCGCCTAGCACTTGGCTCTTCTAACTAGTCGCGACTCCACCCACTTCTTGGCATCTTTCTGGGCCCCATATGCGTGCGGGGGCCGTGTGATATGCCTCCTGGGCCCCAGCTCCAACCTTAGCCCCCAGCCATTTTGACAGCTCTTCGCTGAGTGGCTGCCAGTCGGACTGCCTCTCTGCCTGTCTCTGTCTGTCAGCCGCCCGGCGGAATCGTTCACATTTATGACTGTTAGGGCCAAAGGTTTTTGCTTTTTATGAGCTAAAATTGTTGTGCAAAAAGCGAACGACATGGCACCAGAATCGTAATGCCAGTCCACGCGCTCTTAAAAGTAAGCACAGCGCGCAAGCAGATGGGTACGCAAAACCGTTACTGTTGAATATATGTATATTACGGAAGGTAACTGAGACGATAACTTCAGCTGTCTACGATAGTCAGCGTAACTAACATTTATACGTGTTGTGTATATAAAAATTAAGACGTTTTTACGATTCAATATTCTTAATATTTTAGAGTATTCATAAATAGAAAGATCGTAAAGAATTTAGTCGATGCACTCAAGTCAGTTTTTTAGCTTTTTATCAGACCGACAATAGAATGCTCTTGAATAATTATTTTCATTAGTAAATTCACAAAATATATATATAAAGGTATTTTGAACTAATAAAAGGAAGTACAAATATATTATATAATATAATAATATATCTAAAAAAAATTGTAATAATAATATAAATAAGTTCCTAATATATTTATTATTTTTTATGCACAGAAATAAGGTTTTTCTTGAATTTTATTCACTTTAAAATTTAATTTAAATTTAAAGTTGAAATTAATAAATTAAATCTTAAAAAGCTCATAAAATATATTCCTATATGATTTATTTTTTTAATTAAAAGTAAACAAATAAATATTATCAGAAAAATAGAAATTATATTTAAAAGTTTTTTTTTTTTTTTTAATTTTTTTTATTTACTAAAGTTAACTATAATTAAAATTAAAGCTAACTTGATAACTAAAGCGCTGGCTACTGAGGCCTTCGGCTTGATTTAAAAGTTTTATATATTTATTTATATATATTTTTAGTTTTAAATATTTAAAAAAAAATTTAAATAGAAAAAATATTTCTTTAAATATTTAAAAAATAAAAATTGAAAAAAATGTACACATAAATTATAAGTTATAGAAACAATTATTTTTACTTTATATTATTTTGAATACAATTTATAAAAAAAATTTAAATTAAAAATAATTATATAACAAATATTTTTAATACATTTTGAAGAGCTATTATATTACTATGCAAGGTAAACTTTCATACTAGTTCATATTTAAATAGTGAGTAAAAAACATATGTATATTCATATGAATATATACACATTTCGCTACAAATAGTCTCACATATCTAGCAATCTCTAGCAGTTGCCCTTTGACCAATCTAGCTAGCTGAGAGACAACAGCACGCTGCCTGCAACAACACTCCCTCGGACACATATTTCTTTTTTTCTCCTGCAGGCCTGGTCGTCGCATATTTCACGCCTAATCATCAACTGCAATTTCCATGGCCCCCGACAACCTACGCAAAAAGCAAACACTTCACACAGGGCGATTATTATACCCCAGGCTTCGGCTTTGCCATTTACATGGCCATAAAATATAAGCCAGGCAAACGGAAAACTTTCGCTGGCAAAGCAAAAATTCCCAGAGCCATAATTTTTCACAAAACGTCTCTGACGCCGCATAATTGCAGCGTAATTTTTGCGCATTTAATTTCAACGTCTGGCCCTCTTTCTCACCCTCACTCTAAGCCTTAACCTTAGCCAAGAAGTGAGCTGGGCTAAGTGCAGCTGGCCAACAGACGCCTTGGTTGGGGGAGTTAGCTCTGTCCAGCAGACGGTCTAAACTGAAGGCGTTGGAATTGTTTGCCATATTCGCATGTGACGAGTTTTTGTTGTTTTCGTTTTCTTGTTTTTTGTTCTGCTCACTTTTTAGTTTATAAAACGACCTTTGCGACCCAGGCGACTTGTGCGACTTTTTTATGCAATTAACAAAAAACACAATGCAAAAATTTGTGGGTACAACACTTTGCACTTTCCGTTGTATTCACAGACGTCGACAGCGTCGTCGACAACCTTGTCTGCTGCCTTTGACCATGAGATGCTCTATTCATAAATTTTCAGTGGGGTATAAGTCTTGTGTGAAACATATTGGCAACTTAAACTGTTGATCAAGGGAACCATTTATATGAATGGACAACTTAAAGTTGATCGGACTAAACATTTGTGTTTGAGTTAATATCAATAATTGTTTTCTTTATAAAGTCAAAATTAAAATAATCTATAAAGCTAATGGAAATCATCGATAAAATCTTATTTAGTTACATTTTATAAATTATTTATCAGTTATCAGTTATTATTTATTTTTGAGAATATTTGTTATGTATTTATTTATTTACATATTATAAAAAGTATATAAAGCTATAATAAAAATATATAATCAAATTAATTTTTAGAAGATATGTTATTCATTTTCTTCTTTAAAAAAATATATTGTAAAGGAATTCATTATATTTATCTAAAATTCACAAATTTAAAAAAATTCTATTTATAAATATTTGTAATATTATTTAAGCAATTTATTCCCAAATTCTATAGCCTATATATTTCTCAAAATTTTAAAAAATATTTTTTAGCAGCTTAATTTATTTTATTTTCATAAAATATTTGTTTCTATTTGAAATTTAAAAAAATACTTCTATAAAATCTCTATAATATCAAACCCTATATTTTGTATAGAGCACACACAATTCTCGGCGCATCTGCAGCTAGTTCTATTTGTAGCTGTCGCCTTTTAATTTTCATGTGGCAAGCACTGCGTCCATTGTATACGAGAAATATATTTTTTTGCCAGTTCTTTGGTCGTCGTCGTCGTCACTTTGCAGCATTTCAATGATAAAGTGCTTTTTGTGTCGCTGGCCGGCGCGGAAAATTTATTAAAGAAAATGTTAAAAATTGCTAAAAATGCTTTTTCTATTGTTCTGTGGCCACTGCCTGCACTTTTTCTCTTTCTGTTTTCTTTTATATATTTTTAGACGCGTTGCAGTAAAAAAATGCCTGGCAAAAAAATTGTTTATTACATTTTTAGGTTTGCACGGTAGAAAATTTATGCCCGACATTGAATGGTATGCAAGCAAAGGCACCCGGGGGAACTGGGAGCGTAGCATGTGCAGGGCGGGCCGACCAAGGCCAGCATATTTGGCCCTGACGCTGCGCTTTGGCTAAATTATGGCATATTTATTCGATGGCAGGAGATGGCATTGAACTTAGCTTGCTTTTGTCAGTTCCACCGTCTGCGTGTCTCGAAGCCATTGAAATTGTGACTTGCACAAAGTGTTGGCCATTGAGATAGTGCGCAGATCTGTTTAAAGTAAGTTTTTTGTGAAATTACAATGGAAAAATGTGATTTTAGCTGGGAGATAGCAGGCAGATATATCTATAAATACAGGCAATCAAATCAATGTGGGCCTATAAATTGGTTCTGAGACGGTTACTTAAAAATCATGACATTAAGTTATGATATAAATATAGAAAAGATATTTTGATATGTATCAAAGTCTTGAAATGTATTTAATATGACATGGCATTAAATAAACAAACATTTATTAATAGATAATGTTAGTTTTGGAGTTTGTTATGATATAATAATGATATTATTATTTGAATTTCAATTTATTTTATAATATTTCTAAAAGTCTCAAAAGACAATAATATAATATAAAATATAACAAAATTATTAATAATAAAATATTAATAATAAAAATATATTAATAATAAAATATATATAATTGTATTGTAAATATATCGTACTTATATAAAAAAAAAAAATTATTTTATTATATTTCTAAAAAGCTCAAATGGCGTTTATATAATAATATAATATATTAAAAAAAACATATTAGTAATAAAATTGATGGAAAAATATATTAAAAGGGAAATATATTGAAAAATATATTAACAAAAAATATATTGGAAAATATATTAATAATAATAATATTGTAAATATTAAATAATTAAAATAAAATAAAATAATTATATATTAATATATTATTTATAATATTTTAAAGAATTATTATAAATAATTCTAGAAAATATATAATATATACTTATAGAATATAAATTTCTATATTAAATAAAAAAATATATTGGAAAATATATTAATAATAATATTGTAAATATTAAATAATTAAAATAAATTTAAAAAATTATATATTAATATATTATTTATAATATATTAAAAAATTATTATAAATAATTATAGAAAATATATAATATATACTTATAGAATATAAATTTGCTCCAGAATTTTCTCCCTCAAACATTTTCAAAAGGTTATATTGAATTAAATATAGATTAACTTCGAGATGGTGTTTGCATTGATTAAAAAAAAACTTTACGTTAATATATAATAAAAATATCACTAATTCACTACTTATTCATTCCTTCAATTAGACAACTCAACGCCTTTAAACAACAGTTTTATAGCGTTAAAGCTATTTGTAACAAATATCAACATTGCAATCTTGGCCAAAAATATATGCACATTAGTTTACACTCGTTTAGCAGTTGGCTGCTCCAGCAGCGGCGACGACTACTTAGTCTCGCTTGAGTTCCCACATAAAATATCCATAACATTAACCACAATTACGATGAAATTGTATACCCGGAGAAAATTGCAGCGAGAGAAAGAGGAAAAAAAGGAAATTGCCAAAGCTTTTGTTGTTTGTCGTTTGTTGCCGCCGCCCACAAAACCCAAATTAAAAAATGGTTAAAAAATATTTTTCTATTAATTTTCCAAGCTGTCCTTTTTTTGTGCTGTTGCTGCGCTCGCGTTGGCG
Organism: Drosophila peninsularis; assembly: GCA_035047485.1. Taxonomy (NCBI): domain Eukaryota; kingdom Metazoa; phylum Arthropoda; class Insecta; order Diptera; family Drosophilidae; genus Drosophila; species Drosophila peninsularis. Next base: position 118,526 of record JAWNPN010000081.1, on the reverse strand, counting down.
TTGGCGTCGTCAACATGTGTTGCATGTGGCAATTAAATGCCAGGCTACACTCACAACAGCAGCAAAAAGAAAGCAACAACAACAGCAACAGCAATTTGGATTGCATCGTGGGGCTGCCGCTGCCTCTGCTGCTGGCTGTTGGGCGCGTAATAATTTTTGGCTCACAGTTTCGCGTCTTGGAGTGCAAATAAAATGCCGCTTTTTAGTGACTCAGTTGGCGGCAGTCGGTCGGCCGTTTGGAGAGTGCGAAAATAATATGGGCAGGCCGCAGGCAACGGTACTTCAACGAACACCACCCCAGCCAGGCAGCCAGGCAACCAGACTGAATGCTGTTAGGGGGGAGTTGGAGCGCACGGACTGCAGACCAGGCATAGAAAACTAAATGAATGACATGCCAGGGCGTCTGCAATGTCTGTCTGGCATGGCAAGCGAGGGGAGAGCTGAAGCTGGAGCAGCTGGCAGAGTGGGGTAACTGAAAGACTAGGAGACTGGGCGACTGGTAGACTGGGCAACTTGCGGTCCAACGCCTGCCAGGAACCGTCTGCGGCTCGAGCTTCAATTAATTTTCGACTTGGTTATTGTTTGCGGGTGTTAATGGTGCGCGTTATCAGCGCAGAGGCTGCTGGTTCGAGGCTGTTTGGTGGTGAAGTGGTGCAGTTAAGCTGCAGTTGCCGCTCTGGGCTGTGGGTTATGCGGCAGCTCTGCTACTGTTGTTAGCCTAAACCCAACTGCCACGCTGAACATTGTAAAGTATTTTCGGGTAGCATTTGTTGCATAACTTACTGAACTATTCGAGTCGATACTAAAACTGACGGTCAGCCCAGGCCACAGTTGATGTTGCATGAGAGGATGTGATACTCACTAAATATATAAAATAAAATATAATACATAATATTGTACCATAAAATAAAATAAAATAAATTAAATGAAATATAATGAAATTAAATTAAATAAAAAAAATAAATAGAATAAATAAAATAAATAAAATAAGTAAAATAAATAAATTAAATAAATCAAATAACATAAAATGAAAAATATAATAAAAATAAAAAGAAAATAAGTAAAATAATATTTATACATTTATATAAAAAAACTTAAAAATTATTACTCCAAATTATTACTCCAGAAATTGCATGAAAAATAAAATAAAATATAATAATAAAACGAGTTGAACTACTTTATAAGCCAATTAAGCTATCATAGAAAAAAAAAAAAAAAAAACTTTTTAATTTATATTTATTTTAATTAATATGTTGGACAATGTGAAAATGCTTAAATTTTTAAAAGTAATATATATTTAAAAGTATTCATTACAACAAATTTAACCGCTTCATTAGTAAATCGAGTCATGACTTAAATAAATAAAAATTTATATTTATTTGCTCCTATTTTATAGCTTTGTTTATTTCTTTAATTTATGCCCAGCTTGCAGCCAAAGAGATCTTAGATGTTGGAGCCATTAAACTTATTAGTTTTGTGACTATAATTAAATTGCTTTAAGTGATCCATAACTCATCTCAGTGCTTAACGCATTTCACATATCTCAAAGATGAGATGCGTCGCGCTCTTCCCCTTTCTGATCCGACACATCAACACTAAACCGAATGGAATCGTCTGCCCGCTGTTCACTCTGTCATTCATATGACTACCAGTGCTACGCGCAACGACCTCTGTGATCTGCACGTTTGTCTGACCCAATGTCCGCCTGGCACACACACAAACACACACACCTACCCAGAGTTGTTCGCGTCACATCGAAAAGCGACGTCGCTTTTCACGCATCTGTTTTTTGCTTTCGTCACATAAAAAATTTGCATTTGACTGCGGCTACCGAAGAAAACGGTGCCAGTGCCAGTGCCCACCAGTCAGATAACCAACACAATCCAATAGCGGTTCTCCAGTTGCCTCCAACAGCCACTCCCCTCTCTACCACCCTCCCACCCTCCCACTCTCTAGCCTAAGCGCGGCGACCAGCTGCCGTTTCATTGCAATTGCAACTACTGCGAACATGGAGCGCATTAAAAGGCCGACCCGTGGCCATAAAAACTATGCGACTCTCTGTGTTCAAGTGGCGGCTGGCAAATTTTATGCCTTTTATTTGGGACTATGCCGCCGACAACAACAACAACAACAACAACAACAGCAACGAGTGCGACAACAACAAGGCACATTTGCAACTTTGCTGCCACTTCCACTGTCAAGTTGGCGTAAAATTTTTCATTTCGCATATGAAAGGAAGTGTGGGCGCCAGTTTGGCCCCCTCTACTGCCTCCCTCTCCCACTCTCTGTGTCCCTCTCTCTCTCTCTATCTCTTAGTCAGTCCCTCTCTTACAGTTCCAGTTACCATAACAGATCCCAAGCCACAGCCGCAAAACGGCCTCAACGTTTGTCGTTTAGTTTGCTTCTTTATTTGATTTTTCTTTCCATTTTCTTTTTTGTTTTTTTGCTTTTCTTTTCTTATTTTTTTGCATTTTATTAATTGCTTGAGTGAATGCGCGTCGGCATTTGCCGCTTGCCTGCGAAAATTTCTTTGTGTGCTTTGCGCTTTTGATCTTTTTCGAGACACTTTCGCAGCATCTTTGCATATTATGCAGAATATGGCAACTATCGTGGATGGAGAAATATAAAAGCGCTTTAAATAGAGATTCAAATGATATGAATAGTGAATAAATTGTTTAAAAGTGTGAATATTTTGGCAGCAGTTTATGATATGGTCTCATATATGTACTGTGAGAAGTGAGCGGTTTTCTTATGAAGTGACAGAAATTTTATTACATATATAAATATTTTATTTTGGATTTCTTAAGATCTACGTAATTTCAATCTTTCTCTTTAATAGAGGAAGTGAGATGCATATATATTTGGTTAATGATCTAATTCAGAAGAGAGAGGGAGAGTAGAGACTTCAGTTAAGGAAGTGAGAGAGGCTTAAATATTATATATTAATGTGGTGGTTTTAATGGAAAAGTTTCATTTATATTTCAGTTTTAGTTCAGATTTTACTATTTTTATTTTATTTATATGGTTTCTTTATTTAAATATTTTTATTTTATTGATATATAATTTATGCATTTTTATTTTGATAGTTATAATTATTATTTATATATTTTTATTTTGTTTAAATTTTATTTATTGATTTTTATTTTACTGATATTTAATTTTAAAAATTTTATTTTATTTATAGATTTTTATTTTATTGATATTTTATTTATATATTTTGATTTTGTATAAATAGTTTATTTTTTTTATTTTATTTATTTTATTATATACATTATTATAATATTACATTTTTTTTTAACTTTACAATTTTTTAATATATTTTGATACGTGTTTTTTATAAGTTTTTATTTACTAATATTTTATTTATGGATTTTTTGTTTGATTTGATATTTATATTTTATTTAGTTATTTTATTTTTATTTAATTATTAAAACATAATAATAGGTATAGTATTAAATTCAACTTAAATATTTAATAATTTAAAGTTCAAAATAAAAACCGGTGATTTTTTATTTCTATAGCCCCTTTTTAAGCTTTCCCTTCTTCCCTTCCATCTACAAACTTTTGATTTGGCTTTTATAACACGACGCTGTGACCTTTGCTTAAAGCAACTTTCACTGCTTTCTGCTGGTGTCAACAGTTACAGTGTCTGCCATAAATCTGACTATCGCGTGTAAAGTCTTTTGCCAACTTTAATTTTGGCTGCTTAAAAACTTGGCACGGTCCTTAGTCATTTTTGTTGTTGTTGCTTTTGTCGCATTTCCGGCTGCCTAAAGGGCAAACATCAGACAGTAGGCCGCACCGCATCCCTAGCCAGAGAGCAGCAACACAACAGTTTTTCGTACAGTTTTTCGCGCTGTTTATATTTTTGTATTTTGACACGTTTTGGCATGTCGGCTGAGCTGAGTTGAGAGGGGCTTTAGACTGCTTGGGTGTGTGTGTGTGTCTTTGACATTTTACATAAATTTAACTTGCACAGAGCTGAGCAAATCGTGCCGAGGAACTGCGCAACGTTGGCGCAGCGACTGTTGCCAGCAACAACAACAACTGACACATGACTTGGCTGTCATGTGACACAAACGCGACAGTTTGCAAGGTCACGTCACATTAATTTGCTGACAATGATGTATTTAGAGGGCGCAGAGGATGGCATAGAAGAAGGAGCAAAAAAAAAATATCAACTGCCTGACTGCTTCTCTGACATTCTTAAAGCGACGCCAATTAAGTTGCAAATTTTAAAAATGTTCCCAACAATTATGCCACATTTCTCGCTTAACATTTATCAACATTTTTCTCTTGCAGCACGAAATGCGGCAAACTCGCAACGTGTGAAAATCAACTCAAATCAACGAAGCAAACAGAGGCAAAAGCGAAAAAAAGACGTCAAAATGCCGGCGATAAAATTACCGAAATTGAATTCGCCTCGACATTTGTCTATTGATTGTTGGCCCGTGCAACATGGTCCACGGCCCGGTTACAGCTGCTGGCATTTTGCAACAAATTATTTAAAAAGTTATTGCCACATTCGGCGTCATGGTGTTAATAACAATAAAACTTTATGCTGGCTGGCATTGACTTTGATTTTATTGAGCGGACCCCGTGGCAATCGCAGTGCTGCCGAGGCGGCGGCAACAACAACAGCTGTTGGCAATCCTGCAAGCTCAGCTGTGGGCGTGGCATCACTCGAAATTGGTAAGTAAATGAATGAAGAGAAGAGCAGAGAGAAGAATGAAACGTGATGCTGAATACCAATTGACCTGCCTGAATTTAGCTTCAATTTTAAATTCTATTGGTTGTAAGCTGATGTACTTAAATGGGAATGAGACTGTTGACTGTGAGACGACGGAAGTGTAAAGGGCAGAGGAGAAAAGACTTGAGATAAGCAGAAAATTGAAATTTGTTTTAATATTAATATTATTATTCATAATATTAATATTAAAATTATTATAAATAATATTAATATTATATTATTATTATTATCAAAATTTCATTTATTTGTATTATTTTATTTTATTTAAATATATATATATAATATATTTTTTTAAATAAAAAATAAAAACAATATGAAATACATATTTTAAATTTGAAGTTTTATGAAATTTTATTTAATATAAATATTATAAATAAGAACTTAATTTATTTTGATTATTTTATTTGAAATTCTTTAATATATTTAATGTTTATATTTTTAAACTAAGTTTTATGAGTACTTAAAATTTAAAATTTATTGAATATCATATTAGAAGATATATGGAAAGGCTTTCGATTTAAATAACTAAATATTCTTTATTTTAGTAAAATAAAATGAAAACTCTTTCATTAGTTTTATGCCTCTGTCTAACTGCTATTAATGCTAAAGAATTCATTTGAAATTCGGAACTTAGCCTCATAGGGTTACTCCTTAAATTTTAGATTTAGAATATATTACTTCTATTTAAAATAATTTTTCCTTCCACCAAAATAGTATTACATTTTTTCAATAAAAATGACGCCAAATCAATTGAACTGATTAAAAATGTAATAAATTCAACGTCGAATTAATTTTATAATTTTTTTTATTGTACTCAAGCATCATCAATAAAAAATTTGTTCATTTCAGTATTTTATTTATGAAATCTAAAACTTTTCATTTTGCATTTTGTTTTATTAAATATTCATCTGAAATGCACAAATTTTTAATATATGCAACACGAAACTTCCACATTGATACACAATTTAACCGTTTTTTGACCAATTCCGATAGCCCAAATCCCAGACCCCAGACTCCCCCCGCACACCATACTATCAGCTTGTTAGTTACAGACATGCCTTCTGTTCACTTCCCATGACATAAAATTTATGCATTTTTATTTCGAGCAGCAGATGAAAAAAAAATAAAAATAAAAAATGAGAAAAACTTGTTCGAAATATAAAAAGGTACAACGCAATATTATGGAAAATATTTTGTGCATATGTAACAAAGCCAATTGAAAACAAAATTTGTTGAATAGTCTAAAATTTCAGCAAATATATATTGATATATATATATATGTCTATGTATATAAATATAAAAGCAAATATATTTGGTAACATGTACAGTTTGTAATGCTTGAATACACATATGTCCAAGTAGAGTTCGAGTACTTCAATGCGACCCCTATTCTTCAGGCAACCCTCGTTCAAGTTGAGTGCACGCTATGCAACAGCATTTAGTATTGGACTAAATACGCTTAGACTGAGGTGGGTGGGTGGCGGCGCACCTTCAGCCGCAGTCCACAAAATTTGCATTTGCATTGCTGCAATCAACATGGAAATCAATCAACCGCAAAGAGACAGAAGGGGACTGAATGGGAACAAGACAGCATCTAAACATCCTGAAGCTCAAGTGTTTCCCAATAGCGCAAACCGTAACTAATAACTGTTAAACAGAGGGTTTGCGTGGGGCGGGGGCGGTTGCAGCACCCGCTCGCTGCTCGGCACGCACTCAACCACAACCAATTACAGAAATTTAGGCAAAGCGCCAGGATGCGCTGACGATGACGACGGCGACGACGACGTCGTCATTAATAAACATGAGCCTGGGCCTAGTTTAAGGCCAGGCTCGAGGCGGTGCAAAAATGATGGGTAGCCGGTTAGCTGCAGCGGCAGGTATACCCGCATATACATATATGTATATATATATTTATGCATATATATAGATACGATATGTATATATATATTTATGCATATATATAGATGTGTGCCCACACATATTTATCTAGGTGCTGAGTTGGTCCGAGCAAATCGAAGCCGCAGCGGTGCTTTTGATAGATGACTCTGCCTGCCCGGGCTGCCAGCCCAACCTCTCTCTCTACCTTCCTCATCTTTAACTTGAGCTCTGCTCATTACCATTGCTGATTGGCTCCGTCGTGGCGGTGGCTCCCAGTGCTCACGTGTGTGTGGTCGCGTCCATCACAGCCAGCTGGCTTTGTTTCTCATCCGCCCCTCTTCGACGTTCAGCCCGACTGTTATTGTTACCACTCTGCAGCTTTCTGTGCCATTCGTCTGCCGAGCATAACAAATTATCTTGTTGTGGGCCTTTGGCTCGTTAGCGACCAACTTGTTTGCCAAAGCCAAAGATATAACCAATTAAGGATCATCGAAGTTAATATACACTTGAAAACTTCCACAAACAAATCATATTCATCCCGAACGCCTCATTCAACTCTTCAAATTAAGAGTTTTGCAACTGCAAATTAAACATGTGCGCTAATCCTCTTGCTATAAATAACAACTGCACTCTATAAGACCTCAATTTATTTTATTGTTTCCATAATTCTATAAGCTCATAATTTGCATAGATTTTTTTTAATATTTTTATTTTCATTTAATATTGAATTCATCTTTTTTTTGCTTTTGCTCAAACAAACAACAAATTTTAGTGAAGCTCAGAGTTTGCTTTAATTAAATTTGGAAACAAATTCTTTTTTTTTTTTTTGTCTCCATTATTTTGTTATGCAATTAAACGGCTTTAAATATCTTTGGGCAATTTTCAAATATAAATTTCTTTTATTTATTGTTCAACCACTTTTGATCGAGTCACATAATTGGCTTAAAAACTTTGCCTGAAAAATCTGTGAAGCCAAAAAGTTTATTTATTTTTCTTATTTCGACAATTTTATGCATATTTTCGTATGTTAAAAATATTTTTTTTTATGCATTTTGCATTTTTCTAAAAACAAGTTGAGTTGTATTTGAAATTTGTTTTTTTAAGACAACTTTGCATATTATTAAGAAACTATATTGCCAATAAAAATATATATGTATAAAAAATATATAAAATATATATATATTAATATTAAAAAATGTATATATAATCTTTTGAGCTTATTATAAAATTTATCCTTTAGCAAAATATATGTTTGCATAATATAATAAATAAATTTTGTATGTAATTTTCAAATTTATTTTTAGTTTTTTTTTTTATTTTTCTAAAAAAAAAATTCAATATAAATATTTCTGTTATTTTAAATATATATTGTGTTATTTAAAAAAAAAGTTTCGAAACTTCAATCACATTTATTCCCCACATTTCATTCCCATATCCATTCCGCATTTCATAGCTAAAGGCACCGTCCACAACAGAGTGTATAACCAGGCCAGTTCGGTAGCAGGAAATGAATGAAGCTGAATGAAAATCATGTAGTCGTCGGTTTGGTTATTCGGTCAGTCGAGTCGTTGGGTTTACTTTGCTCGATTACGAATCGTTCGGCTGCGCATGCACATACATATATATCTGCAGCCAGTATTTATTTAAATGCGTAAATATCTGCATGTCCGACATATTTCATTTAACCGTAGGCGCGTTGAAATGTTGCTCAAATTGCTTCGCGGCAAGCGAAATAAAAATAAAAAATGACCACAGCACATAAACAGCTTCTCCATCTCTCTCTTACTCTTTATATGCATATATTTATATATTTAAAGCGTAGCTGCTGCCTTTTTAAATGCTTGTCTTTATTGGCATTGAAATCGAAGGCTCTGTCGCTAAGGATATGGCATTTAACTGCTGCCCCGCCCCAAGTGATATATGCTTGACAGTTAACAATATGACTTATATAGATTTATATTATTCAAGGCTTGCAAGCATCGGACACATTTTTAGGAATGTTTAAAATGAAATTAATGGATTTTTAAAAATTTGTATTATAAAAAAAAAATTTGGCCAATCAAAAAAAAAAAAAAGCAAAAAAAAAAACAATTTATATAGCTTTTTATGGAAGAGAAAATCATAGATTGAGTATAAGAATTAAAAAAAAAATTTTAATAAAATTAAATTATTAATATATAAAAATAAAATATTATATACGTATAGACATATAGATATATTAGATATATATAATTAAAAATATGTGCTTCATTTGAATTAAACATTAATATAATAATAAGATAATAAAAATATAATATAATAATAATAAGGAAATACTGTTTAATATATACATTTAATATATACAAGTTTTCTTAATTAAGATTATTTTCTGGATCTCATATCTTGTTGTATTTATTATTAAACTTAAATGATTCTGTGAAAAATGTATTCATATTTTTTTTTAAATATTTGTATATTATGTTCAAATTATTTGAGTATTTTAACTTCTTTTTGAGCTTCGTTACAAAAATATAAGAAATGTAACGAAATATGCAAATACTTTTAGAATAATACACAAATATAAAAAAAAATATTTTCACATTTTCTAGAATTTTCTTTCTAATTTTTAAGATTTTGGATACATTTTATTTTCAATATTTTCTTGATTTTATAAACTGCTTTACCCTCATCTTCTAACCTCCTTAGCCTTAACATCCACTTTAATTTTATTTTAATTTACTCCAATTGCATTCAGCTCGAATCTTAATAAACAACTTAATATAAGTCACTTGAGACACTTGCCAAACTCTGTTAGCCAACTGTCATTTCAATGTCTTGGCTCAAGCATAACCCACACACAGACACTGACACACTTTCCTGCCAAATATCTCACTCATATGGCCAACAATTTGGCTGCAATGAGAAACGCCAACATTGGCTTGAAGCTTCATAAAAGCAATTTCCGAATTAATTGCTTGGCCAGCCCCAAGTGGCCATTTACACAATATAGTCAATATACAATGTACACCCAGGCACTTTTACTTTCCAGCCTTAGATCGGGGGGAGACTTATAATAGCAGCCACACTCAGCTAAATCCCACACACGCTGCTGCGGCAGCGGAATCTCTAAAAAACCACTTTCAACACACACACACACATGCGGAGCAGCAGCAGCAACAAAAACCTGATATGAATTGGTTTTAGATGTTGTCAGTTGTCGGTTGTCGCTTGGCATCTCTGGCGGCGATATGATACGAAAGCCTAAAACAGTGGCCAAACGCGATAAACTAAACGCCAAGCGGCAAACGCTGAAATCCATGTAATTTGCGCCACTGGCCGCCAGCTGGAAGGCAGTGCCAGAAAAAAATGTATGCATGTTAAATGTAGCCACCGAACAGCCGAACACGACCGGTGGCAATCCAAGCTAAATGCAACACTAAGCTGCAACTATGCAGCAGGCGGCGAAGGCTGCGACAGAGTAGCCGTTGACTACAGGCCAAATTGCGTCTCTCTTGAGGGGCATTGAAAGCGGAAATTGCAAAGAAAATAGATGTCAGAGATAGAAGAGCGAATGCATATGCGGGCTTTAATTAAGTGCTAATAACTTGTTGACTATGGCATAAAACTAATACTGAATTTACTTCGAATACTTTTAAATAATTTATAAATATAATTTTATATAATTATAAATATATATAATTATAAATATAAATAAAAATTCCATTATTCCATTATTCCATTATTAATGCATTTTCTAATGATATGTAATGAAGGACTAAAAAAAATAGTACAACTAAATCAATGATAAAATAATAGTTTATTAACTATATTTTATGTTATTATATAGCAAATGTTTTCTACGAACTCTCTAAGTGCAATACATATTATATAGAGTAGTTAGACAGAGTATTAAGATATACTCAAAGACAAACAGTAGACATACACAGGGCAGTGTCCAAGCAACTCTTGAGTCAAACTGCAACTCGCAACGAGCAACTTGCTTCAAGCATCGAGTTCAAACAAGGAGAGCATGATGATTGTAAGCTCTTTACTCCCTGCTTTACTTCGTTTGTATACAGACAGTTTAAGTACTTCAAATTGGAAATATACATAAATATATATAAAATTGCTGCTACTATAAGTATTTCAAATATAATTGCCAACTATTAACTAAATTAATGTTAATAGAACTGCAATTTATAGACCTCAACTAAGGCAATAATATATGGCAATAAATACGCATAGTTAGTTAAATAAGCTCCAAGTACATGTTGTTCTTAACAACAATAACACTTAATTAGAGAAATTTTCTTGTAAATATTTTAGATTTAGTTTAAAATTATGTTCATATATAAATCTAATGTTTTCGATAAGAGTTTCAATTATTGTCATTAGAGCTAAACACATTAAAAAATTGCAAGAAAACATGCACGTTGCGCGTTGCACGTTGCATGTTGCATGTTGCCTGTAGTGTGTGTGTTGCTTTGACTAACAAATCAGTTACTTTAGTGCCAGCTCTAAGTTAGTTAGTTCCTAGGCTACTGTGTGGTATGAAAAAACATGACAGCCTTTTGAGATAAATTTCATTTTACCTATTTAGATCTGGCAAACGATAAATATACGTATATATATTTTGACAGCATCTGGCGGACACGCTGCACAGGCCTATGTGTCGCTTCCAGGTTGCAGACCTGCAGCTGCAAGAGCTGATGGCTGAGCCGCGATAAGAACCGAGCCGAGCCGAACCGAATCGAACGGACAGGCCTGACCGAGTGTGTGGAAAAAATTAAATAACAATTAATTGCCTAGCGCCCGACACAGCAGAGTTTGAGGCCCAGGCCCAGGCAACCGACGCCGACTCCGACCAGGCGCTGGGCCCCGACTTAGGCACAGTTTGTCTGCCAGTTCGAGTGCCACGGCTCACCCACAACACAGGGCACAGATTTTGCATGGTCAGTCGATAAATTAAAAGACTGTGCAAACGCGCGCTGATAACTTGGCGACGATTAGGAGACAAGCCAACGCGACATGGAACATGTTTCCTTATACTATAATTTTTCTTATTTCTCGTATTTTTTCTCGTATTTTTTCTCGTATTTTTCCTCTATTTTTTTGGGGGATTTATGTACGCTGCGATAGAGCGTAAAAGTGAATGCTGGAAATGTGGTGACATGCATTTAAGATACTTTACTTATAAATTATGTTAATTTATGGCCATATCTATGTTTTTCATGCTGTCTCTGTGTTGCCGTTGTTTAATGTTGCGTGTTAGATGTCTGTCACGTCCACAGTTCGTTTCTGTTTCTTTTCGCTGGCTACTTAATAATTAATCAGCGCATTGCATTCGCGCCGAGCCCTTTGTTTGCCATTGCATCCGACGTCAGATACATTTGCTTATTGAAATCCAATTAAAATGCGTGCGTAAATTGCTTTACACGGAATCTCTCGCTCACTTTCAGCCCTAACGAACCATGGCCGAAAAAGAAAAGTTCTGTGTTTGTGGCACGGGGAGGGACTGGGGCTGGGGTTGGAGCGGGGTCGGGGGACGGAGATTCACTGCTCATAAAGCACGCCTTGTTGCTTTTGTTATTTATGAGCGCCAGCAAACAGATACGCGTCATTGAACGCGAAACGCGAACGCGTTTCTCGCGCGGTTTCTGCGCTGTTTGCTCCCAGTTTTCCCAGCTCTGCCAGCTCGCCGCCCTTTTTCCAAAAAACTTTCTGGCTAGCTTTTGAGCCAGCAACCTACAGCTCAAACAAAGAGATGTGTGCTGCAGTCAAGCACTGTCGACATGTAAATACTCTGTGTACTGTAATATTGTGAGAGAAGATATGAGATATGCTAAACAATATTATTTTCTTTATGAAAAATAAAGAAATTCTTTTAAAAGATTATTTAACTATTAAAAAACTTCTGTAATTATATATTTTTGCATTTTATATTCAAAAATATTTATAATATATACATATTTTTGCATTTATAAAAATTTCATTTTGTTAAACATTTTCTAGCAGTCTTTGAAATATTTAAATAATTATTTATAATATATTTTTGCATTTTATATTTCTTAAATATTATTATATTTTGTTTTTAATTAAATATTTATCATAAAAATATTTTCGAAATTTTCTTTTAATACCTATAATATTTTAAGAATTTATCATATTTTAAAAATTATAAATAAATAATATAATATAATATTTTGATTATTTATATAATAAATACTTTGAGAACTTATTATTTATACCATAAATATCTGAAAAATTACTATCTCAAATTTTATCAAAATGAAGCTCTCTTGCAGTACCTAATTTTTTAAATAATTTTTCATATATTCAAAATATATTAAAAATATCTGAAACATATTATAGAAAAATATATATGCTTTAAGTCTCTTAATAAATATTTTCTTAATAAGAATTAAATCAGCTAGAAATTTTTGTGAATGCAGCGTAAAACCAAACCGCCTGAAATCTATACTAATAAAGTCTTCGATAAAGCATGTCGCCTCCTCCACTCAATCACTCTCTCTCTCTCCGCCTCTCTCTTACTCTCTCTCTCAGCTTAAGTATCCTGTCCATTAATATGCTCTTTCTCTCTCTAATGCGCTCACTTGTGTCTGAAATGTTTGCTTACAATTTGCAATGAATTACGCCTGCCGAAAAGCGATTTCACGATCCAGCCAGCCAGCCATTCTTATGGCCGCAGCAGCCGCACCCCCGTCTCACGCCCACGCCCCCTTTATGGTGCTGTTAACGACTTGCTACTTGCTTTGACTTGCATTGAACTGTAAAATTTGTGCAATTTCCAATTTCATAAAGTTGCGCGGTGTTTGTTTGTGTTGTTTTACGCCCGGGCCCAAAGAACTTTGAATTATGATTATCGCAAAAATACACACACAGACACACAGAGAGAGCTGGCGGATGCCAGCTTGGACGCACTGCAGCGGACATACCCGGCCACGCACTCAAGTGCAGTTAATTAAATTTTGTGCAATTTATTTTGCGCAAAACTTTAGCAGCAGCAGCACAAGCAACAGCAACAACAACAACAACAACAACTGTTGTTTGCGCCGTGCGTTGTTTACTTTTCACTTTGTAGTTTTGCATTTTGCCGTCAGAGTTTTGCAGAAATACTTTTGCGCATGCAGGGGACGCGGGGCTAGCCCCAATAGGGGCGAGAATGCATTGTTTATGCAGTAAATAAAACGCTTGCCATTGATTTGGCATAGTTTCCACACACACATACACACACACACACAGCATTGCAATCATCGGAAGTTATTCTGTCATAATTGATTACCCAGAGCACTGCGCTGCGCTGTGCGACCATCGATCAGAGAGTGAGCAAACAGTTCGCTTAGTTCTCATAGTTTTTCCGCAGCTCAGCTTTTTCTCCAATAATTAAAATTAATTTATGAGCAGCAATATGTCAGGGCGTAATGTAAATATTAACAACTGTAAGTTTGTGGCCGGGGCTGTGCCTCTTGACTTGAATGATTACAACAATTTACAGAACTTTTGCTGTCTGCAGATAATTAAGCAATTGTGTTTTGGCTAAATGAATTTTTAGTGCACTGATGGGCGCTGCGTAAAGCAGCAGATAATGCTCAAGAACCAGCGGGCATATAAGTACTCTGCGCCGGGAAGTTTGAAAAGTTTATGGAAATCGAATTCATTTGCATTCGAGCGTAGGGTAGGCAGCCAAAGGCATATTAAACTGAATTTGGAGTTTAAGCATATGAAAATATTCTAAAGCTACAAGGTTTTTTTTTGTAGAAGTTGATGTCTTAATGAGTTTAAGGCTGCTTTGACAGAACTTACTGATGCTGAGGATTAAACTAAAATATTTTAAAATAATTTAATAGTATTTTAAAAGAAATTTATATATATAATAATATATAATTGCTTGACTATGAAATAATGCTTATAAAAAAATGATCTTTATTTCTGTATTTTATTTTCAAGATTTTCTTAAGTCTCTCTGCTTCATCGCAAACAAAACTCTTTAGTTTTTAAGCTACCTTTTAATTTCCTTTCTTAATTAGGTATCTTAAGAAATATTAGCTACTATATATAACATCCTCCAAGACTTTTAAGACTTTTTGTGTTAAGATCATCTAGATAATCGATTTATATTCAGATCTCACTTAAATTTATTTACCCTGTCTTAATGACAAATGAGCTCAGTTGGAGTCTAGAGCTTCAACGCACACTCGGCTGGCGGTTAATCGCTTTAAAAAATATAGGGGAGGTCAGCAATACAATTAGGAGCAAGGTGAAGCAAATGCTTGGCCAGTAATAAAATTTCAATTAAAAAAAAAAATCCATATATACATATAAATGGGTATATATATAAAGGTATACTAGATCCGATATAAAAATATTATTTTCAATTTATTTTTATTATTAATTCAATTAATTACTATAAATTATTTTTATACAAGGAATACACATCTACAAAATCGCAGCAAAATAGATCCTAACAAGCAATCTAAAATACAGGCAACCTTACTTGAACAGTTTAGCAGTGATGAGTATAAAAAAAAACTTAGAACTGATTAAGAACTTCAAAGTATTCCTAGTCGAAGACATAATAAACAAAAAATCAGAGAAGTTTCTCTATATAGCAGCGTTACATATGTGCCAGTAGACTTCGCCTCAAAAAAGAATGAAAAAGACAAATAGGGAATATGGAAAAATACGATATTGATATCTTATCATCCAACAAATTCTTGTTTTATGACCAGAACTAAACTAAATAAATACATTTTCAATTCACTCAATATAGTTTAAACTCTTTCAAATCAAAACACAGTTAAATATCTATTCTAACCCACTTTACAAACTTCACTGACTGCCCAGCAATTGCGAGCAGTTGAAAATTGCCAGCAGCCAGTAAGAAAGCGAGCGACTAGAGCCAAATGGAATGCAGAAAGGCTAAGAGCAGCTGAAGCAAGTAAAATGAAACTACGACAAAATGTAAAAGAATAGTATCTACTCCAGCTGCAGATGGTGGAGATAGGACGCTGCTGGCTGTCAAGTGGGCAGCAAGCTCAGTGGCTGCTCAGTGAGTGCTTGAGGAATATGCTATATACACGGCTGGGCTGACCTTTGTCTAGTTTCCTGCTTTGGCTCGGCTGGCTTTGACTTATGGTGCTTAAGCGTTGACTGATTGCATCTAATTATTCACTGAATGATAATATTGTTGATATTTTTGTCTGCCTGCCAAGAACAACAGTTGATGTTGACGATGATGATGATGATGATGATGATGATGATAATGCTGATGACGGCGTCTCAACGACCTATTCATGACCCTTTCGCGGTCTCCAAGGGGGCCGCTGCCCGCTTGAGTGGAATTTCATTTGAAGCATCAGCTGCTGCCGCCCGGGCTCCATTCGACAAGTGGAGCCCAAATGATAATTGCGCTTTTCATGCATTCTCACACAGATTGATGGCAAATGGAAATTGAGTCTGCCGATTGTATCTTCTTCTTCTTTTCTTCTGGCTCCAATTTGATATGCTTTGTTTCCCGTTTAATTAATTTATGCGTTCGCCTGACAGGTGAGAAATGCTCTCGCATAGAATTTTTGATTTGTTTTAATTTGATTTCTGAATTAAGCTTTTCTCTCTCTTATTATGTTTTTTTTTTCTTTGGCCCCTACATCATCCTAATACATATGCGCTTATTTTGTATAATATTTCCACATATTTCATTTTAATTGGGCGCCATTTTTCAAGTGTCAGTTGCCTGATTTTGTGGGCGTGTTGGTGTGGAAATTTTAGCCTCGCTCGTTATGCAATGCGCTGCAGGCCAAAATGCATCGCATAATTAATTAGCAAGAGTAGAGTGACAGAGAGAGGAGGGAGAGAGAGTGAGGGAGGGAGAGAGTAGCAGTCGAAATTAATGGAGGTTCCATTACTAACCGCAACTAACTGATATCCAAATTATCATAATTTTCAGGCACCTGCAAACAGGCTCTGGGCATGGAATCTGGCGCCATAGCGGACTTTCAAATTACGGCTAGCTCTGCTCATGACATGGGAAACGTTGGCCCACAGCACGCACGGTGAGTCCAATTCGAATATCAATTTTATAGATTATCTAGAGCTATCTATAATTCACAATAGTTCAATAAATAATAAATTTGAGCTATAAATATTTTACACACAATGCCAAAAGATATATAAACACAATAGAAAGTTATACCTGAGGCAGTGGAACTAGAAAAACTTAGTGAAATGTCGAGAAAGAGGAAGGGAGTTAAAGGAGGGAAGTTAAGAAAGTCAGAGAGATACAGAGATAGCGAGACTGATTAATAAATCAAATAGGGGCAGAGAGAGAGAGAGAGAGAGGGAGAAAAAAAAAGTGATAGAGAGTGAGAAAGATATCAAGTGAGAGAGAAGTTCTTAACAGAGTTAGAGAGGAAAAACGATAGAGAGGCAGCAAGAAAGACAGAGCTACAGAGAGGTACACAGACAATGTGTCAGAGAAGGATTAAGAGAAATTCACATTCCCAGATATTCACAGAGATAATAGTTAACGTTAAGAGATATAGAGCGACAAAAGACAAAAGACTCTGGAAGATCAAATAAGAGAGTAATAATAAGAGATAATAGAGTAAGGAAGAATAGAAACACATGGAAACTGCAATTGAATTAGGGAAACAAAAAGATGGGAACTCAGTAGCAAGAGTTACATGGGAAACTGAGAAATTCCGAAATTAATAAATGAATGTGCTGTAAACTGATAATTTTAATATTATCCGTCTTCAACTATCCATGAAATCTTATGCTTTAAATAATGCTTAAAATAAACTGTGGAATATACTTAATTAAAACATATTAATTATTATAAAAGAAAGTTAATTAAAAAATCATGTTAAAATATATGTAAATAATTTTATTCAAAATTATTATTCTGTCAACATTCCGTCAAAGCTAAAAAAACAGAAGATAAATTCGAAAATATGCAAAATGTAATTCTTATGAATATGTTTTCGCTAACCCAAGCATAAATATGGCCCAAACAGAAAGCTGTTCCAATCATTTAACCTACATGTAAAAGCACAAAGGATTGTAATTACGTCAGACAAGTTGATGACTTTGTGTTAAGCTCAGCCCTGCCCCTAGGTGAAACATTATTAAAGCTATCAACAGTCATAAGAATACACACACACACACACACACACACACATGTTATTTATGTTAACTGAGCATGGTAAACAAGAAACATGCATTAAAATCTGCCACATAAAAACGGTTACATTGACGAGCCAAGGGATGGGGTTGAAGACAAGGGAAAGCCATATGGGATGGGCATTGAAATGGCAAGTGAGGAATATTTGTATATCCTGTGTACATGGAAATTATTATGAATTATTTTATGGCGTGTTTAAATGCCTTTATGTCATTTCTGCCAAAAACAAGGCAAACACACAAATGACATAAATTAAAATACGCACAGACACACACACACACTCACGCACACACTTATGTAAATGATGGAAAATAATGATACAACTTATGACCGCTTTATATTTTGCTGACATTTATTTGCCTGCTGTGAAGTCGGCCAAAAACCATTTGCTGATTTATCATCTCGGCCCGCATGACAAATTCGCGACGCGCTTAAATAAAAATGAAATACTCTGGTAATTATTTAGAATACTGACCCCAAGCAGGCACTGCGATCATGAATACATAATGCACAGCCACATTCCTGCCCCGTCTGCATAATAAAGTATATCAACATTTTTATGACCCACTAAAATCATTTGCACAATGTGCCGCAAAAGCAAAACAAAACATAACAAACAACATGAAATGGACAGCGCAGAGTGTATAAAAAAAAAAAAAAAAATCCCAAAAACAAGCCCACAAATTGTCAAGCTTAATAACTTGCCAAAAAGTTTTCACTCCGGCCGGAAAGAAAACAAGATATAGAATTTTGATAGCAAATTTAGCATGATGGATGAGCCTAGAGAGTAGAACATTTGTAATACATTGTAATTACTGTAGAGAAAGGCGTTTATTAATCAAATACGAAGTTAGATTTGTAGTTGAAAATGAAGAGAAGATATATAGGAAGGCTTTAGTCGGCACTGCACGACTGGAGATACCCCAAATTAATTCTATTCTCGATATCCTTCAGTTCTGCATTATAAACACCCCTACGCACACACACATAAGCAAACGTTCTGCTAACTGCGAAGTTACTGGGCAGCGACTGCGCTTGGGCAGCGCTTGTACGTTTTACCAGCAGAATTGGTAAACAACTTTGCTTCTAGATGGACTTGCATAATCAAATTTTCAGAGCGTGATAATGTCATTCACACGTGAATGTGTGCTAAGTCTCAGGTCTCTAGTATTAGAATTTACGTGAAGAAGAGAAGGGTATTTAAGGTATTTAAACCCCTAAACATAGTCAAATCTTTGTATTCATTACAAGAACCAACAAAGTAAATTAATATTTCCATTTTACTTTATATTGAAGTTTAAAATAAATAAATAAAATTACATTTATTGATTTTTAACGATAAAAAGTATGAGTATGTTATACAAGAATATATATTTAAAGTTTCAAGTATTTAGCTTTAGTAGTTTACGAGATTGTTAAAAAACACTTGGCTAGATGAACTCATCTGGTCGTCTTAATCAAGAATTTATATTGGATCTGTTACGCTTTCTTCTGCCTATTACGAACATTTAAATCAAAGTTTTATACCCTAAGTTTCTATTTTCCATGGGCAGGTGTCTATAACATCTGAGTTGTCAAGTTTCTTTAAAATGAACTTTAAGATAGCTTTTAAAGCTCGTTATTCTACATTTTGAAATCTTTGATTAAAATTGTACATAAAAAGCTATTAAATGTAATATCTTTTCATCATCTTGAACATTACAATATAAGAGATCTTGAAGTACTGTCAACATCAACATAGCTTTATGCAAAGTCAACTCAATCTAACTCCCATAGACTAAGCTGTAATTGTCGGATAAACAGTATAATTCAGCTCAGTTGCACGATTCATGCTAGCGAAGCCATGACCTCTAAGGTCAGTCAATTATATATATGAATACAATCCAGTGGGACACAAATGACAGAAAATGTAAGCTGAAGTTAGCAGAAATAAAAGAACATCAAAATGTTTGAGTCAAGTAACAAAAATATTGATTATAATGTCAATGTCGCCTAGAGGCCGGGGGGTAGCCAAAGCTGGAGTAAGAAGACGGCTGTAAAAGTGGAACAGCAGGCGAATCGAGTTGGGCCAAAAGCGCATAAAAATAAAAGAAAAGCAATAAAATTATGCAAAGTCAACAGAAAAACGACCAGCGACAGGCGACGACGACGACAACATTGAGGTTGAAGCAGAGTATGCGAATGACGGTGCCCTGGTACGTGTTGACTGTGAGCTGAGAGCGAGTAGGAGCGCAGCTGAGACAGAGGGTAACAAATGTTTGGTAGTAAAAATGTCACACATGGCGTTTTGCATGTGGCGCCCGGGAGAAGTGAGAAGTGGGGAGGGGTGCGTCTCTGAAAACGTAGCTGGCATCGGGAGTGTGCGTGCCCAGGCCTAATGATGCCCGCCGCCTTGGGTTGCGAGGGGCAGTTTTACGTTAAACATGCGCCAAAGTCATATGAATTTTATTACAAATGAAAAAGGTTGCCTTGCCTGAGAAGCGCCGAGAGAGGCACGCGCGCGCACAACACACACACACACACACATATATACTCTACGCAACATATGATAAATGAATGCGCTCCGCCTTATTGAAGGGTTAAAGCAACAATTTCCACGTATGCGAGTGCTTTAAGAAGCCAACTTTTAAGATTTACGGCCTGCATTTGGGCCAGTCGCCGCCAGTCGCCGCTCGCCAAGGATAAGCAACGTGGCAACTTATTAGCGTAGCCTAGTTTTCAACCGAAATAAAACAAAAAGCAAGCGCACTGCAAATGATGCCATTGAAGCATTCTTTATGAGCCTTACGTGACCAGAAACTCTTTGCCTACTTCAGTTGTTGTTCGCCTGGGCCTTTCCTTTCCCTTTTTGCCCGATTTTCAGGTGCTTCGAGCTAATAAACTTTAGCTGCATAGTTTTTCACTTAAAGCACTAAAGAAATTGACTTGATTCGTGGTGTGAGCTATATAGTTTTTCCCTTTTTTTTTCTGGCTGGGAAATGACAATGTGAGCGCTGCGTGTCAGCAACATGAAAAGTCCATATTCATGCGTGAATTTTGATGGATGTCGCCTAATGAAAATATGCGACGCTTTTGCTGTCATACCAGCTACCAATACACGTCTCTCCCTCTCTCTCTCTCTCTCTCTCTCTCTCTCTCTCTCTGTTTTCCGTGTGCCGCAAATATACACTTTCTCTCCGTTTCACGCTCTGGAGAGCTTTAGGTCGAATGTGTTTGGCATAAATTTTTGACAGTTGAGTTATTTTCGACAGCCTGCCGTGGGTCTCTCTATGCCCAGCTCTCACGTCGTCCCCTATGTCTTTCACTATATATATATATACACGGTTGGCTCACGTTCGGGTCGCCTAAATGTGGGCTACACATAAATTTGTTTTGTTGCTTTTGATGTTTGGCCTGTTGTGGCAGTTGCCTTGATAATTGAAGCAATTTAAGAAATGGTCGACGGTAGCTCCAATATATATAGAGCGTTTGGAACGTTGCCATGTTAGTAAAGTCTGCCAAAAAAAAGAATACTAAGGCTAAAATATGGTTTTATAAGTAGTTTAGGATTTACATATTTTGTGCACAAAAGGAAATACCTTTTTAATTGTTCAAAACAGTGTTGAGCCTCCTGCAAAAATTCTACTAGATAGTGAGAGCAACTATTAAGCAGCTTCAATCGACTCCCAGCTCTTGCTCAACTCATAATCGTTCCTTGAACTCAAAAATAGAAAAAATAATACCCGCTGCCGCTCCGTTGATTATGCCCCGGCAGCAGCATTCAAGCGGCACTGATTAATAAAGTTAAATGACTTATAAGTCCATTAAGCAAACTTCTTCATTCTTGCGTAAAGTAAAAATGCCAAAGAAATTAGCGAACCAAAGCAGCAAAAAAAAAAAAAAAAAAAAAGAAAAGAGAAGAGAAGAGAAGAGTAGAAACCCGAAAAACTTTTCACGTCTGCAGCTGATGGAAATACTTACACATAACATAACAAACGAGAAACCAGAACGGGAAACAATTGCAAACATTTTCCAATACACAGCCAAAGGGCAGCTAAACAATCAAGCTGCCAAAACGAACCGAGAGAGAGAGAGAGAGAGAGAGAGAGAGAGGGAGAGCGAAACAAAATAGTAGAGAATGAAGTGAACTACGTAAAATCTTATGGCAGCTTAGCATGCAATAAGCAGAAATCAATTGACCCATTTGGTTTATGTACTGGAAACGGAGGGCGGGCTTAAGCCCAACCAACTCTGTATGCCTGAATGGCACATGGTAAATGGGAGAGGCGTGGCGGTGGCATGGAATTCTTGGTGGTGTTGCCTGATTCCTATTGTTTTCACATTATATTGACAGCATCGAATCAAAATCAACGCATTCCCTATTCAAGCTGCTATCCTCGCTTCGGTGGCAGTGAGAACTGAAAGCTGCATTTCATATGCCCCAACGCACAAAACCACAAGGAACAACTTTTCTGCACAGAACTTACAGCGTTTTGCAATCAATGGGAACTTCGGGATTGCGGTCGGTCTGTCGGTCGGTCGCTCGCTTGCTGCTCTTGTGGGTTTGAGGGTTACTCGGGTCGAAGCCCTAACATTATGGGGTAATGTCAAAGTCAATGTGAATGCGACCAAATGTCAATGTCGGCTCAAGATAATGTCTGCAACAGTTTCGCTCGCAGCCAAACGGCATTGTCACAGTACGGCTCACGCTGCGTATGAGGAACAAAGCTTCATTTCTGCAACTCCCTTTGCCGCTATGCAGTTAATAATGTGCCAAATTGTTGCTAAATGTTCAATTGTTACTCATTTTTGAGTCAAGCTAAATAGATATACACGCCACTTAAAAAACATTTTAAATTCCCTGCAGCTTTGTTTGCTTTAATTGTCTTGCATTCTTTCTATTTTATACAATTTAATATTTTACATTAATAAATAAAAATATTTCAGATTTTATTCATATATTTTATAATTCATATAATATATTTTTTATTTGTTAACAATAATATTTGTATAAATTATTTTAATATTTCAGAATCTATATTATTTAGATTAACCACAAAACAAATTTTTTATTACTTAAAAATTCTGATATTTTAATAAAAATATAATATACATATATTTAATAAAATACAAATTTTATATTTAAAAAATATATTTTAAACTATGTTATAAATTTAAAAATATTTAAATAATTTACAAATTATTTATTATTATTAAAATTTAATTGATATTTCAATAATATAATAATAATAATAATAATTTCTAATGATATACCTAAAATTATTTTTATAATACTTATAATTATTATAAATTATTATCTAATATATAAAATAATTTATTAAATAATTCAATATATATAATTATTTAATTTTAATTTTGCGATTCAGACTATTTACACTTTTTTAAAATTGTTTTTCATATCAATCATAACCTGTAATATTTGTTATTAAATTTTGGATTTATTAACCTAAAATATTTAAAAATATATCAAAATCTAATTTGCATTTACTATACAAATATTCAGTTAATACAATCAAGAAATTCCACACCTTTGCCATCAAGTAAATCCTTTTAATAAATATCTTGCACTACAAATATTCCGTTACACTCTTCAGGAATTTTCACACCTAACTCTGAGCACATTTCACATTATTAAATTGAACATTTTGATTGAATGTGAATTTCGCTTTTGCTGGCATGCAAATAATTTGATAATTTGCTCGACTATTCATTTGGCAACTGACAATGTCAGTCAGCCAGCCCAGTTCGCCCAGCCAGCTGTCACTCAACCGGAAATTCTAAATTCATTTGTAAAATTCACATTGAATACTTTTGAAATTGTAATACGCTGTGCGCTGAGCTATTTGTAGCTGTTATCTTGGCTCGTTGTTAATTAGGAATGGCGTTATTAATATACGATTATATATGTTTGGCTGTGGCCATTGTTAGTTGCGTTCATGTTACGTACACGTTGTTGGCTGCTGTAATCGGGATATGTTGGCCACAAATTGGAAACAGCTTACAGTTCGCATTTCGCATTACGCAACGGTGTTCCCCGCTTCATCCCTTAATTGCCGCATTAGATGCTGCATTTGCCCTGCTCTGCTAGAAGTCAGTATCCTTGCTACGCCACATTATGCTACAACAACAAACAGCAGCAGCAGCAGCAGCAGCAGCAGCAGCAGCAGGCAGCCTGCCTTCCGCCCCAAACCCCATGCTCCAATTTAGCTCTACTTTTTGGGTTTGTCTGCGGCTGTCGCTCACTTAATCGTTGCCTGTCTGTCTCCCTGTCCTGCTCTCTGTCTGTTTGTGGCATTGATTTTCGCTTTTAGCATAGTCTACTTTTAGGCGCAGAGGCACGTCGAGACCGAGCACTGATTACGGCAGCCAACTGCCAGCCAGCCAGCCATCCAGCCAGCTCTTGGCCACTGAAGCAATTGTTGTTAACGCGTTTTCCATTTTATTGCATTAATGTTTGATTTGGTTTTGCTTTAACCGTGCCTCCACGCACCGCTTAATGTCGGCCCGATTGAATTGATTGCTATGTATTGCCCGCCCATCTATCCATGTATCTCTCCAAGCTCTCTGTATCTGTATCTGTATCTGTCGGTTTCTTTGTGTTGTTGTACGTTCTTTCGTACGTCTTGCTGCTAGTTTCTTTCGCCACTTGTGCGCACTGAATGCTGAATTCGATTTGGTTTCGTTTCGCTTCAGCTGTCAGCAGTATCAAACGTTTGCCCCACGCCCTCCGCCCTCCGCCCCAACCGTCCACCCCCCCACGACCTCTTCACGCACTCTTCACATGCTGCGTAATGTGTTAATGTGCTTTTTATGTTACAAATGAGTCAATTTTTATGATTTAATGTTACCCAGCGCCTCGTTCAATACGCAATTTTTTGATAACGGTTTGGCATTTTTCTTACATTGATTACCCTCCAAAAAAAATAAAATATTTATATATATATATAGATATACTACATGCAGAAAATATATATGGCACCACGATCCGCTGAAAGCATAAATTTGCTTTGCTTATTGAATTATTTATAACATTTCATTGAATTCCTTTATTGCCAGGCATTACTTCTCGCAAACTTTGGCATTGATTTGGGTTATATACGGCCCCAAATGAAAATATATATAGGCCTCGCTACAGCTTAAAAATGTTCTTGTTTGGCTCTGCTACACTTAAGTGAAGTAAACTTGATGCAAAAAATGTTTTCCTGCTTTTAGCTTGTTCGTTAAGCTAAGCCAACGTCCGTCCCTACGGCAACAGGGCGACGTTGCTTGGCTAAATTCCAGGCAACACGGCAGAAAAACATGTTTTATTAATTTCATTTATTAAAAATACACCCAGAGACACACACACACGCACACACACACATACACATACGCACGGAACGTATGTTATCTTCATTAGATTTCGTCAAGCTGCGTCGTCGTTGTCGAGCTGCATGGAATGTTGGCGTTCACTCCTACACTTGGCCAAACAAATATTTGCAGCTTAGACGTGTACAGGAAAATTCCATGAAAATTACAACCCCAAGTTAAAGCAGCCAAAGGTGTGAACTGTCAAAGTAGTTAAGCTTGCAGCTAAATAGCTCAGCCAAAAGCGTTAAGTCTATGAGGAAATTTAAGGCACCTGCTTATGTTTTATTATTTATATAGTATTTCGAAGGTAATAGGAAAAGAACTCATAATAATGAACTTAGAGAAAAATCTACAATAATAAACAGTTTGATAAAGCGTGTGAATTGTGTAACATATTTTTGAATAATTGCAGCTGAAGATAATTCAATTATATTGAATTTAAAGGATTTATTAATTTGTATATAAATTTGTATAAATTTATATTGTACATGTATAGAATTATTACAATAAAATTTAATACACATTTATAAGTCCATATTCAATTATTTTACTTTTATTTTACTTATTATTTTATAGACTAAACAAATATTTTTAATAATTGTTTATAGACTAGTATTAATTTTGAATAAAAAAAGGTCTAATACGTTATAAATCAATTTTTTTTTTTTTTATTATTTTAAATGTATATAATTTATTATTATTTAAGTATGTAAAATATTTTAATAATTAAATTTTTTTTTCAAGTTTTTGTTTCAAGTAATGAAATTTATAAAATTAATAAAAATGTCTTAATATTAAATATTAAATTTGTTTAAAGACTATTATAAATATAAAAATCTTTTTAATAATGCTTTAATTTTAATTATAGTTAACTTTAGTAAATAAATAAAAAATAATAATTACATTTTCATATAATTATTAATATAAGTAAAATATAAAAATTAAATACTAAAAACAATAATCAAATTGTTTCTATTATATATTTTTAGTTTTTAAATTAGTATTAAATTTAAAATTGAATATATTTAGTTATATGCATTTTATGAAACTGCCTTAACCCTGCACTTAAAATAAAATAATTCAATGGGATTCTACAGACTTAATATGTCAATTTTAATTGTAAAATTCACTATAAAGCAGATATTTCATACTCCCAGCATTTTCAACTCTTTCCCAATGCTCTTTGCACAACAAATAGCTGTGTGAAACAACGGCTAAACAGCTTGGCCCCAGACCTGACCGTAGTCTCCAACCCATCAACAGGTCAACACAATTGAGATGCTTTCAGCCAGCAAATTGTGCGGCGCGCATGCGTAACGAGAAGCCGCACCAGTCGTGGCATCAACAGCTGCAACATTAGTGGTAGCATTGGCACTGCCAGTTAAATTTAAATACGCCGAGCAAATAACGTGGAAATGTTTGCGGCGGTAATTGAAAGGCAAATACGACTGGCAATGTCGACAACAAGTTGAAAAGTGGCCAGAAGACTGAAAGGCTGCGCATGTGCAGCCGACAACAATGCGACCGAGACGACCCGGCGACAACTCAATCGAGTGTGTGAGAGGACTGGGATGGGCTCTATTTGCCTACGCAGAGCGCTAGAGCTCTATGGAGTTGCGGCTGTTTGCCCAAGACGTTTTCACTCCGACAACTGCAACTACAACTGCAACTGCAGCCGAGAAAAGATACAAAAAAAAACAGTTACAGCTTCTTGTCTATTATTATTTGATCAAGAGTGACATAGAGAGAAAGAGAAAATGAGAGAATGAGAGAGAGAGAGAGAGAGCGATCTATGCATATTTGGGCAGCTGTAGCGGCATTCACATAGATTAAATACATGAAGTATGCAAGATTAGAAAAGGCATGCGAATAGGCAACAGTTGGTAGAAACTACAAGCAATGAGTCGAGAGCTATATAAAGTTAGTTTAAGCAAAAGCAAGCCGGAAGGGTTATCAAGGTTAAGTCAAGCTCGTTGAATGTGTAAAGTGCATTGTGGGCAAGAGTTAAGAGAAACGAGTTTATAGCTCTAATGGTAAATTTTTAATATGAGAAAATGTATACTATAAGATAAAGTAAGAGAAAAAGTTATAGAAAATAATTTATTATTGTTTAATATTTCATTCAATAAAGAGAAATATTCCACTTAGCTGCCATTCAACTTCTGCTTCTGCTACTGCTGCATTTAGTTGCCTAAAATGCTTTCATCACTTAAGCTGTCATCGTTCTGGGAAGAAAATATGACAAGCCATTAAGACAAAAGTCAGTGAGTCAGGCGTGACCCTTATGCGACTCGGAACGGAACTGCGGCGGGCCACGTTCTATAAAAGATGACTTTGTCACAGTTATTGCGCCCTGGCAATAATGACTCGAGAAAGCTGCAGCAGCAACAACACAGCAATAGAACAAACTTGACGCCAGAAAAAACTGCATTGCTAAAGCCGACTTGCAGAAAGCAAAGAAAGAAAAAAAAGAAAGAAAAAAACAAACAGCTGCCAAAAGAAAAGTAAATGGAAAATGGAAAATGACATGCGGCGGTTACAACTTGTGCTTGGATTCGTTTTTCCAACAGGCCGCAAAAATATAAAAGCATACAATCCGAAATGGCGGCAACACTTTGCTGAAGCCAAGCAAACATAACAACAGAGCCAGATTGGGGAACGCGGAAGGAACATGGTAAAAAGAGAAGCAAAAGCAAAAGCAAAAGGAAAAAAAAAGAAAAAGCAGGGAAAAACTGCAAAAGAGTTTTGCATTTTGTGTGCCATTGTGTCAAGTGGAAATTGCACGGAGACGATGGCGAAAACCTAGAAAAATGGCAAACACGCCGCAGCGCTGACAACGGAAAAGATGACAATAAAAATGGTGGCTAGGGCTTAGGCGAAAGAACAACAACAACAACAACTACTACAACATGGCAACGTCAACGGCTTAAAGTTCAATGGAAAAATATGAAAAGCAAAATGGCGACAGCAGCTTCTAAAACGTCAGAGACGTGCGACGAGGTGGTCGCCATTAGCGTTTTATGGCACAACCCAAGAAATCGATAAAAAGACGCACATGTCTCATTGTTGTTGTTGTTGTTGTTGTTGCTGTTGCTGTCCATTCGCCTCGTGTGGAATTTGCGCTGTACAAGGGTTAAAGCCAGCCTCAGAGCCAGAGTCTCAGTCAGAGTTTGCCTTTTTGTTTTTGCTGTAATCATAAAAGCATAACACAAAAGCCATTATGCTATATGTACACAGCCAGCCCTTAGCAAAGGCCAGCAAAATATGACTCAGGCAGAGTCTAATGTGGGCTATATAAGCTATATATATATGGAGGCAGAGAAGCGAAAGCGACTTGGAAGAGGCATCAAAAGTGGAAGAGAGAGAGGGGGAGAGAGAGGGAGAGAGCGGTTAACCACCTTGGCTTATGCAGTTTTTAAGCTTTACTAGCTGAAATTACAAAGAATAGACTCGTGATTTCTTTAAAGTGTGTAGAGAAATAAAAATATGCAGAAAATGACTCCTTATCAAGGAAATATGTATATTGAAAAGTAATCACAGAAATTCAAATTAATTCGCGGGGAAATTAAAAAAAACACATATGCTTTAAAATGTATTTGTTTCAAAATAACACATCTAAATATTTAAATAAAACAAAATCAAATGACTCTTCAAAAGACTTCGATTGACAATTATTTATAATTCTGATCTATAATTTCTAGCAAAGACTGTTCGGCTAGCGACACCCTGAAACATGTAAAATTCTGCTCTTTCAATAATTATAAACTTCTTCCATACTAACATAACAAATAATACATAAAACACATAGATAAACGTACTTTTAGAAATTAACTAAATTAATTTTGTTGATGATACAATCATTGTCAATACTTAATATAATTAATTATATAATATATTACAAATATATAAATAAATACAATATTTTTAGCTTCAAAACTAAATATGATATGTGTAGCGAGGCATTTGAGTAAATTACCAATAAAAATTGAACATTTCTAAAAGCAAGCGGACTCAACACTCTTCACAAAAGAAATTAAATTAATTATTATTAATTCAATTTCTCCCATTAATCCCTTGTTTTAACTATAATAAAAAATATTTTTCATATTTAATACATCCACTTAAAAACCATACACTTGCTTAAAATACTGCGTTACAGCAACCTCTTAAAGTCATCTTGAAATTACCCATCTTCATTTATGACTTTCGTTAATTTTCTAATATTCCCCAAAGCATTCTTTAATATCTCACTTACTCCCACGGCCGCCCAGTCGACTTTCAGCTGAAGCTCAATGTCAATCCATTCGGTTGCCATAATAATAGGAATAGGTACTGCCAGCCACGCTTAGGTACGTGGCAACGGCCAATTACAGACATCTGACGCTCGTTTTGGGGCTAAAAATTAATTTGTTAAAGGATTGCGAGCAAGTTCTGCCTTAAGTTTTGTTCCCACCAAACAACGCAAGCGTCAAGAGCTCTTCAAGCTTAGCAAAATATTTTGGTAAAAAGTGACAAAAAAAAAAGAAGATGAAAAATATAAGAAAATAGAAAAATTTAATTAAAAACTCGCCGAATTGACGCGGCTGCTGCCGCTGCCAGAATCTAGGAGGCGCTGCTGTGCGCCGAGCCGAGCTGAGCGATTGAAACAAAAGCAGCAGCTATTGTTTTTGCTACAGGGTATATGGTAAAGGGTGGCCTTTACAAACGACGACGGCGGCGGCGACGTCTTTATGACAATCGTAAAAAATAATTTTTAGTAGCTTACAAGCCGTTGGCGAGAAGGCAGTTGGAGATGGAGATGGAGATGGCAAGCTGAAGTAAAGCTCGTTGCCTTGGCATTTTAATTGCACCAAGTGTCATTAAAAACGTTGAAAGAAAAATTGGAAATTAAATGAAAAATAAATATGTGTGTGGGTGAGAGTAAAAGCGAGCGCAAACGAACGAGTTGAAGCACGGCCAGAGCCCTTAAGCAGCACACACACGCATACCCCTCCCCACACACACACACACACACACATCCACAATTTATATGCGCACACACATATGAAATTGAAAACGCAAATATTTTGCCGTCACCTGTGTTTTTCTTACACTTCTCACAATTGGCACAGGTTGGCTAACAGCATGAAGAGAGATAGAGAGAGGGGAAGGGTGGACAGTGGAACCCTTCTAGATGTGCTACTTATTAGACAGCCCCAAACCATGTTGGGGACAGACGAACATATGTGGCTGGCTGTACACTGCAAAGTGGTAAGCCGCTTAAGTTTTGTCTCGGACCCCAACACACACACACTCAGACGTATAAAGCAAAAGTTAAGTTGGCCCAAACCAAACGAACTTCATTCAGTGCAAATCAGCTTAACTTTTTGCGCCATAAACTCTAAAATAGCATATTTCTGAAGCCCATCTTATGTGCGAGCGAGCATCCTTAAAGACTGCAGCCCCCCAAAAAACTTGAAATCTAGACAACCTCATTAAAAATAGGAAAACAGCCAGCAAACAAGCTGAAAACGAAACTTGATAAAGACTCTGTTTCATATGCAAGGACCCACAAAAAAGGATACGCAAATGCAAAGAATAAACGAAAAAAAATACCCACATATACACTGGCATCTACTTATACATCAGCCTAGAGGCAAAAATCTTGTCGGTAAAAGGGTCGCCTTAGCCTTAGTAAAAGTTTGCATTGTGCTTAGCACAACAAACCAATTGGGCATTTAAGCTACAGGATACTTCCTCTATATATGCAAATTCGATTTTGCATAGACCAAAACGCACAATAAATATGCCAAAGCGGACGAGACTCGTATTGTATAAGAGCATTTAAATAAATAATGGACTCCAGTGTTAGCTGCATTGTGCGAAAGTCAATGGACAAATTAACAGAGTGGATTCCAAGAGTCTCAAGTAAAAAGAAATAACATTTGTATATCAAATAAAGTGAAGAATTCTCGTAATTTTTGTGTTCCTTTTAAAGTACTTAACAGGCGCTGAACAAAAAATGTCTTAAGCCCATTGAGTCTAATGTTTTTTACTCAAGATGTACGCTGAGAGAAGTTCAATTTATATAAAAGGAAGATCTAATCTGTGAAATTAAAGATTGATTATATTTAAAATATATAACTATATTTCATGAGTTCTAAGATTATTTAATATTTTATATTTTCTATTTTATATTTTCTATTTTCTATTTTCTATTTTCTATTTTATATTTTATATTTTATATTTTATATTTTATATTTTATATTTTATATTTTATATTTTATATTTTATATTTTATATTTTATATTTTATATTTTATATTTTATATTTTATATTTTATATTTTATATTTTATATTTTATATTTTATATTTTATATTTTATATTTTATATTTTATATTTTATATTTTATATTTTATATTTTATATTTTATATTTTATATTTTATATTTTATATTTTATATTTTATATTTTATATTTTATATTTTATATTTTATATTTTATATTTTATATTTTATATTTTATATTTTATATTTTATATTTTATATTTTATATTTTATATTTTATATTTTATATTTTATATTTTATATTTTATATTTTATATTTTATATTTTATATTTTATCTTTAATATTTTATGTATATTTAATTTAATAATTATTCTTATTCCTCGTAGGTTAATTTGATATGAGAACATCTCATTCGTACAGCAATAAACTGACCTACTTTATAATTTATTGCAATTAGATAAAGACTAAATAAATCTCATATACTAAACGCTTATCTAATACTATTCTCGTTGCCAACTTTCTATTTTATTACCCAAATTATTGTAGCTGTGTATGAGACATTATTATATTATGTAAAATGAAAAGTTGGCCTTCCTTTTGCAAAATACTATAAACATTTGCAAACAATTTAAGAGCAGCCGGCTGCCTCGCTTTGCTGTCATCCGCAGCCAATGCAGCGCTGGCTCTGCTGTTGTTACGTGCCACATGACGCCGCCATTGGGCTACATATTCGTATTCGTGCATATATTTTCATAATTATCTAAATAAATGTGTGTAAGGCCACAGCGAACACACACACACAATACACAAGTGAAAGCGACATGAATTTATATTAAAAACGAGTAGAACTTTACCACAGTAACCGGGTAACTAGTAGCCCATAAATGTATCTGTATGTGTGTGTGTGTGTGTGTGTGTGTGTGTGTATGTATCTGTTTGGTTGACTCTAATTTCAGCCACGTTTACAGCCATTCCAGGCATGGCTTGGGCGCATAAAGTAACACAAGACCTAGTTAGAGCTGCTAGACAACTAAATGTGCCCTCACTATGTATGTATGAGTGTGTGTGTATCTGTGTGTGTGTGTGTGTAAAAATGCAACATTACGGTCACTTAGTTGTGTTGGTTTTCGTGGCTGGGCACCTTGTAACTGTTAGCTCTCTGTGCTGCAGTTATGCGATAGCTGCATCCTTTTATGGCATATTTTAGTAGCTTTGCCTAAATAAAAGTGGTGCTAGGTGCCATTTCCTGCTGCTGACCATAACGTGCCAAACTATGCACAGGATAACGCACACACACACATACAGAGACCCGCACTCAGTGGAAAGAAGAATGCAACAATTTGCTGTAAAGCGAAACCTCAGCTGCTCGGCAAAGTTTGCTGTGAAGGAAAAGCTAGCGAAAATATTTGTATGCTAGCATAAAATTTTCGCACGGCATATTTCGGACTCGCTTTGCAATGCATACTTTGCTGCGCCACCCCAAGGGTAGAGAAATATTTAAGAAAGAAAAAAAAATGGAATATGTAATACGTATATAGAGCCAAGTTTCGGGTGTTATATAGCCATCCGTATCAGCTGTATAGGTATCCAAGTGTCTGCCTCGTTAGTCGTAAATGAGAAGGCGTCACAAACGCCAACAACGAAGCTAATGAAAACCTTCAACTGAATGCGAAATGCAAAATGATGCTGGCCTGGGCCCGAGACGAGTGTAAAGCATACTTATCGGGCGCTGCATAACAAGCTCAGCTCCACTTTCG
This sequence comes from Drosophila peninsularis, assembly GCA_035047485.1. NCBI lineage: Eukaryota > Metazoa > Arthropoda > Insecta > Diptera > Drosophilidae > Drosophila > Drosophila peninsularis. The sequence goes on along the minus strand of JAWNPN010000081.1, from coordinate 85,342 downwards.
GGCCTGCATTATGTAAGTGGAGCACGCTTTTTGGCATTCCAGCCGTTTGGCCAACAGACGGCGCCAGACATACAGCCATACAGCACTGAGCTCTACCTTATGCCCATAATTTGCCCAATTTGAATGCGCATTGAGAAAACATTTGCTGCCGCCTTGTCATGCAAATGATGGTAAAGTGCCATCCCAGGTGACCCATATGTTAGCCGTAATAAACAGCTTCAGCTGGGAGAAAATGATACGAAAAAGAGTGAAGTTGCAAGGAATGATGCGGCAAGTGAACGACTAAGAGATGCGCTAGCAAAATTTATAAAAAATATATAATAATTTTGAAAACTGAATATTATTTTTATATTATAATTTAGTATTATTTTTTTATAAATATAACATTATTTAAGTCATAACAGAAATATATAAAATTTAAAATAAAACAAATTAAATAAATTAAATAAAAGTCTACAATAAATTCTAATCATTTATTATCTCCTAGTCAAGTTCCATGACAATTTCTAAATACCCTCACCCGCAAACACAAATCGCCTGCTAGCACACAAAAGGTAAAAGTCAAAAGCAAATGTCACGCCTAGCTCCGCCCCCGCACACCAGTCCACCCACCATATATCTCATTGGATTTATGACAACAAAATTGATATTAATGTAGAAAACTCGCGCGCGCACACTGGGCAAACGGTAGGCGTGGCAAGTCAGAGTCAACTTTGGTGGCCTCCTTTGCCTATTTTGCATATGAGATCCGTTCCCTTAGCCCAAACGGCCTGCTGTCTCGTGTTGTAAACCGCGATTAACGTAAATAGCGGAAAAAATGGCGCACAGTAGCAGCAGCAAAAAAATATGGAGCAGATAGAGGGGGGCGCACATACGCGAAGAGAATGTGCCACAGCAGCAGCCGCAACAGCAGCAGCAGCAGCAAAGCCCCAGTTCGAGTCAGCGCCAAAGCCAGCACATAATGTAGGTCATGGCGGGATATGGATGAGTTTACTCTACTGGAGATGCCCTCTCTCTCTCTCTCTCTCTCTCTCTCTCTTTCTCTGCAAATCCCCTTCAGGCATTGCTGTGCGCTAGGATAAAGTGTTCATATGTTTGTACGTCGCCTGCCAAGCGGAAAATTTGTAGCAATTTCCATGGCAAGCGGCAACTGCTGATGCGGCCGCTGTTGATGTTGCTGTTACTGCAACAGTCGCAGTTAATTAGCAGTTGAAGTTTTTTTTATGAGATTGGCGATTAGCTAGAGACAAGCTGAGGCAGTTACGTAAAAGCAAATGCAATATTTTACAAAGACAAGTAACTAAAGCTTTAAAATTGTGTATCTCATGAATATAGTCATGAGAATGTATTTATTAAATATTTTAGCAAATTTCATAAAGGTCTTAAGTTCTTAAGTTGTCAGGTTTCATCATTAGCAACAACTGCAAACAACTCTTGGTGCGTCTTCCTAGTCTGATGTGCCTTCCTTAAAGCTGAGATTATCGAATAAGTGTTCAGCTCGTCAAAAATTATATAGTATAGTCTAAAGTCTGATTACTTAATACTGCTGAGCTCTATTAACAATCCCAGATTAAAGGATTATTCAATCTAATCCAGTAAATAATAGAAAAAGCGTACATTACAAGACAAAGAACGTACCCAACACAATCTAGGGAAATCATAGCACAATATGAAAATATATATATCAAAAGTATAGAAAACATACAAATATAATCCTTAGGGAGAGTGTTAAGCCATTCAGTTAAGTGGGAATCATACGTTTTACTTAAACAACTTTCCATGCAGTGTTGCAGCAACTTGAAATGGGTCAAAAGCATAAAAAATAAATAGATACATGGAACATATTGCGCAAACACAAATATCTATGAAAACAATTCCATAAACATTTCTCCCCTAGCTCCAGCTCTACATCTCAATTTATGTCTTTATGCTGTGCAGTCTATAGAAAACTGTGCAAATTGTTTAAATGACTTTGCATGAGTCAATAACTTGCATGATTTACTGCACTTTCGACACCCCTTGCTGAGCGCTTTATTCTAATACAAGCAAAACTGCAAACTAGATGAAATATGAATATGAACATATAACGTATGCCACAGAGAGAGAGAGAGAGAGAGAGAGAGAGAGAGAGAGAGAGAGAGAGAGAGGGGGACAGAGAGAGAGAGAGAGGCAAATCAACGCATATAACAAACAGTCTCTATGTGTGTGTTTGTAAGGAAATTGTCGCAATGCAGTTGCAGTTTTTGAGTTTGGCGAAAAAGTTGGCGTTTGAGTTTCGAGTCGAGTTCAGTTTTCCATTTTCCCAGGGCCGAAAGTTCTAGCAGCAGCGCATCGTGTGGTTAACTTTTTGTTTTTGTTTTTTTTTTTTTTTTTCAGCTGCTTTACGCCAGTTTGGAAATTGAAAGTGAAAAGTGGCGCAGCTGTTGTGGAAATAATTCATAAATTGAGCGCGAACGTTGCGGCAAAATAAAAAAAGTTTCAAAGTCATTTGGAGCGAAATGATGATTTAGTATGCAAATTGACGCCTTGACACATAACAAATATTATTGAAATCATATTGGCAGATTATTGAAAGTGTCTAAAGAGCGCTCAATTTCAATATGCTTAACGAATTGGATTATAATATGCTGCTTGGCATAAGCACTGCCATTATTTGGCAATATATTGTTTCAAAATTGAGTTCTAAACACTTTTTAATGATGGAAGTCGAGATGATAAAGGCAGAACGATAAGCAAATACGTAAGAGTGCTTTGGATGGGCATGCCGAACTAGATAATACCCTGAATATTACGCAAAGCTCAGTTTTCTCATTTGTTTCAATGAATTTTGCATATTCACATACACAGATATGCTATGCACTATGAAATACCACTATTTAATATTTCAATGATCTTGAAACAATTTATCTTATTAAGCAAATATTCATCTAACATTTTTTGAGTTTTATAAAAAAAAACTCCTTTTTGAAAGTTATTATATTATATTATATTATATTTATATTATATTATATTTATATTATATTATTATATTATATTATATTACATTATATTATATTTATTATATTATATTTTCCAGGAAATCATTCGCATTCCCATATTCGCAAATAAAATATTAATAATAATAAAAAATTAAAATTTTATCTCGGTTTAATTAGAAAAACTCTTGACAAATATGCACAAAAATAATTTAGCTCTTATTTGATTGAAAGCTTGCCAAACTTAACAGCTTTAGCTGTTTTATTACAACAATTTGCAATATATAAATACCTATGCTCGCTGAAGCAGCACTCTGAAGTGCTCGCCACGCACAATTGCCAATCAATGAATGTTTTATGCTCGCAAAGGGATCAAGCTTATTGCCGCTGTCCACGCACAGTTAACGACATTTAATTACAAGCAGCGCATACAGCACACTCGACATCCAGCTCAATTACACGCACATTCGATAAATTAAAAAAAAAAAAAAAAATAAGGAAAAAAAATATGCCAATTTTAAATTTAATTAAATAATTAACGCCAATGCAAATGACTGTGAAATACAAAATGACAGAACAAAATCAAGTTAACAGCAAATGCTGGAAAAAATGTGTAAAAGAAATGCCTGCCAATAAACATGCAATGGGCGTGGCCAGGCGTTAAGTCAATCAATATAAATTCAAATTAATTATTGATCAATTCTGTTTATAATCAGCGCGAAAAAAAGAAAAAGAATTTACATTTAGCTTGACAAAAGTGAGGATACTTGTATAAATTACAATAAATATTTAATCATTCAAATTAACAATGATACTTGAAAAAAAAAATGAAACAATATATGGCAGCTGGATAGAGATGTTTAATTTGCAGTCATTGACTTTTGACATTTAAGCACATATATTTTATATATATAAAACTATATATATTATAAATAATATATGCCGATGCGATAAAGCAAAGATCAAGCAACAAATAAATGGAAAAATTATACTAAAATATATAATATAAAAAATAAATATATAATATAATATATAATATATTTTTAATTTTTTTTTTTAACTTTTTTATCAAATAATTTATTTTATAGGAACAAAATTGATAAAAAAAAATATATTTAAAATATATAATATATAAATAATATAATAGTCCCTTCATTAAAGCAAAATCAAATATATTTTAAATATATTCAACACTTAAAATCTTCCCATCTTTTATTTGCAGACTCAAGGTGGATAACAATGGCGGTGCCTGGTGCCCCAAGCATATGGTCTCACGCGGTCTGACCGAATATCTGCAAATTGATCTGCTGCAGGTGCATTTGGTGAGCGCCATACGCACACAGGGTCGCTTTGGCAAAGGTCAGGGCCAGGAATACACGGAGGCATATGTGCTTGAATACTGGAGGCCAGGCTTTGAGAAATGGCTGCGTTGGAAGAACAACCAGGGCAAAGAGGTGAGTGCCAAGCCTCTCCAGCTCAACATTCACACATTAATCACGCGAACCGCTCGACCGGTGCTACGATAAGCATCGCAATAACCCCAAGCAACGAAACAGATACAAAATGTATCTTTACATCCTTAGGCTGTGAAATTTACGTGCGAATTATCGCGAGCTTAGCGCGGATTGCGTAGGTGTCCCGCGATTAAGCTGGCCCAGGCTGGCTGTGCCCCGAAACCGTTCCATCGATTTATTGTGTGCAAGCCGAGAAAAATCAATTTGAACGCTTTTGTTTTTTTCTCCCAATCTCTATTTCTTTTTTTCGGCCAAAGAGCTCGAATTCCCCCACCTACACAGAGCTGGAGCATTAATAACGATTTTTCTTTCTTTTTTTTTTTTTTGCTCTGCAGATACTTCCTGGCAATATAAACACCTACAGCGAGGTGGAGAACGTGCTGCAGCCCAGCATCTTTGCGTCCAAGGTGCGCATCTATCCCTACAGTCAATACGATCGCACCGTTTGCCTGCGCGCCGAGATCGTTGGCTGTGCCTGGGAAGGTAAGTGGTCCATAGCCGTAGCCATGAATTATACCAAACATTACGTGCGTCGCATGCCCCGCGTCCCATAATACACCCATTCAACATTGTGGTCGCACTTGTTCATGCCCTGTGGCTGGCAAACAGCTAAAGTATCTCTTAGCTCTTTGGCTCGCCGAATGAGCGAGCTTATCTAGAGACAAATCGAAGCTGTCATACCCTAGCAAATAATTATCAAGCATATGTTTTTATGTAAATAGACTCATTTTATGGATGTTCTTGGTTCATTTATGGCACAGATAATATTTGCAGCATATACGAAAGAAACGTTGTATGCATAGGTTACTTTAAGTATTAAATACCTAATTTCTAAATATCATAAAGGAATAATTATAATAATAATAATAATAATAATAATAATATTAATAATAATAATAATAATAATATATTAATATATAAAAATTTATAAAATAAATTTATAACATATATTTTTAAAATTTAAATATATAACTTTATTCCTTATATATTTGCAACATGCAAAATTCATTCAATAAAATTTCAAAAAATATTTTATATTCTATTTTGTAATTATTATTATTATGAATTGTTATTATATATTTTATTAATTGTATGTATATGTTATATATGAAACTGAAAAGAATATTAATGTAAAATTATAATTATATATATTTTAATATTATATAGTTTATTATTGTTTGCATATTTTGCAATCAATTTTTCCATATATTCTCTAAATATTTTATTACTATTTTTTCATAATTTGTGATGAAGAAAGCAAAAGAAATAATTTTAAAATATAAAATATATTTTATATTTTGTAATATAAACTTATTTAATATTTTTTTAAATATATTAATAAATTTAAAACAATATATAAATTGTATATTTGTTTTTAAATTGTTATATTAATATATATTATTTATTTATTTATTATTATTATTATTATTTATTTTAAATATTTTATTTATAAATTTGTATACAAAAATTAAAGTTTATAATATTTCATGCTTGTGTTTATACTAAAAATTCTTTTTGCTTTGCATATTCCTTATTTCACGATAAATTAAATGCAAAATCCGCATCAGTCATATTCAAGTGTGCGCCTTCTCACAGAACATATATAAAAATCAAAGTGCCCTGAAGTTCGTTAATGTATGAAAAAGTATCTATAGGCATGCAATCAAGCGTGCGACCGGTTTTGATGACTTTGTTTTGCATTTTCGCTAGCGACCCCAGAGCTAAAAGTTAGTTAGTTTCTTTTATTGTTTTATTAAAGCTCTCGTTGCTATGCCTTAACTGTGGACCCCGTTGCATGCTGCATATTTAATTTACAGTTTTTAACCAAATTTATTGCCTTTTTAGCCTAATAATTTAAATTTAGTTTAATGTAATTTCAACATGAGCCAGTGCTTGGGCATAAAATAGGATTATAATTACGAGTAGCAGCACTCGACTCAAAACTTGACGCCACAAATCGTCTTAAATTGCATTTTGCCTTTCACCTTATTCATCTCTTGCCATTGCAGAGGGCATTGTGGCCTACAGCATTCCGAAGGGTGTGCAACGCGGCATGGAAATCGATCTATCCGATAAAACCTATGATGGGCACGAGGAGGGCGATCGCTTTGTGAATGGACTTGGCCAATTGGTTGATGGCCAGCGAGGCAAGGATAACTTTCGCATGGATATCAATGGCTTTGGTAAAGGTAAACACATATTGTACTGCTTGTTACTTCAAATCAAAACTAATTTAAGCTACTCCATGTGCCTGTCACATAAACTACTCTAGTCTAGACTACTTTAGTTACTGCTCTGGCACGACTTGTCGTAGCTGCCTAATAAATGTCACATGAAATTGCGCTAAACTGGACGCAAACTCATTTGATATCATATGTAATGGAGCTTAGACTACTTTCGCTCTTAGTTTGTTAGATATTGGGTAGAGATAGAAAGAGCATGGAGTAAAATATAAGGAAATATGAGTTTACTTACTTGAGTTGAGTCTACACAAGGCAAAGGAGAATCTGAAATAAAACAAATATATATTGCTATTAATGAAAATTATTATAAATTATAAAAGATATATTTAAAATGATATAAATTATTGAGATTTAAAAAAATATTTTTAATAAATTAATAAATTTATTATTAAATTTGTTTTTATCGCAATCTCCTTCATTCAGGTTACGAGTGGGTTGGCTGGCGTAACGATACCCTATTTGGTCGTCCAGTCGAAATCACATTTGAATTTGAAACAGTCCGCAATTTCAGTGCTGTCATAATACACACGAATAACATGTTCTCGAAAGATGTACAGGTGAGTTAGAGATTACTGCCCTTGGCACTGGCCAGAACTTATACGATATATAATATAATACAATATATATATAATAATATAATATATAACTTAATACTACCACTACTTTTATAAGTTAATTTTGAGACTACATCTACTTACAAAACTACTATTTCTACTACTTACAAAACTACTATTTCTACTACTAATGCTACTACTATTTCTACTACTAATACTACTACTATTTCTACTACTAATACTATTACTATTTCTACTACTAATACTACTGATATTACTTTTATTATTATTACTACTACTAATACTACTAATATTACTACTATTATTTCTACTACCAGTACTACTGATATTACTACTACTAACACTACTGCTATTACTACTACTAAAACTACTACTAATACTACTACTTTCCTACTACTAATTCTCTAGCTGCAACTTTCTCCACTACTGTTTATGTTACTACAATTTCTTCTTCTCTTCATACTACTTCGTCTAATACTGCTTCTACTACTATTTCTCTTTATACTACTTCTCCAAATATAACAACTCTTACTTCTCATTTGGCTACCTCACCTAATACTACTTCTTTGACTGCTCTTACTTCCCATTCTATATATACTATATATAGAACTTGAATTGCCACTGAGCACATTCCAGCAATCAACAACTAAAATCAGTCTGTAGCCATCAACTGCAACTGCATTTCTTCACATTTTTATTGTTAATACCGCAATTGCATATAAGACAACACGATACTGTCATTTGTGGACAGATAAATTGGCTCTTTAAAAATAAAATACAACAACAGCAACAGCGACAGCGACAACAAATTATATAAACAAAATGCGCTGCGCCTTTTGTTTGGAAATCGTAAAAAATCAACAGCCGCCGCTAGGTCCGATCCGCGACCGCTCCAAGCCCCACACACACACACTCCATGTAGTATCCAGCTAGCCAGACACACTGGCGGCGGCAAACTGAGCAAATAAATGCTAAACAGTTCTGACAACAAACACAACAAAATAAAATTGTCCGAAAGCGGGACAGCGCTATGGCCGAGACAGAGAGGAAGTGAAAGAGGAGAAAAATACGAACATTTTTTTTTATTCCGCATATAAACAAACCAAATACGAAATCGAACCTAAACAAACCGCAATTGATATAAATGCCCGCACCCAGCAGCGTGCCCGATCTGACTCAGGTGGCACTTGAAATCGGGCGAGAGGTGCTCGCACTATATACATATATGCCCAAGTATTATATAGTCAATTTCCTTACTTACTCGCAGTCTTTATCGAAAGTAAACACAATGCGAGTATCCAGGCATATTTACGAGTACATGAATACAATCATATAAATGATTGGGCGATGTTTTGTTTTGCTTACCCCCTGCACCTCTCCCAGCCCCAACACCGAAAGGGAACATGGCTTGGGTTGGGGAGCACGAACGGGCGCTGCTTTGTCTGATAGCAGGCTGCTCCATAATCTGTGGACCCATAAAACCAAACACAATTTTTTCAAGTCCATTGACCCAAATTATGCTGGCAATGTGTTAAATAGTAGATTGAGATAGTTATGCGCTTGTTGACTGATAAGAGAAACCGAAATTGTTTAAAGGTAGCCCAGCAGCTGGGCAATAGAACATGCAGCACTATCTTTAATTAAAGCCTAGTCTGCTACAATTCAATATTTGATTGCATTTGCTCCCTCCAACAATATGAGTGCACCCCACCTCCCACCTCCCCCAGTCTTCCCATTCCCAATTTTTTATGTCATAAATATCTTGCACAATTTCTTCGTCTAACAGTTTCAAGTATCGTACGACAGTTTAATTATTTTTTATATGCGTCCTGTTTGATCTTATCATCGTGGGCTCTGTATATATATTTCGAGTGATATAAGCTCCAACTCCAACTTTTCCCATATGCTTGTCAAATTTGTGTCAAATTAATCTAGATTTTTTTTTCTGTTCAGGGGAATTTGGTGTGTTTGATAGATATCCAACTTTGCTGGCATTCTCATGTTATAATTATGCATTTTATGTGTTCCTTTGTTGGGTTAAACACGCTTTTTCCCCATATATTGAATACATCTGAGAGACAATTCCGATGGTACATTGTCATATAATTTTTTCGGGGGGCTTATAAACATATCTGGGTCAGTATTAGCAGCATACCATATAGCTTAGCTGCATTGATAACATGGCCAAAAATCTGTTTGTATTAATAAAGCATGGGACAATGGAAACATTTATGCATATACAATCGTACGTCTATATGCCCACACTATCTCCACTTCCATAAACAAATACTATTATAAATTTGTAAAGATAATATATCATAAAAAAAAAATAAAAAAACTTATTTAGGAGAGCAAATATATATCACAAATTCTATCAAATATTTTAAATATTTTTAGACATTTTAAAAAGAAAGTTGTTTATACAAAGAATCAATTGTATAAAACAATAATCTATACTTTAGACAAAATATTAAACTATAAATTTTAGAAACAACATAAATTGACGATGTTGAATAAATAGAAATTTATATAAATATATCTTCTTTTTTTTAGGCAGATTTAGGCAAATTTAGATTTTAAATATATTTTGTTATTAGATTTATTTTATATTCTTTAAATTACTTTTCTAAGTTAAATAAAAAATTAAAAACTACACTGATATATTTTAATAAATTATATTATTTTATATATTTTAATTTATTTTATTTTTTTTTTAGGCAAATTTAGATTTTAAATATATTTTGTTATTATATTTATTTTATATTCTTTAAATTACTTTTCTAAGCTAAAGAAAATATCAAATACTACACTGATATATTTTTATAAATTATATTATTTTATATATTTAAATTTATTTTATTATTTTATTTTATTATTTTTTTTTTATATTTTATATATTTTTTATTTGTATAAATATTTTTTATATAATCAATATTTTTATATTTTATTTTATTTGTTATATATTTAATTTATTATTATTTTTTTTTTTTTTTTTTTTTTTTTTATCTAAGCAGAAATTAATTAAATATATTTTGTAAGGCTTTGGATTACGAAGACAGAATAGCTTGGCAAAAGAAAGAGTTATAAGGTGTAATCAGTGATAAACATTAAGAAAATATTTGTATTGTATATTCTAAGTCTAGACTCGCAGGGTGACAGCCTCTGAGTCCTCTCCCAGCTCTCAGTGCTAGCAGATCTTTGCGGTAGGCAGTGCGTTGCGAATCCACTCTCTTGAACCATTAATATTAATTTTAATTTCTAAATTTAGACTTCATAAGCTTAGCCCACAACAAATCATATTTTTGTGCACCATTCCACTACAGCTATAAAATCTTATAAATAATCATCTTAAGTTCATTTGTAACTACCGCATAAGTTTTCATAATCAAAATTCTTCCTTTCTCTCTCTCTCTCTCTCTCTCTCTCTCTCTCTCTCTCTCTCTACTCAAATAGCTGTCTAGTTTTATGATGGTTTCTTCTCTTAATTGCCAACAAAATCCAATGAATGCTTCTGCTGATTCTTAACTTCTCTCTGCTTAGGCTTAAATTTACGATGATTTTTTGTCTCTTTTTTTTTTTAATAGTCGAGTAATTTCCACATGCTTTTCGATTTGAATAGGAAATTCAATAGAGATGCCACTTTAGATAGAGCACTTTAGAGGCCGACTTGAAGTTTTCTGAGTTGGTCCACAAATCTGCTGACGTAATTAACCACAAAGTATGCTGGCCCGGGCAATTGGCAGCAGCTTCGAGCGGCACATAAAATTTCAATTACCACAAATTTTCTAGGCGCTTTGATTTGTTGCCGCCATTTGTACGCCGAGCTAAACTGGGCTGGAGTCAAGAGTCTGGGGTGGCGGCCTGGTACCTGGACCTCGAGACTCTCTTTTGACTTGGCCATTGACCATTCGCTTTATGGTTGCCATAATTTACACAGAATCAACGACGACGACGACGACGACAACGTCCACGTCTCTTGCTCAGTCGCTATAATTCTCATTTTTATGATTTTTCATTACCATTTGCTTGGCCAGCGCCATTCGGAATGCCCCATAAGTCATAAAATTACTTAGAGCATCCAGCACAGCGCGGACAACGTGGTTGGCCTGGCCTGTGTAGACTTTGCGGTCATGCAATAAATACTCAAAATGCCATTTGTGATGCATTGATAAGCCCAAAATTATGCTAATTGCGTTTTAATTATGACACGCGTGTGGCTGGCTGCACCTTTCACCGCACCTGCGCCTCCGCGACATCTTACACCAGCTACAGCCAGACTTCCAACTCGAGTCCAAGACCCAGTCTCAGTCCAACCCTGTCATTACATGTCAGATGTTCGATAAGCCTCTTGAGCGCTTGTGTTGTTGGTTAGCGTCTGCCTGTTTGACTTTGTCTTTAGCATTTCTAATGAGCGGCGACGCTCCTCTCCACCGCCTGCCCCCACTTTTCACTCTCTCTCTCTCTCTCCCCCACTCATTGTGTACTCTTTAAAATGCGTGCCCAGATTTATAGCTTCGATTAAGACATTGTCGTGGGGGTCAACGTCTACGTGTGGTCCTATTAATTAGTGTGGGGTGGCTTAGACTCATCAGATTGTTTGTCTCTATAAGTGGCAGACTTCCGTTAGGTGCATCTGTGTGTGTGTGTGTGGGGCAGTGCTGGGAAAGTTTGTTGAAAACTTCTTTGACAGGTTGCTTTCCGAAAAGGATTTGGCGAAAAGCTAGCCTACGATGGATATAAGTTTCTTTGAGTCTCACATTAGATAATAATTAGTGTGAAGCTATATGTAGATGAACGATGGCAGAGAGATGGAGATAAAGATACAGATAGAGATTATAAAAGACTACAAAATATTTCAAAAGATTCTCAAGAAGTCTTGCCACCATACACAAGCCCATACATAAGATATCCGATATGAACTTTATTCATATTGATCAGCTATCAGGCACTTGTTTCCCAATTGGCATTCAATGCACTCAAAGTGTGTATACAAAGTACAGAAGCAACACCTCTTAACGTCAACGACAACTCATTAGCCATGCTCAGGCCAATTGGCAATGGGAAAGACAACACTTACACATCCGGCTGGCCCCAAAAAGTAGCCAACGACCAGGCCAAAAGTAAATACAATTTTATTCTCTCTCTCAATTTTCTTCGGTTTTTTTATCTTTTATTACGCACGGCACTTCCGTGGCGCGTCCATAACTGAACTTCGACCAAAACTGTCAGCGACGGCGGCTAACAAATATGTGAATACAATTCGCGCGCGAGCACAAATGCGTCGTAAAAAAGAAAATGAATGTGATTACTTTAATTATTATGCCAGTCAGACAGACACACACACACACACAGTGCTGTCCCACTGTTACTCATCTCTCTGACCACCTCTCTTCCACTCTTTTTGCAGGTGTTTGTGCACGCCAAAGTTTTCTTCAGCATTGGCGGACGCCAGTTCGTCGGGGAGCCGGTTCAGTTCTCCTATATGCCCGACCAAGTGCTGGATCATGCACGCGACGTGACAATCAAATTACATCATCGCCTGGGGCGTTATCTGCAGTTGCATTTGTATTTCGCCGCCCGCTGGATGATGCTCAGCGAGATTACATTCATATCAGGTGAGAGAAAGAGGCAAACCCAGACCCGCACAGAGCCCGCTGGGCCACGAGATTGTTGCAGCAAAAATTATTTTATTAAAAAATGTAGCACTAGCACGCAAAATGTGAAACGTAAAACGGAAAAGTTGTGAGAAGTCCAACAAGGAAAAGGGTTAACGCGGCTGCCCCAGCTACCTTCCTTGTTGGCCACATGGTGCGCCACTTGCAACAAATGCGAATGCATTTATTGTCAACGCCAAAGGCACTGAAGTGGGGCCAACTTGCTAAATAAGTTGGCTGAGGCGGGAGCGAGGTAGGCCTCCGTTGTTTGTAGTTTAAATTAATTTTTTATGCCCGCTCGCGTTGACTTGTTAGCGGTTCGCTTAAAGCGTTGATAAAGCGACAGTTTACAGCAAATAAAGTGGATTGTTATTATCAAATTATAGGGCAAAATATATAAGTGTCCAATTAGGGCTGATAATTGGAGTGTATGCGGCTAAGTGTATGGATTTACTGTGCAAGGCAAATAAAGACGAAATCAATGGAAATATATCGAAGGTGGAATGAATGGAACTGAATCGATTTAGCTAGGTTTAGGTTTTAAGTATTTATAATGGCTTTTGCGTATGCAGTTGGGCTGCGTATGAAAGTTGAAATGAATATTTAAATGAAAAAAAAATAAGATTTGAAAATATTTACTTAATGTTGAAGAGATGTCTCATGTGCATATATGCAGCAGATAAATTTGGTCATATATTGACTGGTGAACTGTAATTTTTATTATAAAGAATATTTTTTAAATTAAAGAGCATTTGCCCTACACAATTTTCCTATATTTCACGCATGACTCGCTTTCAGAAAATATTAAAATAAAGAGATGAATATCAGTTGATCCAAAATCTTTTCAAAAAAAATTTTTTTTGCAAAAAACAAACTGTTTCTAGTTATTGAACCTCAAATGCTCCTAGTAAATGTATCTCAAAAATTTAATTTATATATATCACAGACAAACGTGTTGTAGTTAAAGTTTTAGATTTGAATGCAGATTGTACTCTTTCTCATGAGCTCATGAACAGTATATAAACTTGCGTTGAGTTGTGTAATGAAGACTTTTTAATATTAAAAAATAATCTTATACTCTTATAAGGTTCTATGTCTCATCAAGCCTGTGCTCAGATTGATTAGGTTAACTATTTATTTTCAAAAAGTCTTCAAGACCCGTTGGATGATAGAGACATCTTGAAACTCTTTCGATCCATGCAAGAACACATTTGGCATCTCTATGCCAGATTAGGTAATTCGTTTTCTTTATATTAATTTGGGCTATAGAATATCTGTATTTTACTTTCAACTCCCTGTTGACACGTGATACATAACATATTAAAAAAAAATAATCATTAATTTTAAATTAAAATTAAAAAAAAAAACAACTAAAATGCCATTTAAATATATTAATATTTTTTTAAAAATGTTTTTATGTATATATGTATATTTATCTATATATATATTTTTCTTTTTTATACATATAATTAATTTATAATTTTTAATGTTTACATATTTATCAATATATGTGTATATGTATGTATACATATTATTTTTCTATATATGTATATATTTAATTTAACATTTTTAATGTTTTATTAACAAGAAAAATATTCCTTCCCCTCTTTTGACTTTGCTGATTTATCGAAATCCAAGTTTAAAGCACTTTCAACACCTCGCACATTTTTGCTGAAAACACTTTAAGCTTGGCACTTTTATGGCTCAGCTTAGATGGCAGCAAATAGTCGAGCCTCTGTTTGCCAGAGCAACTGTTTAATTTTCATTTGCTGCACCTGGGCTTAAAACGAATGCCAGCGACGTTAAGGTATGAAAAAGTCTCGCTCTTCCCCTCCCTCTCCCTCTCGCTCGCTTCCACTATAGCTCTCTTTCACTCTGTGTTAAATCCTCATACGGCTTGTTTAGAGCAAAACAGTGCTACAAAATACAACGAATAAACCAAACAGTAAACATAATTTACTCAGGCAAACTACAAAACTCGGTGCAGCCAACGGTAGCGGCTCTTCAAACATAAACTGCAACTGCAACTGCTATGGCAACAACAACAGCAACAACAACAACTTTGAGCAATTGAAAATTCCACTGACACTAAAAATTCGTTGCGCATTTCATTAAAACCCCTGGCAAACGACTCGAACTGGAGCGTCTCGATTCCCCTCGGCTCACTTCACTCCGCTTCAATCCGACTCGACTCTGTGTCGATGGGGCAAAATATATTGCCAACTGAGAGAGGCAGGCTATGAACCAATTTTTACTTAACTCACAACTCGCAACGCAAGCCAGCTGGGAGCTTTGTTTTTGCACGAGTGTGGCACGGGCGTATGTGTGTGCCGTGCCGTGCTCTGCTCTGCTCCGCTGTGTGCTGTGTGCTGTGTGCAATTGTGCATAGAGTGATACAAAGCAGGCTGACTGAGAGAGTGGACCAGCGGCGTTGCGGGCGGGAATCGAACTGGGGTACCGAGTCAGCCATTGTAACAAGCATAGGAAACGGAAGCACACACACACATGCACATACACTACACAGTGACAAAGGCAGAGACCGAGCGCAAATGAGCAAGAAAGAGAGCGAAAGAGATATGCCTTAGCTTAAGGGGGGGACCCGGCGCGGCCCTGCCCGGCCCGGCATATGCTCGACTACAACCAGAAGCAAAGCACAAGGATATTGTGAAAATTAAATGAGTTGCATTACTTTTGTGCATTTGAAATTTGCAACTCAATGAGCACACAGAGCACGAAGCACGAAACACATAGCCAGCCATGGAGAGACCTGCCCGCCCGCTCGCTGGTAGCAGCAACGTCGTGCCTTCCTGTCTCTAGCTTCCTCTTTTTACACGTTGCATAATAAAGCTCTGCACTGCTTTTTAATGCTCTATAAAGAGTAAAAGGTAAGGCAACTATGCTGAAGAGATTGCCAAAGCGCAATTGAGTTGGCTAGAAGTGAAGGGTATTAAAGATTTTGGAAATAATTACTTTAAGTTTTGAGAAAAAATTGGTTAAAATTAAAATAATATTATTATAATATTATATTGAAGTAATATGAAATTATCATTATAATTTTTTATATATTAGTAAAAATTAAAAATAAAATTATAAAATCATATGAAACCAAAATTTACTTAAATTCAATAAATAAAAATATAAATAAAATAAATTTACTTAAAATATAAATATATAAAAATATATTTTTTATTGATTAAAATATATTTATTTATTTTTATTTAATTAATGTTTTTTTATTAATTTAATTTTAAAAATATATATATTTCAAAGATATATCTCAATATTATAAAAAAAAATAAATATTTTTAACAATTCTTAACATTGTAGAATTTAATTAAAATTTTCACTTCAGTTTTTGAATTTTTTTTATTTTAAATTAAAATTCGAAATAAATAAATATACAATAAAAAATGTACGCTATATAATATATTAAAAAGTTTAATTTTCACGATTTTGACATATTTTTAAGTCTTCATTTTAAGCAGTTTAAACAAATATATATATATATTTGAAATATTTTAGTTTTTCAAAAATATATTTAACATCTTAAACATATTTTTAATTTATTTTTGATATAATTCATTTGTATTTACATATATATTTTTTATATATATTTTTTTATATATTTTTTATATATATTTTTATATATTTATTATGCATTTTTTATATATCTGAATATTCTTGTAGAAGTTGTCTGAAATTTCCAGTTTAATTCAATATATTTTTTTTTATTTTGAAGTCAATCTCTACTCCACTCGCCCGCTTTGCAAGCATAATCATGCTGATTAACCCTCTGTTAGGGAATTTAATCATCGACTTTGCTCATTTGCGATTCCCTTTTGTTGCCGTTGCCATTGGCACTAACGCTGTCTTAGTTCGTCTTGCTTATAGATTTGTTTTCTTTTTTTTTTCAGTTCTCTTCTTTTTTCTTTGTTTTTCCTTTCTTTTTTTTTTTGTGCAGATTTCTTTCAGCAGCTTTCCCCTTTTGCAGTGAGCTTTTTTTTTGTATTTCTTCCCTTTTTAGTCGAAGCGTATTTAAGCTGTGCAAGTGCTTTGCCTTATAAATCAATAACATTGCAATATATTTTTGCATGCTGCTGCCCCGTATCACAGATTTCCAAAGAACCTTTTGTTTTTGTTTTTGTTGTAGTTGTGCTGTGTGCTTGGATTTTGATGCATTTTGTAGAGTTTGTCATTCACTCAGTCGTTCATTCATTTATTCATTCAATCGCTCAGACAGTTAGTCGGCGAGTCAGTCAAGCATTCGCAAGCATACAATTTCATTTCAATAACTTCGCTGTTGATGCTGCGCTTTAAATCCTTCTGCAATTTCCCTCGCTTAATCCTTTCTAATTGAAAATCGTTTTGAATTCGAGATCTGAGAGTGCTTTTTAAGTGTGTGAGTGTGTGAGTCTGTGCGTGTGTGTGTGGGTGAGTGAGTGTGTTCGCTTGGATGGTAATGCGGATAACTATGTGTAGTTGATGCTACATGAATTGCATCAGCATATGATGCAGTTGATTTGCTGCATTGTACAGCCAGCCTCCTGGCTGTCGGGCTGCCAACCCAACTCAAGCCAGGCCAGGCCGTGCCTGGCCTTGAGCATTCGAGCAAATTGCAACAATGTGCATGATTTCCACATGTATTTGGAATTTCGGGTCGTAATTTGCTTAATGGTTGAGTTGAAGTGCCAAGCCAAGCCAAAGTGCATTGATATTGAAGGCATTAAATTGCCGAGTGCATAATGCAATCAATGCATTTTGGCAGAAAAGGAAGGAAGCTGAGACAGCCAAACAATGCGATGTTAATGGAGGTCACGTGCATACTGCAACTGATTATGATGCAATACACACAAGTATATATTAAGTATAAACACTTATATATATATATATATATATAATTGATATATGGAAAACTTGATGGGAATTTATGCAGACGGAAATTAAACATAAATCTGCAGCAATATTTTGTTTATGTCAAGCATAAATGAAATGAAATGATTGGAATGCCCATTCTAAATATTTGCTGCTGATCTCTTTGATGCTTCGCTTCACAACTGCAAAGCAAATGATTATTATGCTCAAATTATTAATAAACAAGGAAATGAGGAAATGAGACGGAGTTTATTTTCAAAATATATGTAAACACAGGCAGCGCCAAGGCAGAGCCAAAGCAGAGCTAGAATTGAGTCAGAGCGGAGGCTAAGCAGAGCTAGGGCAAAGCTAGAGTTGAGTCAGAGCAGAGCCAAGGCAGAGCCAAAGCAGAGCTAAAGCAGAGCCAAAGCAGAGCCAAAGCAGAGCCAAAGCAGAGCTAAGGCAGAGCTAGAATTGAGTCAGAGCAGAGCCAAGGCAGAGCCAAAGCAGAGCCAAAGCTGAGCCAAAGAAGATCTAGAATTGAGTCAGAGCAGAGGCTAAGCAGAGCTAGGGCAGAGCTAGAGTTGATTCAGAGCAGAGCCATAGGCAGAGCCATAGACAGAGCCAGAGCAGAGCCAAAGCAGAGCCAAAGCAGAGCTAAAGCAGAGCCAAAGCAGAGCCAAAGCAGAGCCAAAGCAGAGCCAAAGCAAAGCCAAAGCAGAGCCAAAGCAGAGCCAAAGCAAAGCCAAAGCAGAGTCAAAGCAGAGCCAAAGCAGAGCCAAGGCAGAGCTAGAATTGAATCAGAGCAGAGCCAAGGCAGAGCTAAAGCAGAGCCAAAGCAGAGCCAAAGAAGATCTAGAATTGAGTCAGAGCGGAGGCTAAGCAGAGCTAGGGCACAGCTAGAGTTAATTCAGAGCAGGGCCATAGGCAGAGCCAGAGCAGAGCCAAAGCAGAGCCAAAGCAGAGCGAAAGTAGAGCCGAAGCAGATCTTGAATTGATCCATAGGCAGAACCAGAGCAGAGCTAGAGTTGAGCTAGCATTGAGCCTAAGCAGACTCATATCATTGGCAGAGCCAAAGCAGATCCTCAGCAGCATCAGTAACAGAGGCAGAGCAGAATCTTGTCATATTCTCTGCAATTTTCAATTGCACAAGAACAAGGCATGTTTATATAATTTCTTAAACTTTCATATCAAGTGCTCATAATAAAATGTTGCTCTCTGGCAACGCAACAAATTAACATATTTTCGTGAGATTCGTTTAGGTTCAGGGAACATATGATGCGGTATTTGGGCAGCGTCTGTCGCCCAACTCCAGCCACCCACTCGAATTCCCAGCGCTACGTTTGTGGCGGCGGAGCAACTTTGATGCCACAAGCATTGCCCAAGCCAACAACAGAATGGCACAAATTTTTGTTGCCGTCGCTATTTGCATGGCAAATTCAAACACACGAAAGTAAACAAAAAACTTTTGTGCCAACAAAAAACTTGACGCCAAAGAAAATAGACGACATGCGGCGGCAGCGTCGACGTCGACGTCGACAACAAAAACAACTCCAAAAATAACAATGACAACAACAACAACAATAACAGAAAGCAAACAAGTTCAAAATCAATGCCAAGAGCCAAGAGCTGTAAAAATTTGCATTTCCCACAACTGTCTTCTTTTTTTTTTTTTTGGCCAGCTATTTTTGAAAATTTCCTGCAAAATGCTCTCCGTTTTATTTTTTAAATATCGAGCGAGAGCGGAGTTCAACAAACGCTCGAGGCGGAAATGCATTTGGAAATTGTGCTCCGATCCGGCATACGAACCATCCTGGCTAACAAAACACAGTCAGAGCAGCGGCAGCAGCAGTCCGCTGGGTAAACAGTAGGAGCCAGATGGGTTGGGCGAGGGTCTGGGCTGTTGTTATTGACGACTGTCTGGGCGGGATGATGGCGCTTTCGTCGCTTCTGTTTATTGTCTGGCTGGCTGGCGAAAGGTCAACAGCAAACACTGCACACGCTACAACGCCTCACTTTAGGGGCGGCACCTAAAAGTATGCAACACTAATTGGCACTCAACGTGAAACGCTCCACTCGGCGTCAACGTTGACATCCCCCCACGGAGCAGCGCAATAGCTCATTTATCATAATAATCGCGATTACTCTTACTCTCTTGCTCTCTCTCTCTCTCTTCTTTCTCTTCTTTGCTCTCTCGCTAATTGCTCAGTGAGACCCATTAGCTTGGTTGGTTTATCAAGACGGGCAGCTGTCAGCCCAATCCGCTGCACGACAGAGGCCGCTTAGCCAACAATCTTAATGCAGCCTATTTGCTGCCAGCGAATCTCTCAACGCATTCTAACCCACATTTACAATTGCTGCTCACTCATGTCGCTCTTCTAACTCTTATTTTCGCTTCTTCTCTTCCTTCCTCTTCCTTGCTGCTTGCAGTGCCCGTAGTGGGCAATTTCACAGATGAGGAGCTGCTCAATGTGCCGCCTTCAAATGGCGGTGGCGCCGGTGTCCCAAATACATCCGAATATCCGTTGCAGCGCGACGAGGTGGGTCGTGCCATCAGCAGCGGTGGCGAGAGGAGTCAACACACCACTCAAGGTAAGTGCATTATAAATTCGGATTAACAATGTTGAGATAAAGTTAGTGTTGAGACTTCAAAAAAAAAAAATTTATAATAAGAAAAATTTATATATATTTAAAAATAAATCGCTTATTCAAGTAAAAAATAAATAAATAAACAAAATAATTAGAGAAATTATACATTTAATAAGTTCTCTATATATATTTTTCATATAAAAATATTAATATATGGGAATTTTTATAAAAAAAAAAAATAATAAATAAAATTAAAAATATATTTTTCTAAAAACCATGATTTTTCTTTTAAATAACTTTAAAAAAAAAATTATAAAATCAAGGGAATAATCATTTAAATATATAAATTTCAAATTTTTCTATACTTTTATTTTTTTTAATATATTTTATTTTATTTTATTTTTTATATACTTAATTTGATTATGGTTCAAGAATACATTTAAATTTTTATTGCTTAAAAAAAAAATGAAATAAAAAATAATAATTTATTCAAGATATTAATTAAATATATATAAATTAGAAAAGTTATAAATTGATAATTTTTTCTATAATTTAATATATGAGTTTTTGCATCACAACATAATATATATTTTTCCAAAAATCTCTTTTAAAATATACTTTAAAAACTTCCATAGAAGAATCAAAGCAAGGAAATAATTATTTAAATAAATAAATTAAATAAATAATATATTTATAATTTTTTCTACATTTTCTCTGTAAACTCACGTAAATGCAAATTTAAATCAAATTCATATATCTGATAATAAATAAATCTTAAGGCCACATAAATTTTCCCAAATTAACAGCAATTCACATATTCATTTAAAGCCACTCCAAGCCAAATCAAAAATAAATGCTTGCTGTGCAGTGTAAGCTCTTTAATTAGTGGCTCTGATCATTAACAATGCCAGCGAGACAAACAATAGAGTGTGGGCAATTGAAAGCCCCGCAATAAGCTGCATCACGCCTCGAATATTTTTTTATAACTCTTTTTTTCCATAAATAATCTTTTCCATCCGTTGCAAGAAAATGCACAAAAACTGCAAAAAACTTTTTCATTAAATACGAAGTTGTACAAACCGTTGCACTTTACCATATTCTCTTTTTTTCGTATTTTGTTTTGTTTTGTTTTGTTTCTCTCATTACTTTTTAGCTAGAGTTTAACTGGCTGTCTATCTGTTGTTGCATAACACATCGTCTCTCTTTTGCTCTTTTGTCTATTTTGCAGTTATCTCGCCCAAGCCCATTGACCATCAGGAGCCGGAACCAAGTTTCGTTGGCGTCATAATCACAGTGTTGGCCACAATTATTCTCTTCCTTGTCGCTATTATACTGCTGATAATAGCACGCAATAGGCACGGACGCGGACGTGGCAATGTTTTGGATGCATTCCAGCATAATTTCAATCCGGACACGCTCGGCGGCGTTGATAAGCGCCTCAACGGCAGTGGCAATGGCAATGGCAATGGCGTCTTAAAGGTAGGCGCACATAGAGTTACAGTAATCAAGCCAGGTCCGTCCCGTTGGCCACTAACCTGGCTGACATGAAAAGTGCATAAACTGTTGTCGCACAGTTTGGGGCCAGTTAACGCCACCCAAAATGCTTGTCAAACAACGTCGCAAAAAAAACGTAGAGTAAAAAAAAAAATTGAATTGAAAATTGCTGCTGCTAACGCACAAAGCAAGAGAGACCGAGCTCCGGCCATATGCAGAAATCATGATTAAAAGCTGTACTGTAGTGGCTGGCCAAAGCTCAACAAAAAGAGCTAGGCGTCAACTCTTTTTTACACTCTATGTATGTGTGTGTGTGTTCATTTTTTTCATTTGTTTCTTTTCTTTCACCTTTCGCCCTCAGGTGGTCACAACAATGGATGACAATGAGTCGTCCATTGACAAGAACAGTCTGTACCATGAGCCCTTCAATGTGAACATGTACACAAGCGCGGCCAGTGCTTGCTCCATGAATGACCTGCAGCGTCAGCATGTAACCCCGGACTATACAGGTGAGTTCACGCAAATGGGGCAAGAGGTAGCCTAGCATCCAGTTGCACCATGATGGGATGCGGCTGCTGCTGCCGGTGCCTAGGGCCATAAACAGCGCCCAGAGCTTAAGCTTTACTTGCTGCCGTTGCTCCTACTCCTGTTTCAGCTGCCGCTGCTGATGCTGCTGGTGCTGCAACTGATGAGTTTGATGTTTTGCGTCCTGCCTGTGACAGGACATGCAAATGTTGCAGCAAGCAACAACAAAAAATGAGAAATGCGAGTACGAAGCAATGCTTAATTTAGCGCACAACATGATAGTCCACTGTGATGGACTCTGCCAGCGGTGCTGAAGCAGCAGCCGGAACACGACCAGCAAAAATGCAAAAAAACTCAAAGGTAGAAGCAGCAGCAGCAACAACAAAAAAGAACGCACGTTGTTCGCGCCGCAGGACATAATTTTGAATTGCTTAGTCGCCAGACCGGCAAAACTGACACAAACAAAACATCGGGAAAGGGTATTAGAAAAGGTTCTTAGCTTCGTAATAGGTTGTGATACAACGATGAATATTAA
This sequence comes from Drosophila peninsularis, assembly GCA_035047485.1. Classification (NCBI taxonomy): domain Eukaryota; kingdom Metazoa; phylum Arthropoda; class Insecta; order Diptera; family Drosophilidae; genus Drosophila; species Drosophila peninsularis. The sequence goes on along the minus strand of JAWNPN010000081.1, from coordinate 62,387 downwards.
TTTGGGTTTTAAGTGGAAAATAAATATAATTATTATTTTTCAATGATTTTCTAAAACCTTTATTTCTATGAATGTAATGCTACTCATATATTTTCAATATACAAAATATTTATAAAATTCTTTAACGTTTTTTTTTCAAACACAATATATTCGAAACATATTATTAAAGGTTTTTCTGTATTTATAAAATGTATAAAAAAATATTGCAAAAATAATAATAATAAAGAAAATTTAAAATTAAAATAAGTCTAAAAAAATAAATAAAAATAAAAAAATAAATAAAAAGTTAATAAAAATTCAAATTTTTAAAAATTTTATTATATTATGTTTTACACAATCATATTAAATATTAAATATTATTTTGTTATTTTTTGGTATTTGATTAAAAATTTTAAAAATCAATAAACAAGTTCATTTAATCACTCAAATTATTATTCGTATTTATATGAGCAAACATTCATCGAAATTAAAAAAAAAAATAACATATTAGCATTTTTTTTAATATTTAAAAATATCATAAAAATTTTTAAAATTGTTTATGTTTTTTTTTTTTAATTTAAAAATAATAATAATTTTTTTTAAACCAAATACAAATTTTTTCTGTTTTTTAAGTTTTGTAATAAACCAAAAAAAATGTGTACAATATCAGAAAACTATATATATACATATTATTTATACAATATCAGGAACTATATACCTTCTAATAAATTAGCTCTTTGTAATCTCATTGAGTGCAGCTAAACTTAGACTTATATAGAAGCTAAGCCAGCAGCGACACATGCTGACTTACTAATCGGCTTAAGAGAATTCCATATGCTCTCTGTGCTTCCCCGTAGTTCACTAAAATAGTCAATAATTAAACACTAGACTAACGTTGCTTTCAATACATAATACCTTTAACTAGCTAGATAAACGTACAGTACACACACCAAGCCATGCCCCTTTGCAGAGTAACTAAATGTCAGCGTCTGCAGCTTGGCTAAGTTTCCATGTATATTTGGAGTAACATATGCATTGTTTAATTGCCACACGGACGAAGAGCTTTTGGCTTGGGGTTACAAGTTTGGCTACATAATTTGTAATGAATTCTAATGTCTTGTGTCCGCCGCCTAAAGGCGTGCTACACATTTTTTGCGTCCTTTATCTCTGGTGGAAGCATTGCGCATAAAGTCGACATCCTGGTCAGGACACAGGCACATTGTTTGCACACATTCCTTAGCCATCATCATAATCATCATCATCATTATTGTGGTCATCATTGCCGTTGTCATCGTCATCATCAACATTTATGGCACGCCTTTCATGCGCTCGAGTCATTTACCCAAAAGTTTTCTGATGTTGCCTTTGGGTGCATTTTATAACCGGGCACCAAATATTTGTCAATGTCCCCCATCGTCAGCCGTCTCTAGTGCCTTTGTCTGTCCGCTGCCATAATAATTTAATTTAGCTCAAATAAATTATAACTTCAGCCATGGAACTCCAAGCTTTAATCAGGCTTCACTCCAATTTCCCATACAGTTCTGTTGGCAGCACTCGTCACAGTCTCGCGCGTACCGCACGCTTCAAATTGAGTCCTTCAAACTTCGTTGCAAAACTTCTGCCAGCAACAACCACTTCACTCCACAGCCGCACACACACACATACACTCCAATTAAAGTCCATTTTTGAAGTCAACTGCCAATTTGCACTGGCAAAGCGCCCACCCAATGGAATCACGGCCAGAAACTCCACACATAATAACATTGCATGCAAATAAACAGGGCAATAAGCGTGCATTCAAACACGAAACGAACGTAAAAACGTTTCGCAATTTACCCAACTCCACCGTAAGAGAGTATCTTTATTTTAGTTTTTAGTGTTTTTCAAAAAGATTACAGAAATACGGAGTACTTTAGGGCATTAATTGAGTATATATGTAAGTTAGGGAAGGTATATTAAAGATTATTGAACTTAATATATTAAATATATTTTAAATATATATAGATATATCAATAGTTGACTTCAATTATAATAATATATATTAAGTATATAGACTTACCAAAGAATATAAATACACTGCACATTTTTTATCTGAAAATATAATTAATACAAAAGTTTTAGAATAATTTCAGAATGTAAAAAAAAATAAATGATTTCGTCAAATTTCGAAAATAAATATTATAAATATTTTATTTATATTATATAATTATTATTATTTATTATTACTTTATATTATATAAAAGATTTCTATTAAAAAAGAAAAGTAAATAGCTTTGGTTGAATAATAAAAAAAAGTGTGCATACTCAATGTATAGTAAATATAACTATAGTTTCACCATTTCCCCTTCCATTCTACTAATAGTAATTAGTTTTCCTTTCATTTTCATAGCCAACTAAATTTTTTAATTTTTCTTACTCTATTTCTGAATAAACCTTAATAAATCAAAAATGTTAGTTCTAATATTAAATGCAAACTATTTTCAAAATAATAATTTTAATACTGATTTTTATTGTCCAATATTTACTGCTCAGTTGTACTACTTTGCTCATGATCTCATCTGTTTTGTTTTTTTTACTTTATTAATATATAAATAATATTAAAATATTAATTTTTAATAATAAATGTTGTAAGCATTCTAAACAAATCAATAATACAATTATTAAACCAAGGAACTAAATGGTACAAGTCCAAAAACCATTGCAACGTTCTTTGGCTTATCAAAGACTCTTCTAGTCAGTTTAGAGCAAGATATTCTCCCATTTCATATACATATCTTCCCATATAAATACTAAACAACTTCAATTTCCTGTAGAGTATTTGAGATTTTTGTAGTTGCTAGTTGAAATCTTAAGGCCACAAGACTTCAGTTCAACTTCAAAAGCTGAGGCACTGATTGCTCAAATACATATACATATACATAAGGACACTCAAGCACACACACACACACATGGATATTCCGACAACTTGCATACGAATTTTGCACAGTCGTCGAAAAGTTTTGTCATTAACGTTCGTTGGCTGTCTATCTCTGAGACTGAGACTCTCTGCCCGTCTCTATCTGTCTCACGTTCTCTCTTCGGCCATCTCTTTCTCAGTGTTATTTTATGTTTTCCCACTACTTGGCTGGCATTGGCGAATGCAAAAATGACTGGCAACAGTGAGGCCGAAAAGCAGACTGACAATGAGCCGCACACAAACTAAATAATGTTATTACAACAACAATAAAATTAAAACTTGCCTTTGGATAGAGAGCGCAGCGTGGATAATATGAGTGCAAGCGAGACAGCATGACGCCGAGTTGCAATTAATTTCATTTAGTTTTTTGCCACACGCCATTTTGCCTTGCCCCGAGGCCTTACCATTCCCCCCTCAGTCTCCTCTCTGCCACCCTCACACATACTTTTTCTTCTCTATGTGCAATGAGAGTTGACTAAATGGGAAAAGTTTGAAGTTGAAGGCACAAAAGTCCTGGACAAGACAAATGAAAGCGAGAGACAAAAGAGAGCCCAAATACCAGAACGAGATGGCATTACACAATAGAGATGGCAATTGCCAGAAAGCCAGACAAAATGCTCTAGTCCACAGTTGCATTCTGCTCTACCTAGCCCCCTGTCCCACAGCTGCGCTTTCAATTTATGAGTCCGACTTGGGGCTCGCCACGTCTGTCTGCTGTCTTCATATGCTTAAACAGCGGGCAACTGGAACGCTGTAAAACAAATGTCTTTTACAACACTCAACTTGTGCGGCATGTGTGTTGGAAAGTTCTGTTTTTACCTTAAATTAACTAAGTTCAGAGTTCTGCGAATTTTTCGGCAAAATTTGTAAGTTCTTGCAAATTTTCCAGTTTGATTAGCAAATGGAAAATGTGGTTACGAAAAGCTAAAAGTTTTTAAATAAACGTCCAGATTTCTTATTAGTACAAGGAGAATTTCGTGTTTCATTAAGTTAGTTCAGTATTTATTGCTTAGTTATATTAATTATTTTTAAAAAAATTTTAAATATAATATCTAAAAATAAATATTTGTCAGTTTAATTGTAGAAAAAATTAAAATTTAATTATAAATAAAATAAATATATTCGAAAATTATATGAAATGAAATATTTATATTAAATATATAAAATTAAATTGAAATTATGGACATTTTTTACCAAATTAAATTATTGCACAATTTAATTTTATGTACAATTTTCAATCAATTTTTTTTATTAAATCTGCAAATTTAATTTAAAGCAAAATTATATATTATATCAGCTGGCATAAAGAATTATTATAACTCACTTAAAAATAACTATAAATATTATTAACTATTTTTTTATAAGTTTATTTCAAAACTAAATTGCTAACATAAATTAAATAAAATTATAATAATTAATATATATTTATGAAAGTCTCTATATTAGCTCACGTCTCTCTCTGCAATTCCCCAATTTAAATGTTTAATTTCACTTAAGCTATTCTTCTTAATTGTTTCTAAACACAAAATACAATTTACTTTACGATCTATTTTTTCGCACTAGATATTTTTATCTCCCGTTTTATTGCCCTGCTAAATGTTAGCTAAAAGAATTTAAAAAGCGACTTGCAACTTGCGTCGCAGTAGCCGTTTACGACTTGTGTAGCAGAGTGTAAATTTCAGTTGAGCTTTCGGTAAAATGTTGTGGCCTCTTTTTGTGTATAATTCGTTAGCCCGACAAAAACTTTTGGCTGGCACGTAAAATGGCGCTGAAAAGTTTATTGTTTTCGGTGAGGTGCAGTTGTTCTGCAGCCCAGTTTTATGGCTAAAAAAATTAACACTCTCTGAACTCTAAACCAGCCTTTACTCACAGATTCTCATCCTCTCACTCTCACTCTCCCTTTCTCTCTCTCTCTCTCTTTGTCTCTTTCTTTACACAGATGTGCCGGACATTGTGTGCCAGGACTATGCGGTGCCTCACATGCAGCAGCTGCTACCGAATGCCGCCGGCACCACTGGCACCGCCCGCAGCTCTCTGAACGCATCCATCGTTGCGGCACCAGTTGTTTCGGTGGCAGCAGCAGCTGCTGCTGCTGCAGCGGTGGCGTCACCAGCGCCGCCCGTGCCACCGCCACCAGAGAAATATTACGCAGCGACGCCAATTTGCAGCAAGCCGGTGACGGGGCCGGCGGGCTCGCAAAGCAGCGGCTCGTTAAGTTTGAGCTCCTCGAATACGGCAGCGACCACGCCCACGCCAACAGGCGGCAAACCACATCATTACAATTTCGATATGAGCGCTAATTTCGCCGACATCAACGAGGAGCAGGCCAATTGCCAAGTGCAGGAGTTTCCGCGCCAGTCGCTGGTCATCGTCGAGAAGCTCGGCTCCGGCGTATTTGGTGAACTGCATTTGTGCGAAACAAATGTGTTGAAGTAAGTACCGCACAGTACACCACCCACCCACACCCACACCCACCACCTCTCTCTTTGTAACTAAACACCCAAACAATCCCAACCCACGCAATCCACTTAAACAAGTTGTTGTGTGTCTGCTGCGAGCGGCCGAAAAAACATTCGGAAAATGCAACTAAAATCCACAGCAACACAAAATGAGCTGCATTAGGCTTACGGGCAATTTTCCAGCTACACCACGCTCTCTGTTAGCTGCTGCCATTGCTGCCGCTGTTTGAAGAGCTCTACTTCAATGCATTTTGTTTAACTGCTCGGTAGCTTTATGTACACCAGGAGATTAGGAGATTAGTTATGGAAAAGTTTCATGAAAAAGTATGAGGAAAATCTTTTGAATTCAGTTAAATTTAATAGAATTATTGATTTTATGACTAGTAATATTATTTAAAAGGTATTAAGGCTAAAATAAAAAATATTAAAGTATATATAATAAAATTTGTAATCAAGTAAGAATTTACAGCAATAGCTCAATCTTTTTTGTCTAGAGTCTGAAATTTTTAGAGCTGAGTCCAAAAATAATAATATAAAAATAATCACAAAATATGGAACCAAATTCAAAAATTTTCAACTTTCAAGCTCTGAAACTGTCAAAGATATAGATTTTTTCGTCTCGCAACCCTGGGCGTAGATATATCCAACATATCTTTTTGATCTAGGGTAGTCAACGGGATTGAACATTCCAAATCTCAACTCTCTAATATTGAAAATTTCGATCTATCTCCTAAATGCTTTGAGTTCATGAGGATAGACAGACGGACAGCATGACGTATATACCACACAACCAATATGCTCATTTCACTTCTTGAATGAGAATTAAATAAGAAAAAAAATATTAGAATTTAAACAAAAAATCTAAATTAAATATATTTTAAAATAATTTCAATAATAATCAAAAATCGAGATTAAATTCATAAAATCATGCCTAAATAAATTTTCCTTTGACATATCTCTTCCACAAGCCATTTAAAAAAATTCATAAATTCATTTTCATTTCTTTCCATCTTCAGCTGAAATCATAACTAAACAGAGCATATAAAATCTAATGTCAGTGCCCAGGTGGCCGAAAAACTCAATGAAACGTTACCATCAAATAAAACATTCATTTTGACATATTGTTAAATGGCTTTGCTACACACAAAAGAAAATAGAATAGAAAGGAGAATGATTGGCCAATTCATAAATTGGATATAGAGAGACGGGCAAATCTGTTGCAGATAGAACATAAAAATCAAAAATTCGTATAACAATACTTGACAATAAGAAAAACCGCAATACTTTAATGCCACACACACGCACACACGGAGATGAAGGACATGAAATGGTTAGATGAAAGGACATAAAGCAAAGCGTAACCGATATGGGGCTGAGAGTTGGGCCTCGTCTCGGCCAGCTGCAGACTGTAGTTGCAGGTAGCTGATTGCAGGTTGCAGGTTGCAGGTAGCATGTTGCCGGTTTGCGGGATATAATGCCACGTCTGCGGTAACAGCAGCAGCAGCAACAGCAACAGCAGCACATGCTGGCCACAAAAAAAGCTTATCAGAAATTCCATTATGAAAACTTTAACCAAAAAGGCAACAGCAGCAGCAGCAGGAGCAATGTCAACAACCAGTAGCCGAAGCAGTAACAGCAGCAGAAGCCAGACGTAGGCGAGACAACTCCGTAGCTCTATATGGCCATTGGCCATTGTATATGGTTTCTGGGGAGGCAGAGAGTGGCGGCTGCAGCGTTACCTTTGATTTCATTTTTGCCGTTTAATTGAAGCTTTTTATTGCACATTATATATATACACCCATATATATAAGCAACGGGCGTGGCTATTCTCTGTATGTGCAGGTTTTAATTTTTCGCAGACAGCACGGCGTATGCGTGAGTGTGTGTGTGCGTTTGATTTTCCACTTGCATGTCTATTATAATTTGCGTCTGTGGTCTAGGACAATAAAGTCCATCTGTTGTCTGATAACTGTCTATCCAGCTGTCTATTAATATTTTATCAGACGGCCACGCCCAGGCCAGGCAGGCGGACGACCTCGTTCGTCCACTTCAAGTTTTAGTACAGAGAGTCCAGACCCTCGCACTGCGTGTGTGTGTGTGTTAATTATTTTGCATACAGCTGCCAGTTACTGCAGCCAGGGGTCATCTTTGCTGCCTTTGCTGCTGTTGCTTTTTCTGCCACTGCAGTGCAATATTACGTATACGTAATACGTTTTGTGGCTTTCTAACCGCAAAACTATTAAAGCAAGCAGGCAAATCGAATTGTTACGAAACGTATCAAAATTGCCAGAGTGAACAGTGACAGGGCAACGGGACAGGGAGAAGTGGCAGCAGAAGCAGTAGCAGTAGCAGGAGCATTCAGGGCAGGACATCGAACAGGACATTGTTGAGCTGCTCTAATTGATTTTTGCGCTAGAGAGCAATTGTCAGGGGCATACGTATTTCAATTGATATAGATTGAAAATGTTGGGCAAAAGGTAGAACGGACAGCCAACTGAATGATGGAACGATCTGTGGTTGTCACATAAGTAAGCCAGCTGAAGTAAACTATTGATACACAGTATGAGGAGGACATTTCCTGGCCACAAATCCTAGCTCTAATTATGCCTTTTATATACATATCTCTTGCAGCGCCACCCTGGTCGCCGTCGCCACACTACGCCCCGGTGCTGGTGATCACTTGAGGAAGGAATTTCGCAGCAAGGCCAAGCAGCTGGCGCGTCTCAGCGATGCGAATGTGGCGCGCCTGGTGGGCGCCTGTCTGCGCGACGAGCCCATCTGCATTGTCCAAGACTATTCGAATTGTTTGGGTGACTTGAATCAATTTCTGCAGGAGCATGTGGCTGAAACAAGCGGTCTGATGGCCAACAAGAGTCTGAGGTAGGTGAAGAGGAGCAGAAAGAGAATGAGAGTGAGAGTGGAGGCGTAAAGTACTTTAGCTGCTTGGCTTTGAATGCTGTTCTAATGTGCTCTCTCTTTTTTGGTTTTTGCTGGCTGCGTTTCTGCGTGCGTTTTTATCATGCTTCCTGTACCGACGCCATTTGCCGACGCTACACTTCCGGTCTCGTGTTCAATGATTACGCCGATCCGCCGAACGAACAACCACCGTACAACCACCAACAACATGCGCAAACGGATGTAAAAACTTCGTTAACTTTGCCGCTGCCGTTGCCTTCGCCTTTGCCGTCCCGCTATCATCGTCCTTGCCACACGCGAAAACTTTTGAAATTCTCATTTGACGTTGGCATCCTTCGCCCGGCATCCGTTACGTTTCACCCACCCACTCTTAACCACGGAACCAACGCCATGTAGCTATGGCTGCTTAGTCTACATTGCCACACAAATTGCATCGGGCATGAAGCATTTGGAGCAAATGAATTTCGTACATCGGGATCTGGCAACAAGGTAAGTACTTGAGATAAGAACACCTCAGACACGCAGCCAGCCACGGCTGCCCCTCGCTGTTTTTTTAAATTTTTGTCGCATCATTGCAGCAAATTGAACTTAAAGTTAACATGTTCAAAAGTTCTTTTAACTTTTCTCTGTTTTTTTGTTTTTTTTTTTCGTCTCTTCTTGCCGCGTGCTCAAAAACTTTTTCAACTTGCAGTTGAGAGTCAATCTAAGAATAAGCAAAGGTGTTTTGCAAATTACAGAAGGTGCTTTGTTTTTTTTTTTTTGTGTTCTTGAAATAATGAAATTGTCAAAAAGCAAATATTATTTGGGTTTATTTTTAGAATTGGTAAGCTGTGAATTTAAATGAATCTTTTAAAGTTATGAATGGGATTAAATTTTAAGAAATTATTCTTTTATGAAATCCAAATGGCTCTGGCTTGATAATAATATATTATAATATATAAAATTATAATATAATATAAAAACAACAGTCGATCATATATGATTCTCCTTATTCAACCATTTCTGTACGTGGTAATTAGTTCTTGTACTTAATAAACTTTTGTCAGATCAATATATAATTTATAGAATAAAGTTTATGGTATATATATATAGTAACATAATCATAATAATTATGTTCACAATATATAAAAAACTGTTCCCATAGCAACGTGCTAGCTCAGCTGAATCAACGCGTCATGTTGCTAACGCGCCCGACCACCCGAATCCAGAATTGACTAGAAAGAATCGTTGCATCAACGCGTCATGTTGCTAACGCGCCCGACCACCCGAATCCAGAATTGACTAGAAAGAATCGTTGCATCAACGCGTCATGTTGCTAACGCGCCCGACCACCCGAATCCAGAATCATCTAGAAAGAACCATTGCATCAACGCGTCATGTTGCTGCTGCGTAGTTTCAACAGCATATAAATAAGCCTGGGATAAAAATGTTCTTTAGTCTTAAGTTGTTTGTGAATAAAGCAAGTTGTCAAGAAAATTACAAATCGTGACTTCGTCTTTAAAAAATCACATCAACGTTACCATTAGCTTTTGGCGTGGTATTAGTTCGACTCAAATTTACTTATATTCAATTGGCGCAGCCGGTAGGATAGCAATAAAGAGCATCTTGATGCAATAACTAAGTTATTAATTCTTATGCCTAGTCACTGCTATCCGCTAAACAACTGACGCAAAGGCAACCCACGCGACGGTCAATATCGCGTCAAGTTTTTAAAAAATAAAAACCTCGACAGTGACGTGTACACCAAATTTCGCATATTGCCAAAGCCACAGATTGTGCAAATAAAACTTGAAATTAATTCAAGAAGACGCGATAGAATTCGAAGAGACTATAATTCCAGAAACTTCTGGTTATCTCACAAAATTCGAAAGAGCTATCTGTGCAAACCAAACAATCAAAACTATAGAAAATTAAGTATTGATAATAATAAATTCAAAAAACATAAAAACTGAACTAAAAATTATGTGAATATAAAAACTGAACAAAAAATTAAGTGAATATTAATAAATTTAAAAAGAAAAAGAAAAAACTGAACAAAAAATTATGTGAATATAAAAACCGAACAAAAAATTAAGTGAATATTAATAATAATAAATTCAAAAAGAAAAAGAAAAACCGAACTTAAAATTAAGTGAATATAAAAACTGAACAAAAAATTAAGTGAATATTAATAATAAATTCAAAAAAGAAAAAGAAAAACTGAACTTAAAATTAAGTGAATATAAAAACTGAACAAAAAATTAAGTGAATATTAATAATAATAAATTCAAAAAGAAAAAGAAAAACTGAACTTAAAATTAAGTGAATATAAAAACTGAACAAAAATTTAAGAGAATATTAATAATAATAAATTCAAAAAGAAAAAGAAAAAACTGAACTTAAAATTAAGAAAAAAAAAAAAACTATAATAATATATTAAACAAACAAAATGGAAGGAAACGCAACAACACCCCTATCTGACACAAGTATGACGCAAGTAATCAATCAACTAAAAATTGTTGAAAAATTCACTGGAAACAAGAACCATTTATACACGTTCATCAAACGGATCGATTACATATTGTCCCTCTACACCACCAATGATGCGAGGCAGAGGTTAATACTTTTTGGACTTGTCGAAAGCTGCATCAGCAGTGAAGTTATGCTATCTCTTGGCATAAACAATCTCACAACATGGTCGGACCTTCGCAAGCAACTCATATTAAACTACAAGACACAAACCAAAAATCATGTCTTGTTAGAAGAATTCAGGAGTACCCCATTTAAGGGAAATGTACGAGCTTTCTTAGAAGAAGCAGAACACCGTAGGCAGACATTAATGAGTAAGCTAGAATTAGAAAATAATCTAGATGAAAAAACATTGTATGCACGGTTAATTAAAACTAGTATCGACCACCTAATCCAAAAACTACCTACAGATATTTGCATTCGAATTATAAATTGCGAAATTCCCGATTTAAGATCTTTAATAAACATATTACAAGAAAAAAATCTTTATGATGAACCCAGTCTAAATTCAAATCAAATCAAAGCAAAACAAGATAAAAATTTTAAGCCGTCATACCCAAATCCTTATACTCAAAGATTTCCCACATTCCTTCAACCAAACCATCCTTATGTCCCATATCGACCTTATTCTCAACAACCATATCTTCCATCAATACCAACACCAACACCTAATTATACTAACAATAACATTTTTCCACCTAATCATTATTCACCTCGACCAATGCAACAAACACCTAATTATCCACCTAATCATTATTCACATCGACCAATGCAACCAACACCTAACACGGTCAGACCATTATACCCTATACAAAGATCAATTCTAAGAGCGAGCCAATTTGACAATAATCGTTTCGGACAACATGCACAAGTAACTCCACAACAAGCCCCTTTCAATACCCAACCAACAAAACGTGTTAGACCTGCAGAAAGTAGACAAAGCAAAATGAGCATAGACGAAGAAACTAGAAATCAAGAAGAAATTAACTATCACAATTATATGAAACAAGAATATTATAATCAAGTAGCTCCTTATTCTGAACACTATCCTCAATATTACCAAGAACAAAGTTACCCACAAAGCTCAAATGACACATACATACAATCAGCCACAGCCGAACATGAGACAGAACAATTAAATGAAATAGAAATCGAGAAAGCCGAAAATTTTTCAGCTGCCAGCCTCGGAAACCAACAATACATAACTATCACTTATAAGGGCAAAAATTTAAAATGTTTAATAGACACAGGATCTACTGTTAATATGATGACATATAATATTTTTAATTTACCAATTCATAATACCGATTGTCTTATTCACACCAGTAATGGACCTTTAATAATCACACAAAAAGTAAATGTCCTTTCCAACAACTTGTTCAAGAGTAATAATGAATTCTTTCTACATCAGTTTTCAGCAGATTACGATTTATTAATTGGTAGAAAACTGCTTTCAGAAGCTCAAGCCGTTATAGATTATAAATCACAAACTGTAATTTTATACAATAGAAAGTATAACTTAGTCAACAATATTACGATCACAAACCAAAATCATTTCTTAGCCAATCCTGAAACACAACATAGCGCTGACGAAGACAGTAGTAATTTAATTTGCATTACAGAGAAACCAATAAACACATTCAAAAGACAAATTATATTTTCTAAAGGCATTCCAAATATTAAAAAACAGAATTACTTCAAAAAATTAATAATTCACATTACATATGATAGCATGACTAAAGACAAAGCCGAAAAATATTTAATTGACTATTTTTGTACAAAGACTAGTGTAATGTTTATAGACAGTGATGCAGATTTCGAGATCATTCAAAACGCACACAAAGAAATTATCAACACTAACCATACTAAAATTCTACGAAGTCTCATTCATTTAAAAAATATAAACTCATATGCTGAATTTAAAGAACTTATCTTGAAGAATCATGAAAAACTCTTACACCCCGGAATTCAAAAAACAAATAAACTCTTTTGTGAAACTTACTATTTCCCTAACAGCCAATTACTAACACAAAACATAATAAATGAATGTAACATTTGTAACTTAGCAAAAACTGAACACAGAAAAACAAACATGCCGATGAAAATTACCCCCAGGCCCGAACATTGTCGCGATAAATTTGTAATAGACATTTATTCATCCGAAGGCAAACACTATCTTAGTTGCATAGACATTTATTCAAAATTCGCTACTCTTGAAAACATTAAAACAAAAGATTGGATAGAATGCAAGAACGCATTAATGCGTATATTTAATCAGTTAGGAAAGCCAATATTATTAAAAGCTGACCGAGATGGCGCATTTTCCAGCTTAGCACTCAAGAAATGGCTTGAAAATGAAGGAGTAGAAATACAACTAAATACTACAAAAACAGGAATAGCAGACATCGAACGACTACACAAAACAATAAACGAAAAAATTAGAATAATCAATACTTTAAATGACGAAGAAAATAAACTCAGTAAAATAGAAACCATTCTTTACATTTACAATCACAAAACAAAACATGACACAACTGGACAAACTCCTGCACACATATTCTTATATGGTGGACAACCAAAGTTAGACACTCAAGAAAAAAAGAAAAAGTTATAAATAAAATCAACAGTGACCGACAAGAATACGAAGTCGATACCAGATATCGAAAAGGACCATTACAAAAAGGAAAATTAGAAAATCCCTTTAAAGCCAATAAAAACGTTGAAAAAATAAATCCAGATCATTACCAAATTACTGACAGAAACAGAGTTACACGTTACTATAAAACACAGTTTAAAAAATTAAAGAAAATTAACCAAATTCAAAACCCACAGGTTTCTACTTCATAAGCATACTTCAATCAAACCTTCTACTTGAATTTATATCCCAATTGATTTTCAATCCACTAACACAATCAAAATTATCCCATATCCCGATCACAACTCAACCTGATTACATTACATTTCTATTATGAAAAAGATACAAAGAAATAATAAAATATGTTACTTGAAACATAAATTAAAAAACAAAATTGCAAAAAAAAAAAAAAAAAAAAAAAAAAAAAAATAATAATAATAATAATGTTAATCTTAAATTATAAGCAATAACTATTTTTAACCAGAAGTCAATCTTACACCATTGTATTTCCCAATAGAAATTATTAAAATCAAACTTATAAAGCATAATAATATTGTAAAATTTTATCACAAACTATTATCCTCACATATACAATCATTATAGTCATATTCATAGTTGTAGTCTTATACTTTACTTATCTTGTGACCCCATAATATTAAGAAAAACATACAGTTATCGAGATGACACGATCAAATATAATTCTTCTGTGTCACCTTGACTCGCAGGCTCGCCTCTTGAGGAGAGGGAAGTAACATAATCATAATAATTATGTTCACAATATATAAAAAACTGTTCCCATAGCAACGTGCTAGCTCAGCTGAATCAACGCGTCATGTTGCTAACGCGCCCGACCACCCGAATCCAGAATTGACTAGAAAGAATCGTTGCATCAACGCGTCATGTTGCTAACGCGCCCGACCACCCGAATCCAGAATTGACTAGAAAGAATCGTTGCATCAACGCGTCATGTTGCTAACGCGCCCGACCACCCGAATCCAGAATCATCTAGAAAGAACCATTGCATCAACGCGTCATGTTGCTGCTGCGTAGTTTCAACAGCATATAAATAAGCCTGGGATAAAAATGTTCTTTAGTCTTAAGTTGTTTGTGAATAAAGCAAGTTGTCAAGAAAATTACAAATCGTGACTTCGTCTTTAAAAAATCACATCAACGTTACCATTAGCTTTTGGCGTGGTATTAGTTCGACTCAAATTTACTTATATTCAATTATATATATATATATATACTTCCAACGCATTCATCAAAAATCCTTGAGCACTTTCCCAACTCTCCTTAATTTCCATTTAAAATAGTCTCACATTCTGCGAGGCTGTGAAAATTGAGCGCAAATTGGTTTTTCAAGGCACACATTGAGCACTCGCAATTTGCGGCATGCTCTCCAGTTACCTTTAATGAAATTGTGTCTGCCCGCAAATGAAATCAGCTAATAATATCACATTATTGCCAACCGACCAAATTGACGGCAAGTAGTGAGAAACTGAATATAAAAAGCCAGCGAGAAGCCGGTATAAATAAAATGGTAATTCAATATATCGAAGAGCACGAACCGCTGTCGTCTACACATTTGCGCATAAAATGTAATCAATTAAAATTAATTTGCTAATGAAAATGTCAACAAGGAGAGCAGCAGCAAAGGCAATAATAACAGGAGCAGCGACAACAATGGCCATGGCAACACTTGACGATGTTGCTGTCGTTTATGGGCAAAAAATGTTCTTCTTTTTCTTCCTCCTTTTGGCTTATATAAATGAATGATAGACATTGTTGTTATAGCAGCCAACACACGCCTCGAAGACCGCTGCGCTGTTGTCAGTTTGTCGTCATAACAAATCAATAGACTTGTAGAGCATATAACATGCTATGGCATGCCACGGCCTGGCCATATTTCCTCAATGTCTTTTGAAACCCAATAAGAATTTCTGTGCTATTTTTGGGCACGCAATTGTCAAACACAATCGTCGTCTGTCACGCCCACAGCCGTGCACAAATGACTTCCATTGCATAACAATGCAATCCAATAATAATCAAAATGGAGTACAAAACAAACAGACAGACAGACAGCAAAAAAAATATGAGACTTTAGCTCCATAGAGGTAAGCAACATATCATTTGACAGAAATTGGCTCCGGCGCCCAAACGTGTGCCATGAGCTATCTATATTCTTCGTTAGCCAAAAAAAAAGAAAGGAAAAAGCCATTTGAATTGCGGGCTATAAATTTTTGGACATGACAATGCGACCTTTGCGCAATGAGAACACAAATATTTTGCATGCAAGACTTTTCGATTATTTATGATATGATATTGCTCAGAAGAGTAGTTGCAATAGACAATATCAAGCATACGCTGCGTATGAGCAATATATAATATTAGCATTCTTATCTGACTTATCGTGTTTTTAAATAGCTTAACTAAATCACAGACATGTTAACTGACCCGTTGTCTAGCAATTTAAGTTACTTAGCCTTCAATTAGTATGTCAAAGCCGCAGAGCTTAGGCCTGTCAGCAGGCATAATGGCTGGCGAAACACATGTCTGTGAGCAGCTCACACTGTGTGCGTGCTGCTCTTTGTTAGCTTAACATATTTGCCATAAAAATTAACTAAGATTTCAGCATGAATTCACTTAAATACGATTTCTGCTACATTTACCCAGCCAAACAAAGTGCCCTAGCACACACATAGCAGAGATAAACATGTGTATGTGTGTGGCATTGTTTGATTTGCCATTTTACCTAGCAGCGCAGCACACAGACAACTCACGGCAACAGCAGCAAATATTAGCTATACAAAAACCACACTGAACGGCAAGTGATGAAATAAAACTGCTGAATGATATTTGCAGACGGTGAAACAAGAGATTAGAAATAAGAGATAGAAGTATTACAGGAATTTTATTTGATGTGCAAGAGATTTACTGAGAAATGTGAATAACGAGATTAATAATATGATTATAATATAAATAAAAAAATATATAAATAAGGAAATAAAATAAAATAGAAAATTAAATAAATAAATAAAATAAAATTTTTGATATATCAGAAATCATATTTTTTAAATTATAAAATTTAGTGATATAATAAATATAAACAATTTAAACTCTCGCTTTTAATATAAAATATATTTTATAATTTATAATTGAATATATAATACTAAATATTTAATTTAATATACTTTTTTATTAAAAAAATATAAAAACCGTCATAAAAAAATTTATAAAATATATAAATTTTCATTTAATAACATATAAAGTATAACAGAAAATATGTAAAAAATATAAAATATCGTTAAAAAATATATTATATATCATTTACCATAATAACAAGTGATGAGAGCACGAGATATAAATTTTACAAGATGCGGAAGGCTTTTTAATTTTTATATAGAGAAAATCATAAAATAAAATATTAAAATAACATTCTTAACCACATCTGTTTGGAATTCAGCAAACAGATAAATTTAAACTAACTTTCAAATATTATTATTACTCACAACCTATTTTACAAGTTTTTTCTTACAAGCAACACATAATTGAAAAACTAACTGAAAACTCCATCAATTTGAGTAATTTATTAAAACTGAAAAACTCTTCATCAAACACATACTAAAAATATTTGAAAATGTTTTACTTTTCATTGCCAACATTGAAGATGCAAATTAGATGAGTTTGCTTGTTAGACGCATAACCGTATTTGATTCAGATTTAAATTCTGTTGCGAAACATCTGCCAAAAGTGCAAAAGTACTTCAGAAACTGCCACAACAAACCGTCCCATGCCGCTGTGTCTGATATTAGTTAAAATTTCACAACAATTTCAGCCCAGCCGCCTGCCCGCACAACTGTAAAGTAGTTCTGGCCACAAGCCAAATTTGCACAAATTTGCCAGCCAACCAACCAGCCTCTCTACCCACTCCACACCACTCCACACCACTCTGCTGGCTGTGGGTAAGTTGTCACAGCATTGGCTGGCTGGGTGGGCATGGGCCATACAAATTGTTGGCCAGTGTTTGTGTGGCGGGGAGAGGGAAGAATTCAGACTTGTGCCACGGCCACTATTAAAATTTTATACTTAACTAATGTGCTGTTGGTTGGGATTTTCCTTTTGGTCGGATTCCAACGGCAAACAGCTGACGTACAGAGAATTTTCTGTAGTCCAACAAAAGAGAAAATTCTGTTAAATAAGTGTCTCAATGTGTGTCTGGATAGAAGCGTACATCTGTTTAGTCAACAGGATGCGAAATTGTCTTTGGATTTGTGTTTTTGTCCATTTGTTTGTTTGTTTTATTTTCGTATTCATTTTTTTTGCTGCTGGCCACGCCCACGTAGGAAATGAGTTTATTGCTGTTGTAAATATTGTAAAATGCTTTGTGTGCACCAACGAACAACGAACCGAAATAGAAACGAAGCAACAAAAAATAATAAAAATAAAGTACTTTATTTCACCCACAGAGGAGCTAAGCCTGAACTTTAGTTGATGTCGGCCAAAATGCTAAAATCCTCTCAGCTTCTGCGGTTCGTTCGGTCTAGCGACTGGCCAGAGTGGCCATGTATCATTGATTTCACACTTTTTGCTCCGAGCTGGCTGCCATTGTACAGCGCCGAGCTGTGTTTTATAATTTAAGTGCTTTCTCTTGACCACTATTTCAGCTCGTTGTCTTTCAGCTCTGTCTGCAGTCAGATTTATCAATCACAGCAAAAGGTGTTGCGGGCCAGCCGAGTGCGGTTAATAGAGAAATGCTCGAATTGCAAATGGCCAAGCTACAGATTGTCGGCAAAGAAATAGAGTGAATAAATAATTTCCCCTTTTGTACTTTTCATTATTAAACCTTGGTCTATTTCTCAAGTTTCGCCTCGATCGGGCCAGGTTTAAGTCTATGAAACTTCCATTTCTTAATCCTACACGCCCCTACAACTCCAATCAATTAACTGTGGACTATCTGCAAGTATTTTGAATTGTTATAGCCTGCGTGAGCTGGCTTGTACACTCGTAAACCATAAATGATTTAAATGGTGCGACGTTTCTCGTTATGGCAACACTTTTTATCAACATTTCCTGCCAGCAAGCCGAGAACGCATGTGAAGGAAGCTGAGAACCACAGGAAATGAAAATAAAACAAGCAACTGCTGCTCCAGCTTCAGCAGCATGCAACAGAATCCTTGGCCAAAAAGTGCACTGCATTTCAGTTTTGGCCTTTAAATAGTTTTGCCTACTTTCGAGCAGCGGCAGCAGCAGCAGCCCAACTGCAGCGGCAGCCGCTGCTGCACCAGGAAAAACAATGTGCACTCTTTTGCTCGCTCTCTTGCGCTGCTGAAAGTTTACACTGTGCAAATATGCAGAACTCGTACACACACACACACACACACACACACACACAGAAGCACATATACACACACTTATAGATGCACCCATCCATTTCCTTTTGCACCCCACTCGACTGGTGCATATTGTATAACGACGCATTTTTTCCGCTTTTGCCGCTGCTACAAAACTCTTATCAGCGCCATTTCCCTTTTGGCCAAGAGTGGGCGTCATGTGGGCTGGGCGTGGCATTGCGTGCACCCAGAAATTGTTTAAAAATAGTTTGCAAGTGGTAAAGAAGATGATGAAAAAAATCCCCTTACAAATACACACACACACACACACACACGGACACACTCACTCGTGAAAGCCCCAAAGATATGAAATTTTGCGCCGAGTGTTGACTGAAGGGCGCACAAGTGGGCGTGCCCTGGCTATGTTGTCATTTATTGCCATTGCTGTGCGTAGTTTTCATGTAATTTTCAAGTATTTTTTCAACACCGAAAAAGAAGAAGAAGAAAATCTGCAACCACCGAAACTTCTTTGCATACCCTGTAGAAATTTGAAAACTGGCTATTTAAAGTAGGAGATTATTTTGTATGTAAATGTATGTAAAAAGAGAATAAAATATAAATAAATCTGTCATAAAAAATAGATAAAATAATAATAATAATAATAATAATTAAATATAAAATATTATGCCTCATTCATAAAATATAATATTATAAAATATATTAAATGAAAACCAAAAAGTATAAATATATATAAAATATTTTATATATTACTATATTTATATATTAGTATTTTTAAACAATTTATATTACACATACAACTTTAATAAAAATTTAAATATTAAAAAAAATATATATAAAATAAAATATAAAATAAAATTTTCAAAAGATACAAAATTCCATACAAAAGTATAGAAAATGAAATAAAAAATATACATAAAATATTTTCAAATAGCATAAATTGTATCATATAAAATATTATATAAAATAGCAAATATATAAAATATAATATTTATTATATAAAAATTCATAAATATTATAAATTATAAATAATTTATATAATAAATTATATAAAATATCATATTTCTTATATAAAAATTCATAAATATTATTCATTTATCTGTTTTTTTTTTATACAAGTTTCTATATTTGATTCTAATATTTAGTTATTCAATCAATCATTTCATATATAATTACTTCATTTCACTTCCTCTAAGAGGTATCTTATAGTTCAGCCATATCTTGTGTCACATTTTGGCAGCCGCAATGCACCAAACTTTTGTCGTTCGCCCACACAACGTATATATGTCTGTCATATGCATCTGTGTGTGTATGTGTATGTGTATGGGTATGTGTGTGTGTGCATAACCCATCGTTGTGTCTGGCCCCATAGCGCACATCAGCTAAGTAAATAACATTTTTCGCACTCTTAGTCACGTTCCTAATCATTTTTATTTGGTAACTGTTTGGAAAATGTTTGCACACCAGCAGTAGCAGTAGCAGCAGCAGCAGCAGCAACAGTAGCAGCCAGTCGACTGTCTGTATACACTCACACTCACACACACACACACACGCTAGTTGGCACACACACACATATAGAATATTTGTTGAAATGAGCTTTGGCACTAATATCGTTTATTAGCTTGGCACTTGAGTGTTTAAATGCTGAAAAATTGTTCGTGATAGTCCTTGGCAGGACAACGGCGGCCAGCAAAGTGGACGGACGTGCGGCATGTGATGGGGGTAAATGGAGGCCAACACGCCGAACGTCCTCGCCATCGTTGAGTTTAATTTGAAATTAGTTGAACAGTTGTCGGTTTTACGTTTTGTGCCAACCAAGCATTTTCTCGTTCTGTGTTTGTGTGTGCTCAAATACTTTGCAGCAGATGAAGTGTGAAGCGTGGGAAGATTGCAGGAGGGGCGCTTTATATTGCAGGGTATGTTGTAATAGGTCGCGGGATCAATTGGCGTTAGAGTAAAGCCAGCGCAATGCTACTGTGGCTAATAAGTGATAGCACAAGATGTGAGTGGGGTCAGTTTCGCCAGAGAGATTTTACCAAATAAATAACCCAGACAATGAGAGAGACTGTAATTGACTAGCTGAGACAATGGAAGAGTCTATGAGAGAGTCAGCTATATAATTAAAAATATTAGTGCTAAAAGTGTTTGCGGCAATTAATAAAATATATTTTTGGAAATATAAAATATATTAGTTTAATCAAATTTTAAATTTTAAATAAAAAATATAAAATTAAAAAATTAATAAAAAGAAATTAAATAAAATGATTTTAAAATTAAAATAAAAATATAATTAATTTTAAATAATTAATTTTTTCATATTTTGTGTATATACAAAATATATTAGTTTTGAAACTATTTTAGTCAAATTATTTTTGTAATTTTTTCACTTCAAAATCCCTTACATTCTAGTCAGTTAAGCACCTGCATATTTCTGCCAATATGCCCAATCAAATATTCTATAATTAAAAGCAAAAACAATTCAAATTACATAACTCGTTAAACCTTATATAATATTAACTTTTTATCATTTCTCGTCGCTCGACTGCGCACGAAAAACAACCGCAATTTTCATATGGTAATCGAGTGCTTTCATATGTAATTTTATCGATTGTTGAACTTGACAACTTTGCATTAAAAAGGGGAAGAAAAAAAGAGCTGGATGCTATTCCAAACTAAACCCACTAAAAGCTGCACCTGCATGCGGTCAGGTTACAGAGCAGACACACACACACACACACACCCACACTCATGTGCATAGTTATGTGGGCGTGGCTGTCTGTGGCATTGCGATTGCTGGCACTGCTGCTGCTGCAGCTGCTGCTGTTTGCATATTGTTATTAATTTTCATTTTGAATGGCATGTTGACAGTCACTTTGACACTGACAGCTTTGCTAAAAAGTATCAGCCAAGTGTCAAAGAGATGGTGAGAACGAGATAGAGAGTGCGAGAGAGAGAGAAAGGCTGCAGAGGAATATGCTGTTGATCCTGCTGAGCGCTAAAAGCTGCTACGACCACTCGGCGTCAAAAGGTTTATAATTTCAAAACAGCCAACTCTGATGTGGCACGTCAACAATATGCAGCAGGTGTAAATCTCGCACGCACACACAAGCTCTATCCCTCTCTCCATGTGTATTAGCCACTGTCTGTTTGTATTTGTAAGTTTGCTAAGCCAAGTTTAACTTTTGGCTAGAAATAGAGCAGAGCCAACTGCCGCTTGCTGTTCTACAACTGATAAGCGAACAGCAGAACGAGCTGCTGCTGAGCCTGCGGCCCTGCTAGCCTGCGAGCCTGCCAGCCGCAATATCACAGAGTCTGCACATCTTTGAATCTGTCAGCTAATGATATTTTTATTTAAAACTCTGTTGAGGATTTTTGGGGACGAGGGCGCCATTCAGTTTTCTGTTTGGCTTAGCTCGAGTGTCGTTTTCCTTGGCTCGTTGCAGCCCCTCGAGCATTCGCTTTTTGCTTTCTTAATTACACCCACTCGAAAAATGGCTCGAAAGTGCAGCACCAGCACCAGCAGCAGCAGTAGAAGTGCCCAAACAAAAATTGCAGACACGCAAATAACCGCAAGGGCTCGCAAGATGCTTGGCAATGCCGAAATAACAGTTGAAGCAAATGGCAAGCCTAAGCAGCTTAAGCTTGCTTGTTGCTTAGAACAAATGAAAGAAATTAAATAAAAAATTTATTCAGTCATTTCGCTATGATTAAAAATAAAAACTAAATTAATAAAAATATTTTTTAAGAAAATTTAGTTTATTTATTGTTACATATGTTAGCCAAAAGTCAAGCTACCCCACAGCAGAAATTTATATAAATTGCACAAACAACAACGCAGCTCTAGCCTTGGAATTTCGAATGAAGCCTTACTCGAGTTTGCATTGCATGACAGAAAACCTTGGACAACTGAGCGTATGCGCAATATTTGGCTTTTACGTATACGTTATTTATTTACCACTTACTTCGCGTGTCGTTATCAAAGAGTAAGATTGCCTGCCTAACTGCGGTTTGCTTGGAAATTCGAGCTACCCAAAGTCTTTAGTTGTTTATAAATATTTTATTTACATTTACTGCTTTAAATTTAATATTCAACATAGAATTAGTTTAAATTTGTATTAAAAATTGTGTTAAATATTTTTGATTAATTTATAATTCGAAGCTAATATTAGTTGGTATAGAAAATCCAGTTCGAGTTTTAAAACATTTCTAATACTAAATAGTAAATAAGTAACTAATTCTAAATGAAAATAGTAATATATTTATTTAAATTTTTATATATATTTAAATATCTATATAATTCTAATATACATTAATTATTTATTATTATTATTTTATTATTATATTATATATATTATTATATATGTATAATATATAACATTTCTTATACTCAACAAAGATTTCAATTTCTCATTTTACTGAGTAATAATTGCATTTTATTAATATATTTTTTTGCGAACTGACTGCAGTAACAAGCAGGCATATTGTATTAAATTTCAGTGGAAGCATATTCAACATTTTGTTGAGAGCAAAGAGAAAACATAAAAAAAAATATATAAAAATATATATTTTGTTGGCCATGTTGTCGTTGATGTCCTTTTCGGGCCACGGGACTCGAGTCCCTTGTCCGTTGTTGTTGGCCCGCATTTCGACACCTTTTTCGCACATAAATTTTAATAACACATTCCAGAAACGCAGTACATGTAAATTGCACCCACACGATACGCTCACATGACCATATTATATTTATATATGTTAGCATCTCTGTGTGTGTTTGTAAATATATATTTGGTATGTGCACAACACACAAAACAATTCCCAAATGTAGCGACACGTAGCGCTGAAAAACGCTGCTGTTGCTACTGCAATTGGCAAACAAGTCAAGGTGGTAAATGGCAAATGGAACACACTGAAACAGCTGGCTGGGGCTCTGATAGGGGTGGCAAGGTGGCACCTGCTATGGGGGCGGGGTGGACTGGAGTGGAGTGGAGTGGGGCTGTATCCAACTGGGACGACCTACATGCCGCACATTTTGTGTCAACTGCGCCACGTAAATTGCCAAAAGGGCAGCCAAGAACAACAGCAACAACATCAGAGTCGGCCACGTTGACAAGTTAAAAAGTTGTGCAGAGCACAAAAACAACAAACAGCAAACAGCAAACAGCAGCAACAGCAGCAGTCAATAAACTATAAAATATGCAATGTTTGAATATTTTTTTAACGAAAATATTTTATGCATGCAGGTGAATTGATTCAACGAGCTGCCAACGAGCACCAGCCAACCAACCAAACAGCCAAGCTGGCATTCAGTCAGCCAACCAAATGGCAGCCAACGTTGCACCCAAAGGAAATTAGCTTGACAGGAAATTCCACAACATTGCTGCGACGAGGCCGCGAAACCACCAACAGCAGCCCAATCCACCCTAAGACCACCCACCCATTTAACCACCCATTTAACCATATGCCCAATGCATTGCGGCCCCTAGACTCTTCCTCTATCTCTCTCTCTCTGCCAAAACTCTGGCACGTTGACATTTTCGCTCATGCCGATTTTCATATTACATTTGGTTGAGCTTAAATGACAAATGTGGTTGGTAAGCCGACGTCTGGGGCTTGGCGCCTCCCGTGGGTGCTCGCCTGAGTCCCTGCCTCTGGCCCCTCACGATATGCACATCCTTGCCGGGCTCCACCTACTGTGCAGATCGTTGCCGGCTACCATTGAAGTTGAGGCATTTTTGGTTTGCGGTATTATTGCCGAATGACAGCCCAACTGACTGCCTGCTGCCTGCCTGCCTGCCTGCCTGAATGACTCTATATATTTGAGTTCCTCGCGACTGCCTGCATGCCTGTTTATATGCGTATGTGTGTGTCGTCTGTTCGCTATGTATGTGATTGAGTGTATGCGCCTGTGTCTGGTCGAGTTGGCTTTGTGATTGTGATGGATTGTGTTGGTAGTGGCAGCAATGCGGCGACAACGGCTGCCATATTGTTGACTGACTGTCTTTTAAGAGCGAATGAGTGCTAAATGTATGGGACTTCTGTATGGCAGAAGAAACAATCAAGTGCTCTTACACAATTTATCAAAAATTAGTTAAATTTATAGAAATTTTTACATTTAAAAATATATAAATTATAAAAAAATTTAATATAATATTTATTTATATTTTATATATATTATATATATAATTATAATTATAATAATTATATAAATTATTTTTACTCCAATATATCAACTAAAAAAAGTTATGGAACGCAAATAGCTGCGCGCATATAGACAGACCAACTTCTGATATCTAATCTATATTCATACACACACCTTTACCTCCCATTCCTATATGCCCATGATTAAATTACAAAAAATCCCCATTCTATGAACTCTATTAATTATTACATGAACTTTCGTCATTAACACAATTTTCCATTCTAATGATGTGTTGCGCACTCCTTTAAAGCGTTACCTGTGGACAAGTCATATTGTACAAAGGAAACAGCAGTGCAAATCACAGTGAAGAAATAGTCAAATGCGAATACTCGATCGCAAACCGTATCCAAAAAGATAGTATTAAGCAACGGCTCCAGCTTTTGACTTACAATCAGTGAGAAATACTGCAATCAGGCGGATAAATATTATGCTCTCATGACAACTGATTTGCTCAACTCACCTCACTGTTGATCACCTTCAGGCGAAAGTCGTTTGGATCGGCTTTACGCACAAACAGAACATTCACGAGCACAATTTGTTGCTGCAAAGTCAACTCTTCGCTGCGTATGCGATCTGTGCATATGCCAATGATTAATACGTTGATGATTGGTATTGCGGCCGGACATAGGCAGCCATCAGCAATAATATACATTTTGTCTTCGACTTCATCTTCAGCATAGACGATGCACTCAATCAGCAATACCATATTGTGAATACTTATGAATATTGCCAAATAGATTGCAGCGGGCAGCCAGGCGACCGTCTCTTGGATGCACTTATGAAGTTTATTGATACGTAAATGCAGTTTGAAGAGCGATAGCAGGCGACAATGGTATCGAGCAGATATGAAACTCTGATTGCTATTGTACTCGAGGAAGCGCTGTAAGAAGTAGCTTAAATTGCGATACCAGTTGAGCAGAATCAACTGATAGATAAAGTAGCCGATCACACAGTACTCCAAGAGCACCCAATAGAAAAACTGGGTCCACATAAAACTGAACTTATACCACATGGCATCCAGCAGCATATATATCACGCATAGCTTGCAGGAGTATACGCACAATAGGCACAATTCGCCGTGATATGTCAATCCAAACTTGTTCTGCATTGTGTGTGTGATGTAGAATATCTCATTGACCACGTGCATCACCACTTTGCGATCTGTCTGAGAATGCAAAAAGAACAAGATGCGACGGAATACGTATAATGTGATACCTTGCATTAAAAGAAACATCGCGTAGTTCTGTCCGTCGGCATTCTCGACGCGACTGAAGCATATATAAACCGCCAGCACCAGGACTAAATAATCCGCAACATCGCGCAAGATAAACAGACATTTAACCACAACAAATAATTTCGAGGTAATACGATGATGGTGTGTCTCCTCCATGCGTCTATGCTGCGCATTGTAGCGCAGCTTGAAGAAATGACATCCACGCGCAATGCCATAGAGCAGCCAGGCAATACACTGAAAGAAGCACCTATAGACTTTCTGAGCGATTCCGATACGCTGCAAGCGAATGTCCTCCGTATTCCACATGATGGTCAATAGTCGAGGAACGAATGAACTAATGAAAGGCAACATGTGATGTGTATCGTACGAGCTTCTCTTATTTATGTGTCGGCCATTAACGAGCGAATTAATCGAAATGACCTAGGCATTGGCATTGAATGTGGCCAGTGAGGAAATTAGGATGTGCAGGAAATCAATATTGAGTGAAAGAGAAAAACGATGGTCTATGCCCCATATATATATATGTAAAAATTGGATTTTGACAGAGTGGATATAAAAAGACGACAATTATATTTATTTATAATAATGATTGGGCGTATAATAGTTCATATTTTAATATATATTAAATATATATTCCTTTTTACTAGCAACAATATACTAGTTGGCTCTGTACATATATTCCCTACCCTATAGCAAAGCTTCATTTCTGATAGAGCTCTACCTGCACATATAACATTTGATACTTCAAGAGTCAATGCTGTCCCACAGAGATAGAGTATTTACATACCTCACAGTCAACCTGCATTGTAGAGCTTTGCCATAAAGCCACAATTCGCTACGCTTACACTGCTCTAATAGGTGTGAGAGCACAAAGACCTTTTTAGAGCAGAAAGCTGAAAGCAACCCCCGGTGTGCACAGCCAACAACAATAACAACAATTACAAGAGCAAAGAACAACAACGAGATGCCTATCGAAACCTATAAATAAATTTGCCATAGCCAAGTCAAAAGCAATATACAAAGAGGCAACAAACGGCGAAAATATTTGAAAATTAATGCAAAGACATACACACACACAGAGAGAGTGGAAAAAACACGCATACGCAGTGTATGACGACGGCATAAGATAAGGGACTGAGGAAAAGCAATAAAAACCGTCAAGTTGGCAACATTGACGACATCGAGTGGGACGAGTATAACGCTTTACGACTATAGACGATGTCAACAAATAGCGCAAATACTGGCACAGCGAATGGCACAGCGAACGGGCCATTGGCATGGGCATCTTCACCTGCGGCCTAAAAGTATGCAATAAAAAGGCAGCCGCTATCGTCGCAGCCATTGCGACTGTCGCCGCTTTGCATTAGTCCTGCGAAAAAGGACTTTGGCTGCGTTTCTTTTGATGCCCTGTACAGTGTGCTTATCGAATGAAACTTTCCTGTAATCAAAATGTTCACGAAATATTTGAAAAGCTGAATATGAATTGCGGAGAAACTAAGGAAGCTTTTGAAAATAAATTAATTTTTATAAAATTAAATATTTTAAAATTGAAATTTTAAAAATATTTAAATGTAAATTGCCATCAACAAATTTCATATTAGCAAAAATTCTTTCTCATTGATAAAATATTTTAATCTTTGCAAAATAATTTTTTTATTCCATTCCAACATTTCTTGATAGATCAAAACGTAGGATATTCATGTAGTCCATCACTTTTGTCATTAACAATTCTTACTCTGTTTGCAATGCGCTTTTAATTTGACCGCGTCTGGCGGCAACGACGCCGCCGACTTTGGCGTCCTTTTCCTTTGCCAGCGCAGCGGCGCAGAAACTTAATTTTCCCACTGTAGCTGTTGTTGTTCTTGTTGTTGTTGACTTGCGTTTTTGCATTGCAGTGCAAAGTTTGCGAGTCGCTAAAACTTTAGCCATTTGTTGTTTTTTCCTCCTTTTTTTCGTGCTTGCAACAATTTCCAGAACGAGGCTATTTGTTGCTTCGCTGGGCCAGACGACGGCAACATCAACGAAAATGTCGCCCAAAACCAATCATTTCCTTTATTCTCAGACCATCGCCTGCCGCCGCCGCCGCCGACGACGACGACGACGACTCTTTCTTTACTATCTCTCAGCGGATGTCTTACTAAGAGGGCAACATTTTAATATACTTGTGGATGGCAGCCATTGGCTCACTGCCATTTACAGCGTCCTCCCATGCTCTCTCTCTCTCTCTCTCTCTCACTGTGTCACGCAATTTTCTTACTAAAATAAATTTTATTTCGCTTGGTTTTTGGTTTCGCCTCGGCGTCGTTTTTCATTTCATCGAGCGAGCGCGCGGCGCGCGCGCCCTGTTTATGAACTGCTCTGCCCTTAAATTGTCTTTATGCCATGGGCCAACTGCATGCCACTTAGACGTTGTCCTTTGACCCAGCCTGCTCGCTGTTTAGCTTTCCTTCATTTTCTTTTCTACTTTATTATGTGGTCCTGTTTCATTTTTTTTCTCCATTTTATTTTTTGCTAATATTTTGCGTTTTTGGCAAAATGACATCCTTTGGGTAAGCAAGCAGTGCGCCGAAATTTGTACTTAAATTTAGTTTTTGTGTATTTTCGTGGTTCCTTTGGCCCGCCGACTGCATACTTTGCCATAGTTTCCTGAGGGAAATTAAAATGTGCTCAGAGAATAATTTGAGTACATTTGCTGGCTACTGCGCCACTTTTATTGGAATGCCCTGTAACAGAGGTACACAATGGGGGGTTTTCAAGCGGTGCAACAAAGCATTTTCTATGCCTGTAAACAGTTTTGGTTTATGTTTTCTTATATGTTTAGCAGGGTCACAAGGTAGTAATCATAATAAATAATTAAAATAATACAAATCATTTTGGAATTTAAATAATGGAAAGTTGTGAAAATATAAAATATTAAAAAAAGATAAATAACTCTAAATAAATAAACAAAATTATAAATACATATAAGTAAGCAAAAATATAAATAAATAAATATATAAAGAAATATAATATAAAAAATAAATAACGATTTAAAAATGATAAAAATATATATAATTTGCAAAATTATTAGTTAATTTAAATTATCATCAATAAAATGATTATAATAATCATAGAACATAACCTACATAATTTATATATTAATATTCACCAACGATTATTTATTAATAATAAATTTTAATAATTATTTTAATATTAATCAATAAATATTATTTTATAAAATATTTTTTAATAAATAAGTAATAAAATAATACAAATAAATATATATATATATATATATATATATATATATATATATATATATAAATAAGTTTGTTATTAAGCATGATCTCAAATAATTATCATATTAATACTCATCTAAGATCAAATATTTATAATTAAATTAAATATACCTGTAGAGCAATTAAGGAATCATATTTGCATTTACTAAAACTGTGCAGAAACTCAATCATTTGCTAACCAATTACAATAACATTCCACTCCAGCTCAAGCATGATATTTTCACCTACATATTCACGCCATAGAGAAGATAGCAAACTTTAATGAAAGCTGCTACCCGAATGCAAGCGCTGACTGGTTAACATTAAATACATTTTTGTGCTTTTTTTTTTTTTTTTTTTTTTTTTGGTGCAGTGTGGCTTCCACCGTTGTCTCTATTTGTGCATGTCAAATAACATTTCATTGACTTTTGCAATTTTTCGAGCGTTATGTTTTACAAGTGCACATATTGAAGCAAGAGTGGCAAAGGAAAATATCAAACGATTCGCGTTGATTTGTCAGTAACAGATGACAGCAACTGCTTGAAGGAAATAACTGCAAAATTTGCCAAATAAAACAATTCACTATAAAAATTTGCGAACATTAAAAGAATTTACTTTAAAAATATGAAATGCTCAAAATTTATCTCAATGCCTACTCAAAAATAGCTTATTGTTTCTTCTGCTTATTATTGGCCTCTTTGACTTCGTCAATGTTTGTCTTTCTGTATCTCCTCTGAATCCGCAATATTTACGTAATTATACCATATAATAGATACCAAGCCCAGAACGATACCAAGTAATACGCCAATCAGACATATGGAAATAAAAAAGGCTATAAAATAACCGGAATTTAGCAGATATGCCATCAAGTCTATTATCGGTTGCACTATATAATAGCAAATGACTTCGATTGGATTTAGTAACATTTTTTAATACAATTTTTTTGTTTTTCTTACTTATTTAATAAATAGAATAATAATAATGATATAAAAATCAAAGGTTTCCTGATCACAAGCTGTCATCTTGACACGCACAACACTGTTTCGTTTCTAGTCAAAAATTCAGAACACGTAAATTTCCTGAGGAATAATAAGTATTGAAAAATTCCAGTTATCAAATTATTCGTACTGTTATGGAGTTTCAGGAATATTTGCACAAACAACTGGCCATTTTCAATTACCATTTGCACTCCGACTATGGGCTGCTAATCAAGACAGCGACTTGCATTGCATTTGGCGCCGTCTGCGGTTGGATCATGGGCCTCCTCACATGGTTGCTATACAAAATAGCCAAATGGCAGGAGATTTTCCCAGCCACTTTCTACAACTATCAGGATGACGATCTAGACTTGGAATTGGATGCAGATACAACTGGGTATAACGTTCCGTTGCATGATTCAGAAAGTGATAGACCAATCTATAGAGGTCTATAGTCACTTAACACTGGTAAAGGCAACAGCGCTGACAGACCCGCTTGTCATTGATCTCTTAAGTGTGTGTGTGCGAGTGTGTATTCATTGAAATTTAAAAGACTTCTGCAACGAATTAAATTGCACTTGCCTAACTCGAATGCCTCTTAGACTGTCTCGAGTGTGCGGCAGACTTTCAAGTTGAAACAGTAGCTGCAAAAATTTGCCGCACAGTCATTAGCAGAATTTTCGTGCAGTGGTTCGATGTTGCAACGATGTTTTAAATTCAATTACTCATACGCCACGCAGCCAGCCCACAAAGATGCTCCTCCTTCTCCACTCTGGGCATGTGTGTTTGCTTTGAATATGGCCCCAGGCTCGAAATATTTAATAAACCATATATCTTTTCTTTCTGCCTGCCCAACATTTTGTGCTGTGCGAAATTGTTGCTCTTGTCGGTCTGCTGCTCCTCCTGCTGTTGATTTTTCACAAATAGCCGGAAGCTATTTTTTCCACAAATTCCTTATAATACACATTGGCTGTTGTGTGGGTATTGAAGGTCATGACTTGATTTGAAATTAGCCTTAAAGCTTAACTTAAGTTGTGTTTTTTTTTCTCTTTGTTTTTGTTTTTGTTATCGTCAGTGATTGGCTGTTGCCAAAGGTTATACTTTGTGAATTGCAAATTTTAACGCACAGTTCTTTGCAGAAGTTCAAGAACGAAAACAATGAGAAGAAATCAACCAGTTCCCGGGATATAGAAATATAGTCAAGTGCTCGTCAGATGTTTCAAGCAATCAAATGCGATTGAATATATATTCATTTACTCAGGAAAATGTGGAATCAATATGCATATGGAAATGCATTTCAGTTAGTTGATCAAATATAAATATTTGCTTAAGTAAACTAAAACGAAGACGAATTAGTTTGCTCAATATAAAAATTGTAATAAAATCGTATAGCAATTGCAGCTCCATTTCTGGTTAACCCTTTATGACAAAGAAGAGAATCTGAGTACAGTTAACACCCACTAGAGTTCGCTTTTCAGGCACAGCTCTATCCGCAGTTATTAGCCTACTTTTACCAATTTGGCAACGTCGCATGTTCCATTGTTATTTAAAGACCATTGTCTAGGCAAGCACTTGAGAAATGCTTACAGCATTTCAGAAACAGACTTAGACAGACTGAGCGACGAGAGCTGCGACTACGACAACCCCAATTTTTGGGAAAGCGAGTTATAATTGCAAAAATGTAACAATGAATTGGGCGGGGGTGGGGGGCGGTGGGTTCTTGGAGTCGCTGCGGTTAGCATGAAAGAGAATCAGAAAGTGAATAAAGGGCGGGGTTGCGTTCGCATTTAATCACCCAGCCAACCCCCACTCACTACAAGAGCCCGCACAACTCATTCAGTGGATGCTGCCGCTGAATGCAGAGCTTAAGTCTTAGGGCGTCATCGCTACCCCTACTTTCAAGGGTGTTGCTTGCCATCCAAATGCGCTTAGGGTGTCATAGCTGCAATCCTATCGTCCTACACAGGACAGAAAACAGCTGTCGACGCGACAACAAATCTCAAATGCAACTCCCGAAATACATGCTTCCCTATGCCTTCACAGTCGCTAAAAACAAATCCAACTGCGCGCATGGAAATACGACTTAATTGATACATAAATAACAAGAAATACTTTACAACTGCAGGGCATTGCTCGACTATGAAATATCCTCCCTTTGGGGCAAGTGAGGTATAACAGATAGAAATAGAGCTGGAAGTCTCAATCTTGCTTAAGTTCAATAGAGTCGTAACACTTTTTCAAAATAAATGCTTTAAAAAAAATTTAAATGAAAAAAATAAATAAAACTTAATTTTCAGTGATTATAATTTTTTTTTAAATATTTATCTTTATATTTTAATATTTATCTGTATATTTATTCTCTTAACATCCTAAAACACCTCTTCCAAATTAGCTTCCAGGGTATTAGAGTTACAAACAGACCAAACCTCCCTAAGCCCTTTGCCAGCATAATGCGAGCAGGTTGTGGATTCATTAAGGTTTTTCATATCATTGAAACATGAGCATTTTTCATATATGAATGCGCCGTCATAGAAATAAATATATATTTATACCTATATATATACATTTATTTACGATTTTTCCCGTGCCGCTCATAATGAAGCTGGCGGCTTAGATGGCATGGAATTGCATTGGTTGTTGTTGTTCTTGTTGTTTGCCAGGCAACGGCTCAGTCTGCTTTCCTCTTTCGTTTTCTTTTTGTTTTGTTTTTCCTTCTCTTTTTTTCTCATTTACCGCAACAAGAATTGCATTTTCCGGCGCTCTCATTTCCATTGGGGAAATGGCACTGCCAAAGTATTTTACACGACTGGGATGCTCGTCTGCCTCTCAGTTTTTTTGGTGCATTGAACCTGCTCGCACTCATATTTTTGTCTGAGTATGCGGTTCACTTGCTGTGAGCCTTTCCTTTTGGGCAAAAATATTATAGGTTCAAACTCTCTATGAGTGTGTGTGTGTGTGTGCGCGTAATTCGAGGCATTTTCGCTTTGTAAGGCATGCACAAAAGGGGTGTTAACTGCCTAAATGAAGGCAGCCAAGATTAAAGATGAATATGATTTAAAGCAGTGCAAAATATTGCAATTAAATTAAACAAAATATTTTGTTCATATATAAAAAATATAAAAAATCAGCAAATCACCAAAATATCAAAAATCATCATTAATTATTTAGTAAATAATATTATAATAATATGATAATAATATAATAATAAATAATATTTACTAATAATAATTATAAACAAATTTAATTAAATTTTTTAAATGAGAAAATATGAATTTTGATTAATTTTAGTTGGTTAATTAAACCTAATTTGTATACAAGTTTTTTGCCACACTTTAGTAATTATATTTTGTATTTTTCTATGAAGCGTAGAGCTCTTCTAAGCCTCAGCTATTTTCTAATTAATCTAAATATGACACTCTTCAGCTATATATATTTCTACTGTTTCGCTATAACAACTGTTATTGAACAACTTTTGACAGATTGTTGCCACTCATTATTGATTTTTATATAAGTTTCCATACACACGAGAATAATGGTGAGCCAATTGCCTAGGTCATTTCGATTAATTCGCTCGTTAATGGCCAACACATAAATAAGAGAAGCTCGTACGATACACATCACATGTTGACTTTCATTCGTTTATTGACTATTGACCATCATGTGGAATACGGAGGATATCCAATTGCTGCGTGGCGGACTTACTCAGGCAATCTATAGGTGCTTCTTTCAGTGCATTGCCTGGCTGCTCTATGGCATTGCGCGTGGATGTCATTTCTTCAAGCTGCGCTACAATGCGCAGAATAAGCGCATGGAGGATATGCAGTATCATCGTATTACCTCGAAATTAGTTGTGACGGCTAAATTTTGGTTTGTGCTGGTTGATGTTCAGAGTTATATAGTGCTTGGCATCGTCATGTGGCTACATATATTCCGAGTTGAGAACAGCATTGGACAGAACTATGTGGTTGGCTTACTCATCCAAGGTCGCATTATATCTGACCTGCGTCGTATAGTGATTTTTTTGCATTCATTCAACGATCGCAAGTTGGTCAAGCATGTAATCAACGAGATCTTCTACATCACACAAACCATAAAGAGCAAGTTCGGCATGATATATCACTGTGAAATGTGCCTATTGTGCGTGTACTTCTTCAAGCTATGTTTGCTATATATAATGCTGGATTCTAAGTGGTATCATTTGTCATTCTTTTGGATGAACTTTATATATTGGCTACTCTTCGAGTACTGTATTCTTGGCTATTTCATCTATCAGTTAATTCTGCTCAACTGGTATCGCAATTTTAGCTACTTCTTACAACGCTTCCTCGAGTACAACAGGAATCAGAGTTTCATATCCGGTCGCTACCATCGTCGGCTGTTATGGCTGTTCAAACTGCATTTACGTATCAATAATCTGCATAAGTACATCCAGGAGAAGGTCGCCTGGTTGCCTGCAGCGATCTACTTGACCATATTTACGAGTATTTTCAATATGAGTTTATTTCTTGAATGCATGATTTACTCTAAGGAAGAAGTCTCCGACAAAATATATATTATTGCTGATGGCTGCCTTGGTCCGGCCGCAATACCAATTCTCAACGTATTAATCATTGGCATATGCACAGATCGCATACGCAGCGAGCAATTGACTTTGCAGCAACAAATTGTACTTGTCAATGTTCTGTGCGTCCGTAAATCCTTTCCACATGATTCAGCTGTAAAAGTGCTGAACAATGAGGTGAGTTGAGCAATACACTTGACATCAGAGAAATAATATCTGTTCGCATGATTACAGCACACTTCTCTGATTGTTCATCAAAAATTGGAGCCCTTGCTTAATGTCATCATTTTGCATACAATCTGCGATCGGGAATTCGCCTTTGACTACTTCTTGACTGTGATTGTCACTGCTCTCTCCTTTATACAGTATACAGTGTCGTCAGATCGCCTTGACAAAGAATGTATGACGCACAAGTGAGGCTTGACATATTCCATTAGAATATATCAAACTATGCTCACAGAAAAATTGAAAATGTTTCTTTAATAAATAAATATTTTCATAATATATGTTTGCCTTGACACAAATGCATATAGAAAATGTTAGACAAAATGAAAATATCTGAAAAGTTGTGCATAAATTCGACATTTTCCATTCAATTCTTTCAACATAGTTGAACGCTTAGCATAAACCTGAGAACAACTTGTCGAGCTCTAAAACTTTTTATAGATTTACATTCAATAACGGCAGCCCCTGAAAAACATTCAACAGTCACGTGCCAATTCGAAAAATACTATGCAAAACATAACAACATTTTTGATACATTTTGCTGGTACATTTAAATTTATTTTTGCAACCCCTAGAGCGAACGTGTGTTCCTCACAACCTTCCCGCCAGACGATAAAATAATAATCGATTTGACTTTGGTTTGAGTATTTTACTTTTTCACTCCATCTCTCTACCTCTCTCTTTTGGTTAAAAGAGCCCACAACTCATCCGAGCCGCCCCACAAAGGCAGCGCCAAAAAAAAAGTGAAGCTCTGGCACTTCCTGCTGGGAATCGATTTTTGTACATTTCCCAAACTGCGATGCTGCCAAAATTTATGCGAATTTGAATTTGATATGGTTAAACTGTTTGCCTAGGCAACGTCAGCCATGCAAATGGTTTGATAAGAGCAGCAGCGAGGTGGGCGTATTGTAGGCTGTCATTGTGCCTAGCTTTGTCGCTTTTTAGTGTAAAATTAATTTGCTATAATTCATCAATGGACCCAGCCAAAGGATTATTTTGCATAAAAAATTGTGGCACTTGTCGATTTTAGCATAGTCTGCTTTCGGTGACAAGCAGCAGCAGCAGGAGCATCTGTTAGCCAAGCGGTTGGGCCCTGATAATAGCGCAGAGGCATGGAAGGTGGTCCATTTGGTGTGTGTAACTGACGCACTTTGTGTAATTTATGGCTGCACATTTATTTTATTGAGTTTAATGTGGGCGCAGTTGTTGCCAGCGCCTTTCAAAGGTGAAAGGTTGGGCTGGGTTGGGTTGGGTAGCGTTTGCGTTTGCGTTTGGCGCGCTGTGCAGGCAGCTTGAAGGATGGCAACTGCTGGTCCATTGGCGCTTTGTTATGCCTGACTGAACGCAATGGCAAAATGTATTACGTTTGAACAGGGGATGAATGCTATTTGAAGATGCCACAAACACAGTTCATAAAATGAATCAGCGTTTCGCAGTCATTCGAATATTAAATTCCAATCAATTTTTCTGTTGAAAAATGTCGAGAGATGATTTATTTAATATTGAGACCAATTAGCCAGTGGAATTGAACTAGAGACTCTTCAGCAAATATGTTATGAGATCAAATTAAATATTACAAATTTATAATGCAACATTTTTCAAATCTTTAGGTATTTTACCTGCAATAATTAAATTCTTCAAAATAAATTGAAATATAATTGGTAATTATTTACTATTTATTTATTTTTTATTATATTTATTATTGACTTATTATTTATTTAATATTTATTTCTTTTTTTTATTATCCCTTTATTAATTATTTATTATTTTTTTATAATCAATTTAAACTAAACTTCCATTTCGCTCAGCATCAAAAATATATTTTTTAAATAATTTCAAACATTATGAAAGTCTCCTTCCAGTTGTTCTAAATCTTGACAACTCAAAAATATACTAAGACTTGACATTAAATTTTATAATGCCAATTAAATGAAATATGTTTTTGTAAGCCGATTTCCAGGACAAATAGGCAAACAAATTAAATCGTTAGCCCCACAAAACTTTCGAGAACAAAACCCAAACAGACTACGCCCGCCTTGTGAGCCTCTGATGTTGCCCAAGAACTAATTAAGCATTCAGAAACGTTTTGGCATAAAGTTTAAATTGTCTGTGGACATGGGCCCGATGATGCCCGACTCTAGCTACGAAAATCCAATAATAAAGCCAAAGCAACTGTCGACGACGACGACGACGACGCTTGATGGTCATAAATTATAGCAAATTATTAAGCAAGAGTCAAAAAAGTTTCGCACCGCACGCGCCAAAACAACAGTCGCGAGTACATTGCGTATACGTAATGCCGGACCATGTCGCCTTGTGCTGTGGCGTATGATTTATTTTTATTATTATTGGCGGTGAATTTTAAATCAAAAAGTGCACAAATGCTGCCCACCAAAAATGGTGCGAGGGCGAGGGCGAGGGCGTTGCCGTCGTCTCGCCAAACCCAAAATGAAAAAGTAGCCAGGGCAGCAGCATAAGCAACGACAGCAGCAGCTAAAGAGTATGCTACAGTTTTGTGAGTTGCCTTCGGTCGCAGCAGCAGCTGCTTTTGTCATTATTAATAACTGTTAATTATTCACCATTATAACTATGCTTGAGAGCACGTTCTTGTTTGTCGTCCACCCGCCCCACCGTCCACTCTTATCCCGTATTCTCTCTATGTACTTTGCCGCTCAAGTAAATTCTCTTTTCATTTTGTTTGGCATCATATTTTATGTGCTTCTTAGTTAACGCCTGTTCGTCTCGCCTCATTTTCGTCTCGCTCTCGCTCTCACTCTCACTGTCTCTCTATTGGCCATATTTACATATTATTAAAAAGTTTTTCAAACTCAGACGACAACGGCGAGCAGGAAACTTTTCTATTTTGCCTTGGCTAAAGTTATTGAAAATTCATGAATAATTGACATTTATTGCAGTTGGCACAACTGATGGTCGATAATGGACGACCAAGCGCCCACTCTAAAGTGGGCGTGCCAGCTGAGATTTTCCCTCTGTGTATGCGTGTGAGCGAGTGTCTCTGTCCATTTATAGACATAAATATTAAAGTAGCTTACGTACTTAATTGTAAATTATGTATTCAATTAGTTATGCCAGGCTGCCCACACCAATAAGACAAACTGTCAGAAACTGAGTAGACGATGCGTGTGCACTGCCATAGATAACTAGTTTACGAATATTCAATCAAATATCCAATTTACTGTTCATATGCAAAGTCTGCAGTTGTCAAATATTCGACCCAAACTGTCATTTAGTACTATACGAAATATTATGAACATAGCTAATTATATTTCTTTAAATCAAAATATACATATTTTTATATGAAAGATATTTAAAATATATTCATAATGTATTTCAATTTTAGAGATATATATAATATGTATATATATATTTTTTTTAGAGATATATATTCATTATTTTTTTATAATTTTGATATATTTATAATACATTTTTATTTTAGATGTATGAGATATTTATATGTAATATATTTTTATTTGAGAGATATTTATAATATATTTTATATATTTTTTAATTTTAGATTTATTTTTATGTATTTATTTTAAATATATTTTTTACATTTGAATTTAAAAGCCATTTATTTCCATTGACTAATCAAGAAAATATTAAATAAGTCAAGATATTTAGCTTTGGTTAAAAATCAATTTTAAAACTTTGGTTTAACGAACAGCCAGAGGTAAGAGATCTGCTTTTGTAGTTGATAACATTGCAGTTTTTGATTAAATGTGGCCCGCAGCACGTTTACATGACTGAAATCTCCCAAGCATTATGAAAATGTGGGCCAACCATGTGGACTCAACCCACTCTGTTGGCTGCCTAAATGTATTTTGCCATAAAATAACACCAGAGGGCGCTGTCAGTAACATAAGCTCAGCATTTCCGTTTTTGTTTTAGTTACAACTAAACTGCATATGTATATATTATATGTATGTATATGTGAGTGCGTGTGTTTTTGTGTGGGTGTCTCCCGTATGCATACGGTAACATATATTTCAAAACATTTATGTGGGAGTATGTAAACCGCATATGCTGATGGTTTTGAGAGAAGGCGCTACGCATTTCCAGGCATTTGCATTCAAATGCATTTAATTAAATCAACTAGAACCAACAGGAAAATGCAGCAGCAGCAGCAACGAACTCAACTCAGCTCAGCCCAGCAAATGACCTTCCCTCGCATAGTGACGCACACCCCAGGCGCTCAATATGAGCCTCATAACATTTAAAACAAAATTTATTTTGTGCAAATTTTGCCAGGTTGGTTAGTTTTAATTGTGTTTAGCTTTCATTTTGCAGTTGTCAGTTGTGCCACAGTGGCGCAACACAGCAAATTATATCACAGAAATCAGAACTGAAACTTGATATCTCAAACAATGAATAACAGTGTATATATGATTTATTTCATTAGTTTATGAATATCGAAGAGACGTTAATAGTCACTGGAAGTATATAATATATAATTCAAAATATTTATTATTGTTATATTATTGTTAATTCTTTCAAAATATTTATATATGTTTTAAAATTATTATTTAAAATTAATACTTATTCGTTCAAAATATTTTTAAAATATTGTTTATAAATTTTTAATATTTTTAAATATTTTTTATTATATTTACATATATTTTATTCATTTAAAAAATATTAGAATTACATAAACAAATTTTGTTGTATATTTAAAATTTTCCACAAAGTATTTTTCTCTCAAGATATATTAATCCAACTTTACCTATGTATATATATTATTCCACATCTCCAATAACCAATACCTCATGCCTTTGTTTAGGCTGACAGCAACAACAATTTAGCTCTACTATACAATTAACTGGGTTGAAAATGTTATATTTTTAGTCGACTCTTGATGCGCTTTCTGCCAATTTGACAGTTTTGGGATTGCGGCTTTTAAAAACAAGCGAAGCCATTAAATAATACACAAATGAAGCAAAGAGAGAGAGATCGAGAGAGCTGTCGACCTGTCTGCCAGCCGGCCTATTAGCCTGACTGCCTGGCAGCCTGGCAGCCTGGCAGCCAGTCAGCAGCGACTACAGCCCGAGGCCAATCCCACTGTCAATTAGCGATTGGCTGTAACAGCGTACCCCCATCAAGCTGTCAAAAAGTTAAATGTGAAAAACTCATTCGTATCATTTATATTATTATCGCTAATTGAAGACAAGGCCGTAGGTAATACCCAATGGCTTCGGCTCTCACAGTTCACAATTGAAATCAAATCGGGTCGGTAATGAACCAATGATAACTTGACTAGAATAAAAAGGTTTTCGCACAGCAGGCATTCAACATTATATTCATCTTTCTTAACACTCGAACGCATTTCTTCGTTTCTGTTTCAGTTGCTTTAAGAAAAACTTGACAGTGGCTTCTAACCCAAATGGGATAAAGTTTTGAATTTATTTCATTATTTTCTCTACTCTTTTTTCATATTATGTTCTTTTCAAAAGAAAATTCTGCACGACTACACTGATTTATTTAGGTCGAGAACAGAGCAGACACAACTTATTTAAATCAGCAGCGAAATAAACTGAAAAGGGTTAGCTCGAAGAGTTATCAAAGATGTAAGCCGAGTTTATTTTGTATTTAAGTAAAGTATTGATTATTTGGTGGTATTTGCTTAATAGAGAATTTGTTAAGTTAACATTTTGCTAATGAAACTGCAACCGAAACTCTCTAAGCACACCTCGTTACATCATAATTATCAGCATACATGCGCCAACATTTTCGTAGCTTATTTAATTAATTGAAATGCCGTCTTTGCCCGACTTTGCCTACGACTAAACTCTGAAGCACTTTGCTCCGCCACTCGCCCCTGCCTCCAGCGAGCATCCATTAGTGGAGCAGCGAAGGCATAATTGTGCCAACATTTAGCATCATTATTTTTGCGCATTATCTTTGATCTTAATAGTTCGCTTTGACAACGTTTTTACGTTCTTTGGGACTAGCCCGCAAAGCATTTAATGTGATTAATTAATTTAAAGTCCCCAGGGACAAGTTACAAAGACATCATCTGTTCTCAGAATATTTTATAAAAAAAAAAAAACAAATTCCCAATTCCTCTAATTGCCTTCAATCAAAAGCAAGGAACCTTTCATAAGACTCGTTGACAGTGACACTTGAAAAATGAACAACAACAACAAGAGCCCCAAATGATAACGAAAAACAAAAGAAACTAACGATACCGCAAGTTGCTTTTGAAAAATGAATGCGAAATTAAGGGCCTACCCTTTGATAAGTGCCAGCCAGGTGAGCAGTCGGTCCCTTCATTTTTGATGGACATGATGGACATGATGTCCTGGCACAGGTACAGCCGGGACAAAAGGTCCTTGTGTGCGCGGCCATTTATCAACACTCCACGGCGCCATTTTAACTTAATAAACAATAATCAGGCTGTAATTATATGATGGTAATGGCATAATGAGAGCCCAGACAATACGTCAACGTCCTTGTTTGGCTTGATAATTGAAAATGTTTGTAATTTTCGCCTGGCTTTCCTTGCCTTTCCTTTTTTGCCGTTGTCTTGCTTCTCCCCCGAAACTTTGCACTTTTATCTGTTGCAAAACTTTTGTTGGCCTTTTTTCTCCATTTGCCTTCATTTTTTTTCCTTTTTGTTTTGTTGCTCTTGTTATTGTTGTTGTTGGCTGCTGCCACAAAAGTTTTGCGACAGTTTAGGGATTAGCAGTCCCGAAGTAGGCAACGCCAAAAAAAAATAAAAAAAATGAAAGAAGAAAAGTTTCAGGTCATGTACAAATTTAAGTGCTAAAAAATTTGCTGGATTATGTGGTAGTTGATGAAGTTGTTGCGCGGGGAATTAAATGTCAAATGTTTGAGCTTAGTTCGTCGTATTGTTGCTCGGGTAATTCACTAATAGATTTCTCTGCCAAATATTGGAATTTGATGATGATCTACTTCTACTTAATCTCGACAACTTCCATACGTGGGCCAGGCAAACAAAAACTTTTGATTATTACTGGCAGCCCACGCGCATAAAACTTAAGACAAACACAGCTGACGTTGCTTGTGGAGAGAGACAGAGAGAGGGAGAGAGGGAGGGCTCTGCGGCCTATCAAGATAAATATTAGGCGCATTTTACGCCCGCTTATTATTTTTAGCCCAGGCAAAGTTGAACTTTTAGCGGGAGCGTGTACCGAAACTAACTAAGAAAGCAAGTAGCAACAAAATGCTGGCAAATGAGAAAAGGTAACACGCAAAGTAATCTCTATGGTTGGAACACAATAAAGCCGAACGATTAGATACTATTTGAAGACTAAGAAAATAATAAAAATACAAAATATAATTCCCTTTTATGTATTCATATTAATTTTAATTTAATATATTTATTGCTAAACTATCTGAAAATTATACAAATTTATTGCTCTTCATCTATTTATATTTATTTAAATTTAATTTGAAAAATATATAATTTTTAATATATTTATTTTTGAATCTAAAATCGAATCAATCCAGAGTCTTAAAAAGCAGTCTATTCTATCCCAAAACTCACATTTAACCAACTTTGAAGTACAACCAGTTAACATAACTTTTTCTTACACATAAAGCTAACAAGAAATATCAATTTTCCCCATCACATTTCTCTATCAAGTTGTAACGACCCAGCTGAATGCCTGATACTGAGTATTTGGCTGAAAATTGAAGTCCCAGTGCAGCTGATGTAAAAATAATTTTCGGTACAATCCAGACATAAGCCCGAAGCTGTTGCTTTGCCAACGACTTCGTAGTTTGCTTCAAGTGCGGCGGGGGCCAATGAAGATATTATAGAGATATTATTATTTTGTGGCCACGCGGAGATGGTGGCTGGTATGGAACTTTTCACTAAGATGCTCGCTTGTACTTGTTTGCGCTTGGGCTGGCCGCTTGCGCAATTTAACTAAAAGCTCAATCAATCATCTCACATAAAGACGGCGCCTCCATGGCAATGCTTAATTTCTGCTTTAGTTCCGATCTCTTTCTCTCTCCCTGCTGGCTTTGTCAATGTTGTCATAGAGTTTCGCTTGGACCAAGAACCGTTGCGCCTGAAGAAGTTTTAAGCCGCTTTTCAAGACGCTTTTTGAAGTTTATCTGCTCCGTTGGCAAGTTTGGCCAGGCAACAAAAAAGCCCCCCTGGCATTACCTGGCCAAAACACGGCTGTGTGTGGGCGTCTGTGTGTTTGTCTTGCATGCATTTTAGGCAACCGCCAGCAAACATGTTTGTTTAGCTGCAAAAGGGTTGATTATTAGGCACCAATGCTTCGCAACTGAAAATTCTTGCGGCTAATGCGCCCAAAGGCGGCTTAGCGATTAAGTCTGCAACGTGATGAGGCCTTAAAGTAATTGCTTGGAAATGAGCCCGGCTTTTGATGTTCACGTTGTGCAATTAAAATGGGCAAAAGCCTTTAAGTAGTCTGTACAAAAGGAATATAAAGTGTATACGACTGAGCATACCCGATATTTCTACAAATTATTGATACGTTAAGTTAGATAAGATAATTAAAAAAAACTCAATGACTAAGTAGAGCTAATACCTCTTATAGCACCCACACCTGTTTCTATACGTAGCACACCTTGTCCCGCAACAAATATGCCCAACTTAACTAGGACTTATGGCTAAAGCTGAAAGCACAAAAAAAAACTATCATAAATTTACAGCTCGCGGCTGATGCTGAGGCGCAGCCTTATTCCCACAGACGACGACAATAATGATGATGAGCGACAGAGCAAAAAAAAATGTATATATAAAACAAAACAAAAAAAGTGCAGAGAATGCAGGCAACAACAACAATAAGAATAAGAATATAATTATGTCTGCTTTTTCGCAATTATTTCAATTATAAACACAAGCTGTTGCATTTGGCAGTGTGCCACGGCAACAACAACAACAACAACAACAAACAATGAAACATTGCCGTCGGGCAAACCGGGTGCCGGGCAACGGGTTGCTCTTCCCATAAAAATCCCTTTGCTGCATGCAGCATACAGCAAGGGAGACGCTTGCATAAAATGAGCACATTAGCCTAAAAGCAGGCAGCATAAACTGTGCACAACTCCAGCTCCAGCTCCAGCTCGAGCTCCAGCTCACTGCTGGGAGCAGAAGGTGTTGCACTGAGCAAAGAAATAAATAAAAGCTAGACAGAAGCATGTTAGTGCCAATAAAAGAAGACCAAACACCCTAGCTGATAAAGGAAATTTATAAGAAATTTTTATGTTAAGTCTCTAAACTCAAAAAAAACTACTTAGACTGGATTATAGCCGACCCTAGCTAGGCGTCTGGCCACATATTTTTTTATAAGCTGAAACTATAAGTTTAATCTGAGAAGAGTTTCAATAAAATTATATATTGTCTTTGCAGAGAAAGTCAAATAAATAGACTATAATTGATTAATCAATTAGTCTAATAATAACAACA
Organism: Drosophila peninsularis; assembly: GCA_035047485.1. Lineage (NCBI taxonomy): Eukaryota > Metazoa > Arthropoda > Insecta > Diptera > Drosophilidae > Drosophila > Drosophila peninsularis. The sequence continues at coordinate 17,709 of JAWNPN010000081.1, read as the reverse complement.
ATAATAATAAAAATACTTTATCAAGTTTCAAAATTTTCTTTGCATATTTCTACACATCACAAATTTGTCATGCCCTATTCGCTCTGTTCTAATGGGTACTCGACATAAAAACAAAAGACGCTCCACAGCATGCAGCTGTTTTTATGTAACTGCCAGTGCTGCTGCAGCTTGTTGCATATGCATGCCTAGGCGTAATGCGTGAAGTCTGGACAGCGCAACAGCAACAGCAACAAGAACAACAACAACAACATAATTGCTATATAAACTGAATGAGCTTGCCTGACTTCTGACTGTGTGTATGTGTGTGTCTCTGTCTCTGTCTCTGGCTGTTGTGTTTATATTATTTTTGGCATGCGCCGGGAATTGTTTTTGGCTCACGTAACTAACGGCAAAAGCAAAAAGCAACTCGTGCTCATAATAAAACTTTTACCATGACAGTAAAATTTTAATAAAATCACTGCAAAGCTACAAAGCACTTGTGCCACAAAACGTACCAGACCAGACCCGACCAGAGACCAGACCCTGCGAGTACCCAACAGGCATGTTGACTGTGCCTGGCTGCCCGAGACATGCGAGTAGAGTGTATTAGTGTTGTTGCTGTTGGTTTAAGAGCGTCGTGTAAAGTGCAGCAAAGACGTAGAAAAATTCACTTTGTTTACTACGGCAATTTGTAACACAATCGAAATATTTATACAGCTGAATAGAAATGTTATAAGTGTAATAATGTAATAGCATTAGATGGCACTATGGAAAAGTATTTATTTAATATTGTAGAGATTGTTGATATCTATCAATTCTACTTTTGTAGTTTTTTAAAGATTATTTAACAATTAAAATAAAAAATTGTTTAATAAATTATGTTTTTATACTAAAGTGTTTAAAATTGTATACTTATTAAACAAAATTCAAAATTAACCAGAAATAATTTTTTGTTCAGCACTTTTTGAATTTTTTAAAAATATTTTAAATATTCTCATTAATTTTAAGAATTTTCTTTTATACAGATAAATTATTTTCTTGAATTAAAATATTACTCATTTATGTCATAATTGATTTTATCAAACTTTAATGTATTTATGTTCGTTTGCATGTGACTTAACAATCTAATCAATCAATTGATTTGGTTGTTGAAGGCTGGCCACAGCATGGGCGTGACCTTGCGAACGAGTACCTCGTACTTGCTCAGCTGTCTTAAAGGGAAGTTCTCGTAGCGGATGTAGCACGCTTTCTTTGCCAGATACAGGGTGCCAATAAAAAGACCATTATCAGTCTTAGCACGGCAGACGTAGACACGTTCGTTTGAAGCGCTTGTGCCCACAGATACAGCATTTCTCTCCCTGAATCCATCGTAGCTGTGCACCCATTCATAGCTGAAGGTTCTGTTGGAAACCAACAGTTCGTAGGAGGCGGCCTGACTACCGGTTGATTCGGTGTTAAAGGTTGCGTATCCAGTCTCGGCTCGAACACGTGCTGGCAGAATTGAGCTGGAGTAAACGACGCGTCCCACGTAGCTGTAGTAGCCATCTGAATCAACGCCACCGAGCACAGCATTATCGGGAAAATCGAATGTCTTATCGGATACAACCCAGTTATCTGTATTATCGTACACTCCGCAACGAATAGTGCCCACCAGCTGGGCGAAAACTAGCGCGCAAGCAATAAGTTTCGTAGGCGAATACATTGTTCAAATGGTTCGATAGCAAATCAAAGACTGCTCTGACGACTCTGGATGGGTTTCATATTTATATATGCTGCTGATATGACTATTGGGAATTACTACCACTGATAAGCACAAGTATTATAAATTTTAATATAAGAGGGGGTTAACTTTTCGCATTAAATATCGATAAGATATGCCAAATTTACTAAGTGTGCTCGTAATACTACTAAAAATCCACTTGAATAGTTAATTACCAACTTCTCGAGAATTACAGCGTTGATAAGAATTGACGAATACCTTTAGGATAAGTGCTAAAGGGCTGTGAACGAAAATATAAGTGGGAGTAGGACAAGCAGTGTTTTCACATGGCAAATGTGACTCTATCTATTTATATATATTTATATTTATATATTTTTTAAATTTATTAATAAATCAATATCATTTGTAAAATTTGTAAAATTTGTAAAATTTCTCTAACAAATACATTGAAAATGATATTGAATATTATATTATCTTATATATTTTTTTAAAATTAATTTTGTTTTGTTTATATTTTTATATATATGTTTTATTCTATGAAAATTAAAAATATATTTTTATATTTGTATATCTTTCATTTATATACTCTAAATATAGATCTATAAGTACCTCTCAATAGGCATTTAAGCCCTTTTACATTCCCTTTACAAATCTATAAGTGCTGTCAGTACAGTTCTCCACATAAATCAATAGCGCCACGCCCACCTCAAAAATACATATAAATCAAATCACAGCCATAAACCTAACCCAACAAAAAAACAAAAGCCGCCCAAATGATAAAACCGCTGGAAAAAAAAGGGAAAAAAATAAAAATCCCCAAAAAAGAGAAAGGAAACGCTTGAATTAATTTGCATTATTAAATCGTTCGCATAAATCGCACAGCAGCAGTAACAAATACAATAATGAAATAACAAAAAAAATACAATACGATAATTAAAACATCCCCAAGGAGCTTGGAACTAATTGCCGCAGCCCTTTGGCAGTTGGCGGCGAGTGTTATAAATAAATAAATGAAAACCAAACGAAACTGAACAGAACCGAACCAAAGTCAACGCCATGCATAAATTATAAGCAAGTGTGGCACTGCCGCCTTAATTTATGCTTTAAAATTTCATATTAATAACGCACAGCATGAAAATTGGCTCAGCGAAAGAGAGTCAGCGCGAGAAGGCAGCCATTACAGAGAGGGCAGCCATCGAGAACGCGAGAAATTTGTTGCAAACGCACTAATTCAATAATTTATGCACATTTTTTAACGCATGAACGCATTTGGGCAACTGCAAGGCTTCCCGAATCCTTTTTCTGACAATTTTAATTAAAATTAAGTAAATGGCAATGCAAAAAGGATTCAATTTGTATATGCATACCCTGCAGTTTAAATAACTTATGATTTTAATTGCAAGAGGGAACAAATATTTTTAAAAAATATATCCATAAAATATTTTGAAAAATTATATATTTGAAATATTTTTAAAAATTATATATTGAAAATATTTTTTTATATATATTAAATAATTTTTTTATTAAATATATATAAATATTAAAAAAAAATTAAATATATGTAATATTTTATTGGATTGGGATTTATTTTCAAAAATTAAATATATAAATTCTTTTTATAAATATAAAATATTTTTTAAATAGTAGCTATATGTTAAACGTAATATAAACTTATATTTTTGTTAATCGAATGCAAATTTCATTAAATTCTAATACAAATTAATAAATAGTTAGTACAACTGCATATGCCCTTTTGCTGCTCAGTTACAGGGTATATTCATGCATATAAATAATATTCAATCCAGGGCAATGAAGGCATATTGAGTGAGGTACTTTTGGCTCGGCGTGCGTTTCAAATTGAGCGGATTAAGTTTAATTACAATTTTTCGCTTATGGTGGGTGGGACAACACACACATACACTTGCATGACACACACACACAGAAGGGAAGAACATGCAGTAGCTCCTTTGTGCATTGCATTTGTAAGGGTTGCTCCTTTTGTCTGGCGCATAAATGAAAAGTAAACCTTTATGCAACACTCAGCGGGATGCACTGCAATGCAGACCGAAACCAAAAGCAGAACCGCATTTAAAGCCAACCCCCCAAATCAACCCCCTCACACGCAAACGTTCCATATCTGTGGAAAATTCGCTACGCACACGTGTTCACTGTTGGCCTGGCCGACGTCCCACAACAGCTCCTGTTGCGCTCAGTGCTTATAATTGGATTTAGTTGTCGTTAAGTTTGGACTGCTTATTGTTTTGCGCCCGCTCGTGCATATGTTGGTTGTCATTATTGGCACACAGCAACCAAGGCGACGACGCCAAGGCAATCTTCTCCAGCACGACCACATGGACCTAGACATAGACTTAATGCATTTGCCTTTTGGGGTTGCCGCCTTTACAAACATTTAGCCCATTGAAATTACACCATAAAGAAAACTGATTACTTGACAGGCGACTTAGACGTCGCATCGTTGGCAGCGTGTCAAGAGTGTGCACTGAGTCAGGACATGGACACGGTTAATTAAATGTAATGCTGAATTCTAATATGTGGCTCAAGCTCATAATGAATATTATTGTGTTGAGGCCAAATGAATGCTGACCCAAGCCTGATTTATGCCCATGAAATATAGAAGTTCTCAAACGTTGCTAAAACAGCTCAACATGAGACCATTTGAGGTCATAACATAATAAAAGAAATAATTTTAATTGAAATTGAAGTAATAACCAATATTCAACCTGTTCAAAAATGTATATATTTGAAAATAACCTAATTAAAGTGCTCAATAATTATTAATCATATAAATTTTTTAAAAATTTAAACGATTTTGAACTTTATTAATTTAAATTATTAAATATTCTTATATTATAATAATAATAGATTGCTAATCCTTAAGTGTTTTGTAATTTAAGAATATAAATAATATTTTCTTTAACAGCTTAACTAATTTCCAATTTTTTAAAGTATTTATCCACATTTATTTTTTAATTAATTTGTTTTTTATTTATTAATTTATACTTTTTATTGATTCAGTTAATTAAGCATAAACCCACTATATATATATATGTATCTATTGGCACAATCACAATTTAATTGCAACTTTACTATATTCGATTCATGCAGTTAAGCTAAATAACTTGATTGGCTATTAAAGCCTTTTTCTGTGTCCTTAGTCTACCTTTGAGCTGACAATTGGGAACCTGAAACGCAACGAATTATTTACAGAGTAATTACGTCTAATGCTTTTCCCTCTGCCAAAGTCTGGCGTCTGTTGCTGGCCACATGGTCCTCTAATTACTTTCGAAAATTGTGATCAATCACACGATATACATATATATTTGTATATATAAATATATATATTTATAGGGTATGTATTTATTTATATATACATACATCTATATATGCTGCACGTTGTTGTTGAAGCCTTCAACCCCACAGCCGCTGCATAATGACCAAGCCAGTGTAGCAAACACCTCAGAGTCAAAGCCAGAAGCCAATGGCATGGCTAAAAGCATTTCTGCCTTAATCGTTTCATGTCGCGCGACAAGTTAAACCCTCCCCATTCTCCCACCTTCTTGGTGGAGCCACATAGCTGGTGGTGGCAACCATTACAACTACTACGAGCCGTGGTCAGCTGTGAGTCAGATTTGTGTAGATTAGCTGAACAGTCTGGGTCTGGTTGTGCCCGGCAGGCGCTCTTAGTAATAATTGCAAATCAATGACAGGGAAATTCAATTCAAAGGCTGCCAGGCGACACCACAACAGCAACAGCAAGAACAACAACATTGAATACAACAATAGAAGCAACATGAAGGCAGCTTGAAATTTCAATTCGATCGATTTGCAAATGACAAAAAGCGTGCCGGACCAAATGTTGCCGGGCACACATAGGTAGCGGGGGCCAACTCCACGGGATTTGCGTTTAAATGACCAACGCAATTATGGCCGAGCATAATTATAGCTGTGTGGGTATGTGTGTTTGTGCGTGTCTGCAATTGTGTATGACAGCGTCCGAGCCATTCTGCGTCATATTGGAAAATTTAATTGATTTAATCAAACAATGACAAAGATTAATGCGGTTTATTAACATAGACGTTATTGGTGGGGGGCTAATAGTTTAGCTCAAGTTTTCTATATTTGGTAAATTAAATATGATAGTTAATTACAAATTATATAAATATATATAATTCATATATATATATATATATATATATATATAATTCATTATATATATATATATATATATATATATATATATATATATATATATATATATATATATATATATATATATATATATAATAATAATAATAAATATGTATAAATATAATATAATATGTGAGCTATACAATTCAGCTAATATTTAAACATTACAATTTTAAAAAGTGCAGTTTTAATAAAAATATTTTAGGTATACAGATTATTATTAATTTTGAAAATAATGCTAAAATACTTGAAAAATATATAATATAGCATAGACATAAAAAAAAATCAATAAAATGTATAATATTCAAACTATTATATTATATTGATGATTTTTAAATGTAGAAAATATATTTAAAAACTCTAAAAAAATTTAAATTAATAATAATAATATTTAAACTCACATATGAATAAAAAAATACAATTATATATACAGAATTTTTAATAATATGCCTGAAAAATATAAATAAACAGCTTAAACAATCCAACACATTTTCATAATATTTAGATACATATATAATTCGATTTAGCTGAACCTCGTCCCCTTTTGCAGTTAATGTGTTGCCCACTCCACTTGTAATTTCCATGTTTATCTTGCATTTTTGTCGCATTGTGTATTTGCTTTGTGTAAGCGAGCTAATTGTTTTTAAATGCAAAACTATAAATATGCAAAGCATCTGCATATATGTACAACAGACATGTATATGTAGTATGTAGTATGTGGCATTGAATGGCTGCATATTTACAAGCAATAATTTATTAAATGGTAATTGTTTATGGCATATTATGGTCATTATGGTGCATACCTCATTTATTTTAATATGCCTTCAATCAACACACACGCACATTCACACACACACACACACACACACACACTGCTAACAATTTCAATCAATTGTCATTTGCATAAAATCAACATTAAAACGGCGGCGTCCTCCAACCACAAAAAAAAGAAAGAAAAAAAGAAATTTTCAACACAGGGAAATTTTAATTAAAAATCAGCTTACAACAATGGCAAATAACAACGAAAATTTCGAGGGAAAAAAAATTGCCGAGCAACATGCAAAAATTGTTTTTGGCTCGCTGCAAAAGTGAAAGTCACTAAATTTGAAAAACGAAAATTGGTGCGCGCGCAGCGAAAACTGCAATAAATTTCAAGTCAAGATCCAGGAGAAAATCGCTAAAAAAAAATGCGCATAAATTAAACGTAAAATGTTGCCAAGTGCAACGCTGTACAGAGCTGGAGTTTACGATAGTTAGTTAGTTTTACAGCAGGTGGCAAAAAGGGTTTCGGGTGGCTGGGATGGGCTGCGCTGGGCTGGGCTGGGCTGGGCTGGGCTGGGCTGGGCTGGCTGACTATGCCGGCGGGCACTTAGCTTAGACGCAGTCACCCGCGAGCCTCTGGCAGTGCAGTGAAAGTAAAGTAGTTAAAGTGAAAGCCCTCAAATGCAGACGATTTGCATAAATGCAAATTTATAGTGAATTGTGTGAGAGAGTCGCCAGCCAGGCGCACATCACTCAAAACGACGTCCACGCACTAATGAAGCAACAAAATGGGCGTGGCACTCGCAGGGAAGGGGCGAAAAAATATAACAATGGGCGTTGCGTTTAAACAGCGTGGCACTGATTTGATAAAAACGCCCGAGCTGAGCTCTATTGCTAATGCTTTTGCAGTGCAAAGGCATAAAAAAGGAAAAGATTATAAAAAAACGTGAGATTAAAGTGAAATGTATGAAAATTTATTGTGAATACAACACACAAGCGATGATTGGATATACTTGATATACTATCAAATAATTGAGTTATAAAACTATAAAAAGAAAAATGTAAAAATATTTTTTAAAATTATTTTATATATTTATTTAAATACAAAATAGGTTCTAAGATTTCCTACATTTAAAACACGAAAGAAAGGATATAGTATATATCCTTCTCATCTATTTACCCAAACTCGCATCTCCTATGCATAGCAATGCGTTCGTCTACCGCGTAATTATGTGATCTGGCAATCTATATTCAAATTCCGTTTGCCTTATATCCAATTTTACACTCACTCAACTCATTAGCCTTGCAAAGTCGCATCAAAAGTTGTTGACTTTTGATGGGCAACTTTGATTCCATTTATGGGCGCCTGCTGCCAACCCATTCGAGCTGCCATCGAGTTGCATTCAAAGTCAATCAATACGTTTGGATATAGCAACTACTTCCGCCTGGCTGCACGTTATTTCCTGCTGCCAGCACAGCAGAGCGTCTGCCCCAAGTGTCCGCCAGTGCCATGACAACACGCCAGCCGCATTTCCAGCTTCAGCTACAACTCCAACTCCAACAACAACAACTTCATTTCATTTTATTTGCACGCATCGCGTTGTCAAGGGTTAAATGCATATATAGCATGCCCCCGCCCGACTTCCCCTCCCCAATTTGACCTTTATTGGCAACGGCAACCATTTGCTTCCACCTGATCACATTTCACACGGTCGCATCGAAGTCACCCTATGCGACGCTCCGCCCTCTGTTCCTCCCCTCCAACACCTGGTACCTTTTGCCACGCTCGTAACAATTTTTGCATGCGTTGACATGTGAAATTGTTGCGCAAGTCTCCAGGCGATGCTTTTGCTGCTGTTTGTGCTTGTCTTGTATTTGCTATTGTTGTTGTCATTGCTGTTGCTGTTGTTGTTATAGCTACCCTATTTGGGGGCATGGTGTTGATATTTTAATTAATGGCCATACGTCAACTGCATGCAAATAGGTTAAAAGGCTGCCAATTTCCGTATAAATACAGCCAAACGTTCACTCGCAAAGCTCTTACCTCAAATTGAGGCTAACTGAGAAGTTAATCCGCTTATTTAATGCGAATTATCTATAGGTATAATACGTATTATTTTTTATAACCATGATAATGAACTGGCAAGCGAAATTTGAATTGATGAGAGCTGCATGTTGAGGCAATATTTAAACAAAAATCACAAATATTTTTAATTTCGAATATTCTAAAAATAGAATATTCTTATAAATTGCATATCAAAGTTTAAAAGAGAGAGATAGAGAGAGCAAGACACAGCGAGAAACAAAATTAATGATAGAGCAAGCCAGATAGAGTCAGGTCAGATGGACCTGGGAGACCTCTGCCTTTGCCTAAATTTATTGTTTATAAATCTTAATAAAATAATTAATATTTTATATTTTTAATAAAATGTCTTCTGCTACCCTGCCCTATTCATATAATAATCTCTATCCACCTTAATTAAAATAAAAATACATTTTGCGAAATTGCTTTTCTTAGCCACATAACATTCTACATGCTCTTCGCTTAAAGCCATAAAGTAAACTAAATCAAAGTTAAGACTGTTAAAAAATCAATCAAAAATGCAAAAGGCGGCCCAGGCGTACCCTTTGGCCATTGAGGCTGAGGGCATAACTCTTCACCGTAATCATTAGCATACATTACGGCTTGACCCTCAAGTGCTGTCCAAATGGCCTATTATGTGCTTGTAGCTGGTTGCTCCATTGGCTTCCTAACTCATTTTTTTGTTGTGTTCCTTTTGGCTGTTGTCAATGGCAAAGGTCCCATACGAGCACGAGCGCGTGTATGTGTGGGTCTGTTCAGCAATAACTGTGTGTGAGTGTGTGTGTGTGTGCTTGTGTCACCAGAGCAAATGATAATAGTAGTTGGCTTGACGCATACAAACACAATGCATGTGAGGCGGACCCCTCGACCGATGCTGACCGAGTGATAAAAAAAGAGAGAGCTCAGTTCAGCTCGTGTGCTGTATTGTAGTTGTTTCGCTGGTGTCCTTCATTCATGGGCTCATTCATTCAAGCGTTTCAATTGAGTGGAAAGCTAAGGCTGCGCGCTCCACACCAGCCCCAGTCTCGGTTCCTCATAAGCTCATAAGCTGGTTTGGCCCCGAACCATGTATTTCCTGCTCATAGTTTCGTTTCGGTATTCTTCATTTTTTTCTGTTTCTTTTTTTTTTTCAATTTAACATCCGTTTTTGTGGCTACAGCATGTCTATTATGTTGATGATGTCCTTTGACAATATGTCCTAGCCTTCGCAACGACCAGTAATGGTTATGTCCAGAGTTTTGCGCTTGTCGCTCGTGCACTGGCATTGATATCAAGGATACTCAAACGCTTTGGTTGCTTTGGTTTTTTGTTTTTGCGAACTGATTGCAACTGCTTTGTGGTTTGTACTGAATGTTGTATAATAAAAAATAAAATAAAATAAAGTGGGGGAAAGCAGCCTTTGGCGAAACTGTGTCAATGAATCATTTGAATTTAAGTCAACTAACTTTTATTGCATATAGATAAAGAAATATTAAGAGAACGAACTGGTTTGCCTTTAAAAAAGCCTTTAGATGAAAGAAAATGCTTAAGTAATATAATATGTATTATATTTGAGTCGCTAAATGAGAGAGTTTTTAATGGAAATGACTTGAGCCCAAAAGTTCAACTAAATTTAGACAACTAAATTATTTATGTGGCTCAGAATATCGAATATCAATAGCCATAGAAGCCAAATGCTTTCATGAAACTTATATAATTTCAATTTTAATTTTAATTGAAGCATAACAACAACTATTATAAGCAATATTAATTAGAATTTGAATTAAAGACTTAAGCAATTTTTAAATTTATTTTTTTATCAATAACTTAGTCTATAATTGACTCACATCCGACAACTCCTTCACCCCACCTACCACAAAGCTCCTCAATCGATTGCAGTTAGTAATCCAATGTGGTTTGGGGAAAATGGCTAGCGGTAGTACAGTTTATTGGTGGTTGGTGGTTGTGGAGCCACTTCTTAACCCACTTACGACAACGCCACCCTTTGACCTCGACAAGCAGCTCATCAGACTTGAGTTTAATTGTTTGTTTTCTTAGTTTATTGAACTGCGGCCAACGTTCGACTGACAACTGGTCAGTTGGGCACTTTCGTTGATGCACTTAATGTCCATGGCGTGTTTTTAATGGCCATCATTTCTGTCTGGGAATTTAATTAACTTCGCTTTAAGCCCAGTGGCCAGTACATGGTATTTTTTTTCTAATTTATAACCAAGCGCCACGTCGAGTCCAACACCAAAGCAAATCCCAAAGTCGTTTATTTGTCCTTGCTGCCAGCCATTTTATTTATTTTGCTCGCGTCGTATCGCGCCGCGTCTTGTGGCAAATACAGGCCACGCTACAAAGCTTATGGATGGTACAGTGTGTGTGTGTGTTTGTGTGTGTTTGTGTGTGTGTGTGCAGGCTGTTTTGCTCCAGCTCTGGGCAACTAAAAACCCATAACTATATGTTTTTCTGACACATTTTAAAAGTGCGCCGCAAGTCGCATGCAATTTATTGTTATTGCGTTTTGTACTCGTTTTTCTTTTCTTCTGTTGCCATTTTTTCCTTGTTCTCTCTCTCTCCCGTCTCTTTTTTTTTTGTGTTTGTCGCAAATCCAAGGACATTCTGTTGTGCATTTGTGTTAACCTAATATGCTTGTAATTGCCAGCCAAAAAAAAAAATAAAAATAAAAAATAAAAATAAACCAAAAAATAGAACAATGTTCGGTTTTTTGGTTGTTGTTTTACTGTTGCTGCTGCTGCTATTTCTGGTGCAGAGCTTGTTAGTGAAAGTTGCGAAAAACAAGCACTCGAACTAGCAACTCTTGTAATGGTCGCAGTTTAGCCATAGCCGCCTCATTTTTTTCTTTAAACCAATTCGCAAGAACAGCCAAGTCAAAAACAAATAAACGTTACGCTTAAGGTGCGCGCGCACGGCAAAAGCTGCGCAAGCGTCAGGGCAAGCGTCCGCGCAAGCTTATGTGAAGCTTGTGGCTGACCTTGATGCAGCGAGGGAGCTTGCAAGCGGAGCTTGATAAGCTTTACCACGTGCAAGGGCAGCTGTAGCTAAGCGGGTATGAGCTTTTGCCTCAGCTGATCCGCTGAATTGCAGGAAGCGCACCCAACTTTTGGGCCTTCCGAGCTTTTGGGTTTTTTTCACGCTATAAAAACAGCTCGACCGGCTCAACTCGGTCTTTTGGATTAGAAGAAAAACATAAAATACAAAGCGGATTACCTATATATATACTAATACTAAGCGTGGCTGCCACGAAGAAAAAAAAAAGGTATGTAAGGAAGGAAGGTTAAAGATTAATAACTATTTATTATCTTTAACAAATAGATACTGTTCTGCCCGTATCAGACTGGGTTCTAATAGTTGGACAAAAATAAAAATTAATAACAGCAAAGAAAAAAATAAATCCAACGAAGATCAGCCAGTCTTGGTACGGGCACCACAGTTTGTTGGAGTCGCCAAACGCCAACGCAGTGGCCAACCCATCAATTAGAAGCCGAGGAACAGCATAGTCGGTCCAGAGGGAGCAGCCGCCAGCGTATACATATGTGCAGTGCAGTGCAGTGAACATTCAAAATAAAAAGAATAATAAACAGAAAACAGAAAAAAAAGACAAAGTACCCCAACACGCAAAAAAAAAAAAAAAAGAGCATAAGTTAATAAGTTATAACTGTTCACTTCCTAAAACGAATAGAAGTCTCAGTCAGAAATGAAGAAATAATCTTTAATCTGTACATATATACAGACATAGGTTCAAGTACACTGAAAAATTTTTTGTTGTATAAAAAAAAAAAAAAAAAAAAAAAAAATAATAATAATAATAATAAAAGAAAGAACCATCTGACAGTAGAATTATATCACATCGCCAACCACGTGTCGAAATAAAAATTTTTAGTTTTAGTGCAGAACAAAACCATAGGAAATAGGAACTCATGAAAGTGCACAATTAACTAACAATGAACTAATGAAATATAGGAATACAAAAATATATATATAATATATAAAAAAAAAAAAAAAAAATAAAAAAATAAATAAATAAAATAAAGTTAAAAATAAACAAATAAATAAATAAATAAAAAAAAAAAAAAAATGGAAATAAATAAATAAATAAATCACCACAATAATAATAATAATAATAAAAAAAAAAAAAAAAAAAAAATTAAATAAGTAAATAAAAATAAATAAATAAATAATATAGCATGCAAAGATGCAAGAAGTTACAATTTTTAAACAAATCTAATTCAACTTAACCCTAATTTACCACACCACGAGGAAAGGCCTTTCACCGTTGGGAGAAAACAAAAAAAAAAAACTCATAAAAACCGTAAGTGTTTACTTCTTTCTTCTTCGCTTATTTATTGGAAAAAACAATTTAAATAAAAAAAAAACAACCACAATAAAAAATAAATAATAATTAATAATAATAAGAATAATAATAATAATAATAGTAATAATTGTTTTTTTCTTGAAGGTAGAAAAAAAAAAAAAAAAAAAAATGAAATAACATATAAATAACATAAAATGACATCAAATGAAATGAGTCCACATTTATTGAAATTATCTTATCATATACGTCAGCTATAAATCCTATTATATAGTAAAATTCTTTAGCTTTTAAGAAGATCTATTTTTATTTTTTTCTTTAGAATGTATATCCCGAGTTGTATTAATGATTGAGTTTATATTAAATAAGAATGTTATTGAATTGTGAAACGAAAAATTTATGGTCTTAGACATTTATTGGTGAAAATGCGTCGGTAAGAGTCGACGATAGGTCAGTGTAATGGGGTAGTGAGTTGGTGTGTTTCGCTTTGGGGGTTTCCGAAACGGAAGAAACCAGGAAACCATGGTAGGGAGGGGCGAGAACACCTGTGCCAACCTCCATCTTGGCCACGGGTGTTAGTGTACTGGTTTTCTTGACCAAGTGTTGTGCCAGTCTTTCCTTGTGTTGGCATTTGTTGTTGTCCCCATATTTCGGAGTACAGCTCCAACCTATCTTAGGGATCTTAACAATTTAAAATTTATGTACATCGGCCGTGAGGTAGCTAAGAACTCCCCCACACTCCCGAATGAGCTACGGAACTAGAAGATCCCGTTCGGCTACCTCGCGACCGCAGGAAGGTAACACGGCTCCCCTTTAACTTGCCGCAATGTGCGAAGGAGCCGGAACTTTCCGTACCGAGGCATTCTTACCCAATGGCGCAAGTACAAAATGATAATTAAAAAAATGTTTTTTTTTGTCACACAAATTTTTGGCGCCCAACGTGGGGCACTGGGAGTTGGTAGCCCAACCGGCAGTAAACTTTCAGCGTCCCAATTTATTTCAATGTTCTAACAGTTACGAAGTCTTGTCTCTACTTGTAGGAGAAAGAGTCTACTTGTTAGAACACCCATTTTGGTGATTGTTAATAAGCTCAAAGCCAGATTGCTGAAATAGGTCGGACCTGCTTGGTCGGCCTATCGCAATTGTGACTGAGGAGCTCCATCAATTCTTTGTGGGATCTACGAAGCTGTAAGATTCGAGCTGAATCTCAGACCGAGAAATCTCTTAGAAGGAAATAAATGCAATATTAACTCATAATAACATCTAGTCATCATTATTTTGCTCGTTTGTCTTCGTATGGTTGTTATTTGACTCCGATTTCTATTTTATTGTGTTTTGTAAGATTGTCGGATACAATTCCAGAATATGACATATTCGGCCCAGCGCGGATATCATACTGATTGTACTCCTGATAATTATGCTGAGCCAAATGATAGTGATTTTAGTAAAATTTCAACGCATACCTGTCTGTCTGTGAGATGTTGTCGGGCAGAGGTACTAGATATTGGGAGTGTTGTCTGGAACTAGCGTATATGCTGCATTGGCGTATCCTTGCCGAACACTCATAATACCTAGAAACGTCTGCATAGCAATAATCGAGCGGCAGATTTAAATTCAATAGCCCAATTAATTACTTGTTTCCCTTAATTGTCTAATCGGTCAAGAAAACCAAAAACCACACGGACTCCTACCCCAGTTAGACTGACCTTAATCTATCAATTTAGTTCTTCAAATTCAAATTTAAAAAAAAAATCAAAATGCCCATTTCACGAAGTCCTCAAGATAGGCAAGCCGGGGAGAACCCGGTTAGTTTGTGTAGCATTTGTAACCAAGGGATGAGCAATACCGAGCAATGCTATTGTACCCCTTGTAAACACAATTTTCATAAGCCATGTTTGGATCAGTGGCTAGCAAATAAACCGGAATGTCCAGAATGTCAAACGGCATTGGACCCGAGGCAAATTAAGTTGGTCATTGGCAATTGTTCGCCGGACTTTTGCTCTCAGTAAATTTACTCACAATTATAATGCCAAACTGGCACCTCAATTTCTGAAGTGTAGAGTAAAAAAGAAACTGGGGAATTGTTTTTATATATTAGAAGATTTGCAAGGTAGAGAGATAGGTACTTTTCATGCCAAAGACATCAGGCAATAGACCGCCGAACATATTCCCGCTAATATTCCGTCTAACGGTGGTATATTATCGGGTGATGTAATGGTCGCAGTTTAGCCATAGCCGCCTCATTTTTTTCTTTAAACCAATTCGCAAGAACAGCCAAGTCAAAAACAAATAAACGTTACGCTTAAGGTGCGCGCGCACGGCAAAAGCTGCGCAAGCGTCAGGGCAAGCGTCCGCGCAAGCTTATGTGAAGCTTGTGGCTGACCTTGATGCAGCGAGGGAGCTTGCAAGCGGAGCTTGATAAGCTTTACCACGTGCAAGGGCAGCTGTAGCTAAGCGGGTATGAGCTTTTGCCTCAGCTGATCCGCTGAATTGCAGGAAGCGCACCCAACTTTTGGGCCTTCCGAGCTTTTGGGTTTTTTTCACGCTATAAAAACAGCTCGACCGGCTCAACTCGGTCTTTTGGATTAGAAGAAAAACATAAAATACAAAGCGGATTACCTATATATATACTAATACTAAGCGTGGCTGCCACGAAGAAAAAAAAAAAAGGTATGTAAGGAAGGAAGGTTAAAGATTAATAACTATTTATTATCTTTAACAAATAGATACTGTTCTGCCCGTATCAGACTGGGTTCTAATAGTTGGACAAAAATAAAAATTAATAACAGCAAAGAAAAAAATAAATCCAACGAAGATCAGCCAGTCTTGGTACGGGCACCACAGTTTGTTGGAGTCGCCAAACGCCAACGCAGTGGCCAACCCATCAATTAGAAGCCGAGGAACAGCATAGTCGGTCCAGAGGGAGCAGCCGCCAGCGTATACATATGTGCAGTGCAGTGCAGTGAACATTCAAAATAAAAAGAATAATAAACAGAAAACAGAAAAAAAAGACAAAGTACCCCAACACGCAAAAAAAAAAAAAAAGAGCATAAGTTAATAAGTTATAACTGTTCACTTCCTAAAACGAATAGAAGTCTCAGTCAGAAATGAAGAAATAATCTTTAATCTGTACATATATACAGACATAGGTTCAAGTACACTGAAAAATTTTTTGTTGTATAAAAAAAAAAAAAAAAAAAAAAAAAAAATAATAATAATAATAATAAAAGAAAGAACCATCTGACAGTAGAATTATATCACATCGCCAACCACGTGTCGAAATAAAAATTTTTAGTTTTAGTGCAGAACAAAACCATAGGAAATAGGAACTCATGAAAGTGCACAATTAACTAACAATGAACTAATGAAATATAGGAATACAAAAATATATATATAATATATAAAAAAAAAAAAAAAAAAATAAAAAATAAATAAATAAAATAAAGTTAAAAATAAACAAATAAATAAATAAATAAAAAAAAAAAAAAAATGGAAATAAATAAATAAATAAATCACCACAATAATAATAATAATAATAAAAAAAAAAAAAAAAAAAAATTAAATAAGTAAATAAAAATAAATAAATAAATAATATAGCATGCAAAGATGCAAGAAGTTACAATTTTTAAACAAATCTAATTCAACTTAACCCTAATTTACCACACCACGAGGAAAGGCCTTTCACCGTTGGGAGAAAACAAAAAAAAAAAACTCATAAAAACCGTAAGTGTTTACTTCTTTCTTCTTCGCTTATTTATTGGAAAAAACAATTTAAATAAAAAAAAAACAACCACAATAAAAAATAAATAATAATTAATAATAATAAGAATAATAATAATAATAATAGTAATAATTGTTTTTTTCTTGAAGGTAGAAAAAAAAAAAAAAAAAAAAAAAATGAAATAACATATAAATAACATAAAATGACATCAAATGAAATGAGTCCACATTTATTGAAATTATCTTATCATATACGTCAGCTATAAATCCTATTATATAGTAAAATTCTTTAGCTTTTAAGAAGATCTATTTTTATTTTTTTCTTTAGAATGTATATCCCGAGTTGTATTAATGATTGAGTTTATATTAAATAAGAATGTTATTGAATTGTGAAACGAAAAATTTATGGTCTTAGACATTTATTGGTGAAAATGCGTCGGTAAGAGTCGACGATAGGTCAGTGTAATGGGGTAGTGAGTTGGTGTGTTTCGCTTTGGGGGTTTCCGAAACGGAAGAAACCAGGAAACCATGGTAGGGAGGGGCGAGAACACCTGTGCCAACCTCCATCTTGGCCACGGGTGTTAGTGTACTGGTTTTCTTGACCAAGTGTTGTGCCAGTCTTTCCTTGTGTTGGCATTTGTTGTTGTCCCCATATTTCGGAGTACAGCTCCAACCTATCTTAGGGATCTTAACAATTTAAAATTTATGTACATCGGCCGTGAGGTAGCTAAGAACTCCCCCACACTCCCGAATGAGCTACGGAACTAGAAGATCCCGTTCGGCTACCTCGCGACCGCAGGAAGGTAACACGGCTCCCCTTTAACTTGCCGCAATGTGCGAAGGAGCCGGAACTTTCCGTACCGAGGCATTCTTACCCAATGGCTCAAGTACAAAATGATGAATTAAAAAAAATGTTTTTTT